>CM053265.1:7762543-8316941 GCA_028583415.1 Protea cynaroides
CACTAATATCTCACTCATATCCCACATTCGGGATGCCCAGGTAGACCGTCCGTCGGACCACCAATCCCATGCATACATTTACCCAATCATATATTTCATTAACACATTTGGTACATCGATTTTTCACTCTCTTGGATCTAATCCTAGGGATGAGGTGAGCCTCAAACTAAATGGGCCCACAAAGGTTGGCACAAGATCTCGGATCCCACGCGGGGTTGGACTCGTTGGAGTCCCCTAAACATCATATCACAAGAAGGTCATCAAATATGCAAGCATATTTCAATGCAACAATATAGATCAACTGAAAATAAAGGAAGGAAAATACCCGATTGATTCTCGAAAATCTCTGTAGCCTCACTCAGAATCCAGCTCCCTGCCACGAAAGATGCTCACCCATGCAAAAGACAAACAAGAGAGGAAAGAGGCATAAGCATGCCACCCAATTTATATAAACAGATGGAAAGAATAAAATATTAAATGAATCTAACACTCGTAGCAAGGGAGCAACAAAGTAGATGGGCTGATCTTAAACCCAGTAAAATAATGGGCTGCACTTACACATGTTAAAACAATAAGTTAAGATATAAGAAAAGTTAATAGGCCCAAGTATACAAACAAAATAATAAATCCCATGGACTGAATCCATGCCAGCAGCTTGGGAAAACACAATGACGATCCAAAAAGACATCCAAGGGTTCTCACATGGAACCAACCGGAAATTGGATTGGTTCAAATGAATATGGGGCTGAACCGATTAAAGATAATGACAATAAAAATGGGATCGGTCAAAGCTAATGGAAATTGACCTGATTTAGTAGGGTGGACCCAATCGGCCTAATGCAAAATGGAATGGGTATGGGGAATTCCATAAAAGTACGAGATATAAACACATGAACCCACTACAGCAGAACCCATGATCAATTACAATAGGAGGATACTTAATATTTTGCCAAAGTAAACTGATTAATGTTATGACAGGAAATTAGGCATGATAAGTCATGGATGTGAAAAAAAATGCAGTAGCAAGATAACACATATATGAAATAAAAGTTGATGCTCGCATGTGATCAGATTCAGAATCTTTAAAAATGAAAAAAAGCAAACTCACCAACCATATAACCAATATCTAAATTCATCAAGCATATGATCAAACCTAGGATCAAAAGAAACTACACTTGACAAGCACATAACCAGATCTGAGCAAGAAATCAGAGTTGGATACTGACACACCTGTAACATAGATGATGGAAGAATCGCCTAAAGATAATAGGGGCCTTTGATGGAAGCAGAGGTGAAAGCTGCTCATAATACTGAACTTTAACATCATCAATTACTATGAGCATCTCCGGCAAACTCCACGTATGCAGCAACAATTGGTGAAAGGGATCTTGAATCTTCCGGACAAGGACGTTTTCATCTTAATTACCATCATTGATAAATGCTCGTGTGCATTCAGTCCTGGAAGTGGGTAGGAACTGAAATTAAGATCAGAAATAAATTAGTGCTTCCGCTGTGCTAGCGGAAACCGGAGGGGTATAACACTTGACCACTAACGGAACAGATGTTGCCGAAATCTTCATTGCTTTGTAGAAATCTTCCTTGCATTGCAGATTTGAGGAAGTCCTCGAAAATCTAGTCTAAACTCCCAAATTCCCTTCCTCTTCTTTGAAATCGCCCCTATCGACTCCTGCAACCATCTCTTTTCACTGGTTCCTCTTTTTCTCAATCCCCAAACCGAAAGGAAAACTCCAAAACCCTTTTCTCTCAGCCGTTCCTCTCCCCTGGTTCCCTCCTTTCTCTCTTCCTCCCCTTCATCTCCTTTTATTGGCCACCACTTGGCTAAGCTTGATGGCCTCCTCTAATCCACCTAGTTCGGTCTCCCTTTGCAAGTGGAAATATCCTTTGGATTATCGGGTGATGATGTGTTAAGTGGGGGTAGTGTAGGTGGGTAGCTCAAGGTAGGCTTACGGCTGGGGTATTAAATGGCATGGAGTGATCTTGGGCTTTGGGTAATGAGGTGTCGAATGGAGCAAAGTGTGATCTTGGGCTTTGGTTAGTGAGGTGTCGAATGGAGCAAAAGTGATCTTGGGATTTGGGCAGATGAAGGTGCATGGGCAATGGCCTCTCTCTCTCTCTCCCTCTCTCTAACCCTTCTCTTTCTCTCTCTTTTTGTCTCTCTGAATCCCATTCCGAGCAGCCCTCTTCCCTTGATTTTAGGGTTTTATTATTATTATTATTTATTTTTTTTTTTTGTGACACCCCCTCTCATTGTGTATGGTAACCCAATGAGCGGGGATCCCTATAGTGGTAAAATTGGGGTGCTGACACCATCCACTTGGGAACACGTGTTGACTCGCACGTATACCCATGACGTCAGCAGAGTTGACCCAGTCTGATGGGTTCATCGAACTGGGTCAACTCGTCGGGTCAACTCGCTAGGGTTTTTAAGTCGACCGACCCTTTTTTTTTTTTTTTTTTTTAAACCAGCCGGCGAGTGCATCTCACTAGCTTCTTCCGGTAGGGCGTGAGAGTGCGTCCGGCTTTGGACAGCTACAAAATTCATATTGTCGTGACCGTCTTGACGAGATCTACAATGTGGTATAAAAATATTGACCTTTCACTGGTCGAAAAAAATTTCTTTAACTATGAACGAGATTTGTCTATGTTCGTTCGAACGGGTTGAAAATTTTTTATTCGATTCATTAAACTCATAGGTAAATATGATTTCAATATTCTACCATTGATTTTAGATTTGTAGATCAAGCTCCGATACCAACTGTTAAATTTAATAGTCTACAGATCTCATAGAACACAATGGTAGAGTAAAATTAAGATTAATCACATACTCATAATGTAGTTTGATCTCTCTATAAGTCTTGAAGCTTTGATCATAATCCTTCGACTACAGCCTTCGGAGGATCTCAGTTCTCTTGTTAATGGGTGCAGAGAGAATTATTTTATTAACTGTGGTTGTGGGGATCCTGATCAGTATTTATAGAAAAATACTACCATAATCCCTAATTCCTTCCCATAATGAGAATTAGGGTTATCAATCTCAAACTAGTAGCAAACCAACCAAATCAGTTTATACCGTATCGATCAAACTCTCACTACCCGACTAATTTAGTAATTATTGAAACCTATAAATCTAATAGTTATTTCCAGTGCTATTATCCAAGGCTACCGCTTCATCAACTGGATGAATTACTCATGGGTTATATTACTCATGGGAGAGAGGTTCCCATAACACCAGTGCGGAAGAATTTTCCATGTTTCATTAATTTGAACACAAGAATTGATTTCATTATAGAAAATCCACATGATTAGATTGGAGAAAAAGTACCAGGGATATGAGAAAGCGCGAGAAAAGAATCCCTCATTGATAGCATAGGGATTTTTTTTTCATTTTTTATTTGAAATTTTAGTTTCAAGGGATGTGAGGAAGTCAAACAAAGAGAATTTTGAGGCTTGTGTTTTGGCATATGTTTGAACATATATCAATGATTGTTAGGCCATGCAATATGCATTGTTTCACTTGATTGGGTTCGGCTGTGTTAGCAATACTAGTCAAACCCACCTGACTTTTGGTCCCATAACTCCTCTACTTCCACTTGGCAGTTCAATAGCCATCCACATGGATTCAAATACAATTGAAAGACATGACATGGCACATTGTAATTGGAATTAGGCCTCTAAAGTATTCAAGAGAGTGAAGGGGTGCACGTAAGTTTGCTTTCATTGGCGTGGGACCAATAGGGTGTACCCCATCACAGAGGAGCCTGAACAAAATTGGAGGATGCAACGAAGAAGCAAACTACTGGTCTCATACGTTCAGTGAAAGAGTCAAGGCCCTGCCTCAAGGGATGAAATCAGAGTAACAATGACATTAATTATTCTTTCTTTGATACATACTCTATATTGCTCAACTTCGTCCAAAATCCAGATGCATATGGTATAATAACATATTCTTTTCTCTGATCTCTTTGATCTTTTATTTATGGGACAATCTGAATAACACATTACGAGGACAGTTCACTTCCACATACGTGTACCTTTCATGAGATTCTATCATCGTCTATATCTAGTGAAACTCATACTCCAAAGATGGATCCCTCACCCCTGCACAGTGATGGGATCTCATGAGAGTTATAAATACTTAAAGGTGTCTTTTCATGAAATTTTTCAGAGTGATCTATCATTATGCATTGTCATTGTTCTGACACATTCTTCGAATAAACTTATAAATGATTCATCTTTCCTTCATATAATTGGGAATTTTCAGGGTTTACAGAGGTTAAAGCAGCTTGTTGTGGGTTGGGGAACCTAAAAGCTGAGGTTGCTTGCCTGCCCATTTCCAAATAATGTTCCATCAGAAGTGATCACGTCTTCTGGGATCTCTACCATCCCACGGGGGCAGCATATCGCATCTTTGTGGATAATGTTTTTGATGGTTCACAACCATATGCATGATGGACCTTGAATGACACTGAGAGGGGGGGGTGAATCAGTGTGAATACTTTTTTTCTTGATATTTCTTTACTCCCCAGTGCTTATGATAAACCAGACTTCCCCACACACAATCGTATGCAAATCTACCTCGCAACCACTCAGTGGCCAGGTCTACCAGATTTGCACACCCATCCTGCAATTCATTCCACACACTTCACAAAGTACATAATTAAAACAAATCACAACACAGAAGAATTACGTGGTTCACCACCACAGTGAGTGATGGCTAATCCACGGAGTAATGCCCAATGGACTCCGTATTTACTCAATACTCAACTTTTAGCCCTTTACAGGACAAGGATGCTCACCCTAAATTTTCCCAGTATAAAACTGAGAGGGCGTAACAACGCCAGAATTCAGGCATAAAGCCAGTGTCCAGTACCCACTGAACACACCACAACTAAGATAATTTTTGGGGCTTATAATGATGTCCTACAATTAAATCACAATCTAGCAAGGCATTCAATATTTTCTTCTCTTTTTTTTTCTTTGTCTAATGCTAGCATACAATAGATTCCCATACAACGTAGGCATTCAACATTATCAACCTACTTTAACATACAATGCATTAATTCAATAAACAGTAAGGGAGTAGAGAAAATCTCACAATCAATTTTTTCTGACAATTGACGACATTCCTCTTCTTCTGATAATCAATTTATCCCTTGTCATATGCAACCAAGCTCCACCAGCCTTCAAAAACACATCAGTGTATCGGCATCAGCATGAACAGAGATAGAGAATGATTGTCTTCAATTTCTAGAGCCAGAAAAACCAAAATCCATGAAGTTCTTCTCTTTTTCTTCAAAAAACCCTTTTTAGATCTATTTTTCGCGGCCACTTCGTTCTCAAACCATTCTCAATAGAAAGAGCATGAAAAACCTATCTCGGTGCAATTTGGATCGTCGGATTTGGCCTCCGGATGATCAAGTTATGGCAAAAACAAGTTCGGCCATTAAAAAATTCAAAATAGAATCTTTCGGCTTCATTTGGTGCGCCTGCGAAGCACCGTAGCCGCGCCGCGCCGTGTGTTGCAACCTGATTGGCTGAGGAGGGAATCAACAAAATTAGCCGTTGGATAAGAGTAGAAAACCCGGGATCTTCTGATGTCCGTCAGATCCGCACAAATAGCGTCTCCGAACTTCGGATCTTATATCAAGCGTAGGATCTGGATCAAGAGCGCCGCGACAAGGTAGGCGCGTCACACTGGATCATTGCGCTGCATCCATGTGATGCGGCGCATATCTTTAAACTGTGTCTGGCCAATTAGAACACTCGCGATAGAATCTGATGCTGCCGACTCTGATGTACGCAATCCCGCATTTATCTGGACCATCCGATTTGAATCTTGTATACGTGGCTTCATCTAGGCCGTTGATATGGGATTTTGGATTTTTCAAACTGCCCAAAATACCCCTGAGAATAATGGAAATGGCCTCTGTAACTTTTTTCTTTTTGTTAAACTTGCTACATAGCGATTTTCCAGAGAGGTTTTCTCTCTCCTGGAAAATCGTCGAACACCTGGTTGGGGAGGGACGCGACATGCGGGAGAAGGTTCCAGCGCGTGCAGCTTGCGGGAGAAGGTGCCAGCACGCGCATGCGGACCAGTTGCCTGCGGGCCTACTGCCTTGCAGCATGGCTTGCGGGGGTTGTGGGCCTGCTGTGCTGCTGGCCAGCGTATGGTGCCATGTGACTGGCCTGCTTGGCCTGCCTGCTGTGGTGCCATGCGGCTGGCCTGCTGGCTGGGCTGCTTGGCCCTCGGCCAGGCTGGCTGCCTTTGCCCTCGGCCAAGCTGGCTGCCATGGTGGCATGCCACCTTGGTGAGGGTCCCACTTTCTCTCTCCTCTTTCTCTGTCTTCTAATTCTCTCTCCTCTTTCATGTTTCATGCTTTACAGCACCTGTAACAAAACCCCAATGCCTGTTTCACTGCCATATCGCCTGTAGGATCCGCAGACACTCTCTCTCATCAAACTTGACCCAGTTAGCCCAATTTGCCAACAATTACAATATGTAGGCCAACAATGCATACCCTATCAATGTGAAACAACTAGCTGCCATATAAGTTGGAGAAGAGAAAGTTACTAGTATTTTACATATTCCAGATGGAAGGAAAAGCCATGAAGAAGAAGAAATCAGGAACCATAGTTTATTTAAAGAGAGGAAGTTTTGATAAGACAATTATGAGAGAAAGATGAGATCTTGAGTGCTAAATTTTAGAGATTTATAGTTTTTCCTTATCTTTTTGGTCATCTATTGTGTTTCGACCTTCTATTTAAGGGTAGTTATCCAAGGGTCTTTTTCTATCATTTTTTTTTGCATGTGTGTTTGGTGTTATTTTTTAAATTTGTTTTTATTTAAAAAAAATTAAAAATAACACAAAAACCATAATAAGGCAAGACCTCTTTTTGGGATGTGTTAAGGTCAAAAATCGTTTTAACTATTTTTGCACAAAACATTAATGAACACGTGCGTAAAAGATAAAAAGATGGGATTAAAATGGTAGAAATGTAATGACTTTATAACAAAGCCTTCCATAATGCCCGATCTCACGCCCAGCCCATGTCCTCATTCGACTCTCACCATCCTTCTTCACTGCCCCGGCACTGCTTCTCCCTACTCTGACCCCTTGAAACTCCCGCAATCCCTCTTATTCCCTACCCCTGTAGATCATGCCTTGATCCTTCTCCCTTCTGAATATAGATGCCAAGTGCCCTACTGTTAATCGATGAGCTTTCTCTCACACAATCGCAGTCTCTCTCGCCCTCTTGTGGTTTAGGTTTTGTTTTGCAAGTTTGACGCAAACCAGAGTGGACGAAACGTATAAAGAAAACAAAAAGATGTAAAAATCTGGAGGACGGGCATTGGGTGGATCTGTACCAAGGATAGAGAATCCGAATCCTGATTCAACTTTGCTTTTGCTACTGATCGTGCGATTGTGAAGAGAAATGTACAAATTACAAAGCTCTCACTGTCTGCAAGCTCTCATCGTCCAGGGGGGAGCAAACTCAGCCTCAAATCCCTGTCAAGACTGTAATTCATCATCACCCTTGTTGTGGTCAAAAAATGAACCGTCTTACTGGGAGCAAATCGAACCTACGAAAAGACAGACAAACACAAGGGAGGTTGGGTTTTTGAAACCATAGGCCACCCGATGGCAAAGTTAATTTTGAGTGCAAGTAGATATTGTTGTATAAATATGAAGGAATAGAACTTTAAATGAGAACCACTTATCTGATGTCACGCTTTCAATGATCTGTTGAAGAAGACTGTAATTGATAATGAGTTTGAAGCTGGGTCGTATCACAAGCAATACTGTCCTAAAGACAGAATTTGCCCCCAATGGTGCAACCGGGTTATGATCCAAATCTGGCTCCAAGATAAAACAGCTTCTTGGCTTCCTGCATTAAACCTGCACTAGTCTTGCCCCTTCGAGTACTTCAAAGTTGTGCTTAAGTCAAATGCAAGAAGGTAATGCATTTCGGAAAAATAACGATGTTTTGGAAAAACATAGGGGAATACCCTCGGTATGTGCTTACAAAGAAGGAGAGAGTGAGAGAGAAAGAATCAAGAAAAACTTAGTTCTTCTAATCATTTTTAAGGCTTCCTCCTCCTCTATTTATAGAGGAAAACATGTCACACCTCAATTCTGGTCTAACCAAAATAGTGTGATAAACCGCTAATAAACCAACAGTTCAATCAGGATCTCGTATAGGTCATACCCACCATATCAAACCACACACACATTCCACGATAATAATCAGAGGTAATAAACAAATAAGCGGAAGTCTTATAGATAATGAACTGAGAGTCTAACAGTGACAAATAAGTATTTAATCCAATTATCTTCAAACCACAATACATAAAAATAAATAATCAATTGCATATCTGATGTTCAAATTATAACTAAACTTAAGGAAAAACATATTGGTTGCACTCGCATGATGAATCATGTGCATCTTCTTCAGCTTCTACGTCCATCGCAGCAATGTATCCATACGTCGACGCATTCATATATTCTTCAATAGTAGGATCTGCATCATCAACTAAAAATATTCAACGTCGAAAGGGTGAGCACACATCACGGCTCAGTAAGCAAACAAAACAATGCAACAAACATATGCATGTATTCAATTCATATCTTTGGTCTGATTTTTAAGTTTGCAATGTGCTACAGAAAGGTTTGGTGGCCCCCGCACCTCTATACACGAGTGTGTGAATCCGTCTAATGGATCAAACACCATTGCCATCCCACATGCACCCACCATGGAATAGAGATAGAACTAAAGTGTCCGGATCAAACACCTCCAACACTTCCCCTGATGCCCTACTCATACCAACACATAAGCCCCTATTGGCGAGGGCTTGCAAACTAAGCTCGCAACTAACCAATCCTAATGTCAAACAGTGTATCCAAGGCTTTACCCTAGCAGCCTTCAATACGTCCATAGAGATAGAGCTAACATCCCCCGGCAGAATCAGAGACCAAACGGTCTGAGACTACCTCCCCTAATGCCCTACGACGTAATAGTTCTGCTAAAGTAATGGCGATACGACGATGTTAGTGGACAAGACTTGAGTAGAGATATAGCTAGAGTCTAGTGACGAGGTTAAAGACCACAATGCCAAGTCCTCCCCCTGATGCTCTATTCGCATCCAACACACCAACCACACACATACATTCACATGCCTATTCCTAGCATCATCATCATCATCATGTTATAAATAAGTGAAATTAAATTTACATGAATAATAATAGCAGAAATATTGGATGACATATGAGATACACATTACAATTATACAAGCTGGTAGCGTGTCGAATGCACCAATTTAATTAAATATTTCTTTACTGATCTGATTAATAAACTATAAATAAGATAAGCAAAGGTTAATCCCACAAAGAATGAATTGATTAAAATTTATATTCTACTCAAAATAAATATACTAATTAATGCTAATTAAACACAAAAGGGGGGGGGGGGGTTTGGTTGTTTGAATCAAATTGAAAGTAAACAGACAGAATTTAAATAGGAAGATAATTAGATGAGAATATTCAATTCTTGGTTCACTATCCACCCACACATGCAATGAGTAAAATTAATCGCAACGTTAATTTCTTCCTTCCAATTAGAATTAAAGACCCTAGATAACAATAAGCTCTGTTATCCGAGTTTTCCCTTAAGTATCTCTACTAAAACAAGCTCTTCAGAGAGATCTAATCATTGAACAACACTGAATAAACTCTCAATGTTTAATTTAATGGCAGCATTAAGAGGGTGGAAAATAGATCAATCTAAGTAACAATCACACACAAGCGGAGAATATTTAACTTAGGTTATATTATTCACAATGATGAGACAAAAACTTAGACATAATCATCTATCACTGTTTGCTACTTGTGATTAGAATCAGGACAATTACGTATCACAGATTCTAAATCTAGCAATTAATATTAATCTAACTGATTCAGCAGACCATTACTGAATTATTCAGACAAATATCATAATTAAAGAGAAAAGAATAACATAAGCAATTCCAATAAAAGAGAGAAGAAGAACAACGTTACTGAATAGAGATTACACCATTGACATGAGTTTGGGCTTCAAAATCCCCTTAAACTGAATGAGAAGATTAGCTAGACATTACAATCCTTTCAGAGATAGAAAAATTTTCAGCAAAAGAGAGAGAGAGAGAGATTGATTATCACACTAGTGCTCTATATATAAAACATGACAATCCTTTTGTAACTTATAACTCCTTTGTGTAGGACTCCTTCTTTGTGTAGGAGTCCTTCTCTATTTAGAATTCTAAAATTGTAGAGTCTTCTTTTCTTATTTGGAGTCTTCTATTGTAGTTTTAGATTTTTTTAATTTGATTACGAGATTCTTTATCGAATTTACATCTACCGTTGAATGCTTTAATCAGATCAGAGGGCTACTCCAATTCGGATTCGGTTAAATTTTTGTGTCAGACTTTGAAGCCATGTTTAGAGACCTAAACGAACTTGGATTTTTCTTTATAATACCATTCCAAAAAGGTTGAGACGTCCTCTACAACTCTACTTAAGACAACTTTTCAATTCTGGAACTCTTTTCATGTCAAAAACCTACATGAAACTCAAAACATCAATATTAAGAATGCTAAAATTTTGCTATCTTTTAATAATTAATTCACAATGTCTATAAAATATATGAAATTAATAAAATTTATCATATTCAGTTCAATAAGGCATAAAACACATTAAAAATCATAGTATAAAGAGAATACAAATATGAAAATCACACACTTATCACAAGCATAGAATCAATCATGGCATTAGACTCAATAAAAATAAACAGTTTGTTATTATCCAATTAGTTTAGGTCTTGTTCCCTTACCTGTTAGTAATACTCGATTTCGTTTCAAGTCTTGAAATTCTCTTTCAATTAATTTAACAACCTAAAAGTTATATGAATTTAAGTTAGGGTTCATATGTAACATGTTACAATAGTCGAAAATCGAAACAGAGCACTGATAGGTGTCTGATTGGTCCTATGGTCTTATACTGTATCGACCTAACTACCTACGGTCGATCCCCTACGGTCGCATATGGTCCGATCGTAGCTGCAACCATATGGTTTCTAGATCTTCCCAAATGCTTATGGTCGTCATCCTATGGTCGATCGTAGTTGCGACCTTGAAATTTCTGGTCACAGACTACGTGCAATTCGAGTTCTTCCTGGGTCAATTCTTCTGTTCTTCAATTGGGTTTGTCCTAAGGTCATCCGATGCTCATCATTAGTAGTTTCTTATCATCCTAATCATCAAACTCACTCCTCATGGTTCTCCTTGGGATTTTCTTAAGGGAATCACATGGATTATAATAGATTGATATTGCCTATCTTCCATAGAAATCTTATTCCGTAGAGTTTACATCTCTAGAGATTCGGTTCATACCTTTGCCTGTGATAGAGAGCCAATCTCTTCTCATCAAAATCCTCTCTTTAGCCTTTTCTTCTTCTCCTTCTCCTTCTCTTCCTTCTCTTCCCTTCTCTTTCTCTAGGGTTTACTAATGTTCTAAAAGATTAAAAAAATGGCTAAGGGACATCCTTATATAGAGGAAAACTCTTCATATAGAGTCCTCTTTCAATTAGGAAAGCAATCCCTTAGTTTAGAAAAGTTTTCAAAACTCAGAGTCTGATTTGGGGTCTCACGGTCGATAGCTATGAACGCAGAACCCATCGACCGTAGGGTTGAAATCATCGACCGTGGGGTTTTGGATTTGAGATTTTTGTTTCCTTCTTTATGGTTGACCATACCTACCCAGGTATTCGACCATTGGTATATTTTCAGTGTTTTTAACTCGATTCTCATACCTGGTTTGTGATCTATGTCATACCCCAATTTCGCACTATTCAGAATGGTGTGATGAACCGCTAATAAACCAACGGTTCAACCAGGATCTCTAATAGGTTGTGTCCTTTTAAATTAAACCATACACATCCACAACCATAATCAGAATAAATACATAATAGCGGAAGTTTTAATATAAAATGAACTGAGGATCTAACTGTGATAATCATAAATAAAATATCAAATTATGTTGTATCAATTGAAACATAGGTAAATAAATATCAAATTACATTTCCTTAATAGTTCAAATAAAAATCTAATAAAAAATGCATGAGTTGCACTCGCATGAGGGGTCATGCGTCTCCACTATATCTTCAGCCTCCATTGCAGCCACGTGCCCGTACACAGAAGCATTCATATAATCTTTCACAATGGTACCTGCATCATCAACTAAAAATATTTGACGTCGAAAGGGTGAGCACACATCACGGCTCAGTGAGCAAACAAAACAATGCAGAAAAAATATGCATGCATTCAATTCATATCTTCGGTCTGGTTTTTAAGTTTGCAATGTGTTATAGAAAGGTTCGGGGGCCGCCTCACCTCTATACACGAGTGTGTGAAGCCGCCCAAAGGTAACGTTTATTGTCGTCCCACATGCACCCACCATGGAATAGAGATAGAGCTAAAGTGCTTAGGACCACACCGCATCACACTTCCCCTGATACTCTACCCATACTAACACGTAAGCCCCTGCTGGCGAGGGCTCGTAAACTGGGCTCACAACTAACCAATCCTAATGTCAAACAGTGTATCCAAGGCCTCACCTCAACATCCCTTAATACGTCCATAGAGATAGAGCTAAGGTCCCCCGGCAGAGTTAAAGACTACACGGTCCGAGACCACCTCCCCTGATACCCTACGACGTAATAATTCTACTAAGGTAATGGCGATACGACGATGTCAGTGGACAAGACTTGAGTAGAGATAGAGCTAGAGTCTGGTGACCAGAACACACCACAATATCACGTCCTCCCCCTGATGCTCCACTCGCATCATGCACACTAACCACACACAGACATTCACATGTCTATTCCTAGCATCATCATCATCATCATCATGTTATAAATAAAATTAAATATGCATGAACATTAATAGCAGGAATATTGGATGACATGTTGAATGCACATTACAAGCATACACACATAGAATTAGTCATGGCATTGGACTCAAGAAAATAAAAATAGTTTATTATTAGTCAATTAGTTTTGGTCTTGTTCCCTCACCTTCGCTTGAGTATAGATCCTCTTTCAAGCTTTAAGAATCACTTTTATATCAATAGGAAAACCTAACAAGTCGATAGATTTTAGTTAGAATTCATTCCGATAATTTTAGGCTTGCTGTTAAGCTAGGGTCGCAGGACGGGTTGCAGGTAGGGTAGCAGTTTTCTGTGACCCTAGGGTGTAGGGTCGATGCTAGGGTCGGATGTTCCATCGACCCTAGGTGCGACCGCAGCTTCCCTGGACTTCTCGAAAGCTAGGGGACGATCCTGTGGTCTGGTAGGGTCGATTCCCAATCGACCCTACGTGCGACCGTACGTGGTTTGAGTCAACCTTTTCATTCTATAGTCTAATCTTTCAAGTTTGGGTCCTATGGCTTACTTCCACAGTCCATTCTATGCTTGTTCTATGGCTTAAAACTCTAGGTTACTTCCTTACTTTGTCTACCATGATTTCTTCCACGGATTTCATTGAAATCTTCCCATGGATGGATGATTTAGGTTTCTTCTAGATCATACCCTCTTCATAAACTATTCTAAGGTCTTAAACAATTCATGGAAATCATATCCATACCTTAGGTTTGCTGAGATTCAGAGGTTTCTATGAATTTCTTCTCTTTAGTCTTCTTCTCCAATTCTCCTTCTCTTCTCCTTCTCTTCTCTTTCAATTAGGGTTTCAAAAGGAGTGAAAGAGGCTAAGGGATGCCCTATTTATAGAGAAAAACCTCTCAAAATAAGTCCAATTGAGATTGGGAAAGAATCCCCTTGAAATTTAGAAAGTTTCCTATTTACAGTTTCTGTCGGTGATCCTAGGGTCGATAAGGGGGTAGGAGATCCCGTCGACCCTAGGGTCTAAATTGTCCGACCCTAGGCCTAAAATTCAGAGGTCTGACTCCCTAATGAGGTGGGGTCGACCCTGCCTATTTGGGTATGTGACCCTACCCCCTATTTCACTGTTTTTGGGTTTGTTTCATACCTGGTCTCGCTATTTCCTTCACGCACTTGGTCCATTTGGCTCGACCATGATAGGTAGACCTGGTACAAGGTGGTAAGACCGGTTAGTTCGATATGGGTCTTACAATCTATCTTCACACGCTCAATCTACTTGGTCTAGAAATGATGGGAAGACTTGGCATGACACAGTTAGACCGGGTTAGTGGAGTGTGGGTCTTATAACTCCCCTTCTCTTATATAAATTTTATCCTCGAAATTTACACATCCCTTCCTAGTCGAACAAGTGAGGATATTGCTTTCGCATAGTGTTCTCTTCTTCCCATGTAATTTCTTCCATATTTTGGCTTCTTTAAGTAACCTTTACATAGTAGATGTCGCGGTTGCGTAGACGTTGCACCTTCTGGCTAGTGATCTCAAAAGGTACTACTTCGAACATCAAATCTTCAGTCAAGTCCGGTGGATCCGCTATTAACACGTGTGTTGGATCTTTGATGTACTTCTTCAATTGTGAGACATGGAATATATCATGTACACTAGTCATTAATGGTGGTAGTGCTAATTGATATGCTATATTTCCACGTCTAGCTAAAATTTCATAAGGTCCAATATATCTGGGACATAGTTTTCCCTTCTATCCGAACCTTTTCAAACTATGGAGATATTTTCAGAAATACCTTATGTGAGGACATGGGAAAAAATAATATTTTTATGAAAATTTTAATTGGATTTATCCTCCTTTTTAAAAGTTGAACTTTCATATAGTTAAAGTTGTCTACCCTCATTACACTCAAACTGGGATCTGAAAAGTTCTCACCTTTAGATCTCATCCACTCATGTCAGTGGAGGATAAGAAGACTGGAGTCGCCACATAGATAAGGTCTAGGACCTATAAATGATGTCCCTCAACGGAGGAACACTAATGACTCGTGCAAATGGAAAGGCTATCTTGTCTTACCAAAGGTGGGTAAGTGCCAAATTACGAGTTGGGAAGGTGTTAGGCACACAACTCGCCTGGTTAAACCGGTATCCCTAAATCCTATCCTTTCCTACAGTTTATGAATGCTTGGGGCTGTCTAAATACGATACATGGTAAAGGGGGGAATCCTAAGTTAATTTCTAATTCTTTGCTAACTAAGCATGGCATAAGCTGAAATTAAACAATTATAAACAAGAAAAATAATTACAAATGAATCAAAAAATTTAAAGAATAGTTTAATCATACTTCAAAAAAAAAAGAAAAAAATGATATATAACATATGACCGAGGTCTGGGAAAATCACAGGCCGCCTACGTATCCCTGTGCGACAGGAATCAGGCGAAACGTAGTTCGGGCGGGTGTGTACGTACCAAGTGTGTGCAAGAGAAGATGGACGCTTCCAAAATGTTGGAACGCATCCCAAGTGATGGATGCTCCCATAATCATGGAACACATCCAATGGTGAGAGATGTCCCCACAACAGTGGGACCCATCTCAGTGTTGAGGAACTCCCTATCACAAGGAAGTCCCCTCGGCGAGGTAATCCCATAATACATGGAACTTACCTCAATTTGATCGAGCGTAGAGCGACCAAACTCCCCCGCAGCCTACGTATCCCTCGAGACCTCTGTCTCTCCAGAATCAGGTCAAGCGTAGTTCCCATGGGTTGACGAGCCATGGACATGCGTGGCAACACAAAGGAAAGGCCAAATGCCTCAGCTCCCCACACACGGGGTGTAAGACCCGCACTCTGAAAACCCGGTCTAAACCTTGGTTTTATGTCGTGACAGGTCTTCCGATCATCACCGAGCTAGACGGGGCAAGCGGATAACAAACAGGTATGAAATCAGACCGAAGTCGACCAATGATACCTGATTTTAGGTATACCGGTCGATGGTACCGGATGATGGTACCGGTCGACCGGTATGGCCTTTGGTCTCTGCGGGTCCCACTTTCCTGATTTCGAATCCTAGAAGTTTCCTAATCCTAGTAGGGTTACTAAACCCTATTTCTAGCCTATAAATACACCCTTAAACCCCTCAAATCCTTTCCATTGTCTTTCACAAACCCTAGAGAAGAGAAAGAGCTTGGAGAGGAGAAGGAGCTAGGAAGAAGAAGGAGGTGCCGCCATTACCGTTTGACGAAGCTCTCGCTACGCCTGTCAACGGTAAGTGTTTAAATCCATCTTCGTAACCTATGTTAGTTATGTGGGTGGATCAATACCATGCAAAGTAGGTATTGATCTAAAACCCTAAATTGGCCAATAAACCCGAAGTTGCCGTCAAACCCTAGATTCGAGTTTCGAGATGATATTCATCGAAACGAGACTTGAATGAGTTGGGGATAGCTCTAACTCAAAACCTAGACTTAGCATGGATAGGAGAAACCCTGAAAATCTATGGAGGATGATCGACGACAGTCGAAGAACCCATGTATGGTCTTCCGGAGACATTGAGATGTGATGTTTGTGCATATTTACATGCCATCCTTTACTTTCAGCTATTATTATTGTTCATGCATTCATAGGATGTGATTGTTAGGCATGTGATTGTTTTCGTTGGTGTGTGGAGTGGGGCATGGGCCTGGGATCGCTCTTCACACTGGCACCTTTTGTAGTATTCTATCTTAACATGCTTGGTACGGGTGGGGTATAGGGGAAGATCGTGGTACGTTGGTCTCCGATATTAATGTTGTCCCGACCATCGTTGGTGGTACCGAGGATTCCGAGTCGACGCTGCCTTGTCCACGATGCTTTAGCTCTATCTCTATGCCGTAGGGTGTCGTGTTGGGATAGGGTCTACCTGCGTATTGTTTCTATCCTAGTGGGTTAGTTGCGGATAGGGTATCGGGGGAGGTGAGGTTTAGGAGGTCTCCGGCCCGACCCGCACGCTCTAGCTCTATCTCTATGCCGTAGACGGGCTGTCTTTGGGATAGAGCATACATTGTTGACATATAGGATTGGTTAGTTGCGAGCCCGGGTTTGCGAGCCCCGGCCGTAGGGGCTTAGGTAACCGGTATGGGTAGAGTATCGGGGAGGTGCGGGTATACCTTAGCTCTATCTCTATTCCATGATGGGTGTATGTGGGTTGGTGGTAGAGTGATTACTATGCGACGCCACACACTCGTGTATAGAGGTGCGGGGGCCACCAAACCTTTCTATAGCACATTGCAAACTTAAAACCAGGACCACAAAGATAAAATGATTGTTACTCATGCATAATCTTGTGAAATCGTTCGATTGCCTTATCGAGCCGTGTTGTGTGCTCACCCTTTGTATATACATTGTTTTAGATCTGGATGCAAGGTTATACCGTGGACGATTATGTGAACGCTCCGGCGTATGGTGGTGTCGCGGTGTTGGATGTACGAAGCGAGACGAGACGAGCATGACGCTTCATGCGAGTGCCCTTTCGCGTGTACCGTGATTTGTTTTATTTGTTTATTTCAGTTATTTTGTTTGCTATTAAGTGATGTAATAGATATTTATTTTATGTGATTGAATTTAGATAATGGGATATTTATTTAAATTATCAATAGATGCTCAGTTCATTCTATTTAAAGTCTTCCGCTGTATGTTTATATTCGATTGTGGTTATGTGTAATTGGTTTGTATGGGTGGACACGGCCTATTCGAGATCCCTGGTGTGAACCGTTGGTTCAATGACGGTTCACTCACACCGTTCGGTTGGATCGAATTTGGGGTGTGACAACTTGGTATCGAGCTCTCGGGCTCTGTTCCAACAAACCATGCTACACATAATGGGGTCGATGAACCGAGTTAGGAAGTTTAAAAATCTTAATACAAACACACCCTAAGCATTGTTTGATACCGAGACGGACTAAGAAAGAGAATAATGTACTATTCTAAATGTGAAACTTAATCTGTGCACATACACTAGATAGGTGAACCATGAAACTTTCATTAAATGGAAAAATAGTATCAAATGTAATAGTGCTCCTGGGTACAGTCCACAAACCGGAAAGTTACCCCGTTATATAACCGATCATATGAAAAGTAGAATGGAAATCATGGGGTAGGAGGCCCGGGAGGAATGGGGTCCGCTATGTCATAGTCCCGCCGGATGCGACCCTAAGCCGATGCACCTGGTCCCGAGTCACCCGTAGACCACGAGCCGGGCGTCCCAACTCCCCGACCCATCGCTCGCCGAGACTCCGGGGATGACCCTCCGGGTGTCCCCGATCTCGGCAAACATACTCAACACCGAGTCGGGAGGGGGTCGAGATGGCCCAGCTTTGGGAAAGTATGGTGATGGTAGGGTGGAGGCCGTGGGGCGGCACCGGTGCTTCCCCAACTACATCGTCATCATCATCATCCCCCATCTCGCCGCATAGGCCGCATTGGCCGCGGCCGCTGCCGCTGCCGCTGCCGCTACTCTCCCAAGTGGACGAGGGCGAGCCTCCAACTCGTCATCACTAACGGGCAGATCAACCATCCGCATCCCGTTTATCGCGTCCCGGCCGATGTCGAGGTCATGGAGTCCTCAACGGCTGTCTCTCCTCTCGAAACTCACGCCCGCACGGCGAAGAAGGAAAGTGACGAGACGGCCATAGGGAAGGTTGCTGGCCCGATCGGCCACGGCCGCACGATGCATAGTCCGGATGATGAGGTATGGAAGTGAGATCCGCTCTCGGTGCGCGCACGCAATAGGTGACGCATCGGGTGAGCTGGGACAACTCGTTGTAGTGACCGCTCCGTGGCACTATATCGCGGCCGGATGATGCGGTCGTAGACCCGGGGTATAGGTCTCAAGCTAGCCGCCTTCATAGGAGCCCCAGGATTGAGTATCCCGATGCGCTATCTCTCGGCGCAAATCTTCGGCCAAATAACCTTTCGCCTTGGGGGCGCAAGACACCAAATCTCCATCATTGGGAACCCCAAGAAGATCAGCCAACCGGTGGGTGTTGAAGGAGATATGTACACCCCGGACGTGAATCGGTGATGCACAGATCCCTACACCGGTTCGGGTCTTCGACATCCCCTTCGAGCTCCAGATTTGCATAAAAATGCTTGACCAGGTTAGGGCGTGTGGTCTCTGTGGTAGGAAATAACCGGCAGCCAACCTAGAGCACCAAAGGCTGTCTCTACGTTAAATCGGTGTAATTGTCCCACATTGACCCGTCGCCCGGATATAATACTCTTGTCATCAAACCAGGGAAACCGAGCCTGAGCTTCCAAAGAGCGAAACCAGAGCTCATCTAGCTGAGGGATAGGTGGAGAGGGAACCCGAGAACTAGAACCATGTGATCGCTTCCCGAGGTTGCGTCTAGGAGCCATTTAAAATCTGTAAAACAAAAGGAAACAAGACAAAAGTTAGAAATTTTTGAAATTTCGGCAGCATAACGGCTATAAATTGGGAAAAAGCCTCGAACTCACCCAAAACCATGGGGAGGAGGACTTACGTAACCCCCACACTCTTCCATAAGCCAATCACAAGCAATTATAACAAGCAATTTCAAGAAATTTCAAGAATTAAGAAAAAATTAGAAAATTTTCGAAATTTTTGAAAACCTAGGTCAAAAAGAGTAAAAATTCGATTTTTATCAAAACCTTGCGGTGGAACCCCAAATTAGTTGAGGGCTTTTGCTCTTGGGGGTCCCTAAACCCTTTCTAAGCCGAAGGAAAAGGATTCCTACGGTTAAAACATCTCGAACAAAGAAAAACCTAAATTTCTACATAAAGACGATATGGAAAATTTCTAAAAATATGAGAGAGAGGGTGGAGACCTACCTGGAGACGATGTTCTAGCTTTGGAATGCGAGAAATCGGCTTCTAAGAGTACCGGTCGGACTGTAGCAACTCAGTTGGGCAGAGAGGAATCGCCACCGGAGAGAAAGAAGAAAAGAAAAGTGAGAAAATCTCACTTTTTCGCGATTTTAAAGCCATTTTGGGCATACCGGTCGACGGTTATGCCTATACCGGTCGACCGGTATCAACCAGGTGTGCGACCGCTATGTCTCGGCCAGAAAATTTTCTCGACCGGTCGACTATACCGGTCGCAACACCGTCTACGAGTGGTGACCGGTATCTCATAGACATGCGACCGGTATGTCTCGCCAGAAATTTAATTTTGACCGGTCGACTATACCGGCCGCAAAGATATTTCTACTGGTGTGCGACCGGTATGTTGCGACCGGTACGCCCCAAAAGAGCCGGAAAAATTTAAAAATTTACAAAATTGTGCAAATTGAAATGTTACTCGACTATTCTCCCGCATTATTCAAGACTAACACTACTATTATTGATGATTCTCACGTGTTATGTCTTCTTCTCGATCCAAATAAATAGTCCGAGATGGCAGGTGGAAACGGTCGAAGGGGTAGAAAGCATCATCATGCCGAAAAGCGCCCGGAGGAAGAGCAAGCCGAAGCAGACCAAGGTTAGAGAAACCAGCCCCGAAGAGGATGAGGAACAGGTCCCGAAGTACCGGCGTGAATTACCGGGACCACCTCACGGGGATTCCGAGACCATAGTTACAAACTTGGTCTATCGATGCAAGCACAACGTAAGGAATTTCGAGTGAGGTGCTAGCGATGCTCAGTCGCCAGGTTCTATTCCCGCCGGTAATATGTCCGGGTCCGGAGAGAAAATGTCTTCGCAACGGGTGCGGAGTAGCCCAAGGCCAAGGGCCCAAGCGACAGAATGTACCACCACCGCATCGCTTCCCGTCGCCTTCCGCGCGGATCCAAGGGCATATCCGTATCCACCACCATGGTACGGAGCGGATACCCAGGGACAGCACGATCTTAGCAGGTCGGTGGACGGGTTCTTGAAGTTGAAACCGTCATCATTCACCGGCAGACAAGGGAAACCATTGTGGCCAGCACAAGTGGGTTTCGGTAAATGGAAAAGAACTTCCGGTTGATGACGTGTACTGAGGAGGAGAAGGTTCTATTTGCCACTCACATGCTGAGGGAGGACGCGAATGCTTGGTGGAATTCCACGCGGGCATATTTGGAGAACCAATATACATTGGTTGAGTGGGAAGTGTTTAAAGCAGCTTTCTTCGACAAATACTTCCCAAAGAGCTTCAGGGATTCAATGGAGAGAGAGTTTCTCAGCCTGCAGTAGGGTCGGTCGACCGTAGATGCTTATCAACGGAGGTACGAAGAGCTATTCTTCTTCGCACCCGGGCCAAGATGCGGGAAGAGGAGACAAAGATACGTAGGTTCACCATGGGACTACGTGGAAGTATAGGGAGCATCTTTTGGGTCCGGATAAGAAGACCTACAACGAGGCGGGCGGGTTGCGAGGGTGATAGAGTCCGGTCGGAGGGACAGCTTCTTCGCTCAAAACAAGGGAGTGAAGAGACCTGGCCTGGAGAGAACTCGAGTGGCGAATACTAGACCATTCCGCCCATACAGGGGGCGATCGCTACACGACTGCGAGAAACAACCCGGCACCACCTGTGCCACAATTAACCGGGCCCAACCCGAATATTAAGTGTTATAACCGGCAAGAATCGGGACATGTTGCAAGGAACTGCACGCTACCTAGGAAGCAAGCTCCCCGAAGACGCCGAGTTTATGCAGCCACCACCGAAGAGGCAGCCGCATCACCCGATGTGGTAACCGGTACGACTTTATCCCTTACTATTTGGTTTATTCTTTCAGTTGCATGAGCATATAGAACTAAGGGGAAATATATTCCGAGAATTGTAAATGTAGCCGGGTTTACCCGCCGGAGTATTATTTGACTCGGGGCCACGCACTCCTTTGTTTCTGTATCTTTTGGGAAGCGAATGGAGTTACCAATCAAGCAATTGAACCCAAGCTTGATAGTTCGCTCTCCACTAGGAGCCGAAGTGGCTTTGACCAAGTATTATGGATCATGTCCTGTAAGTATCGAGGGCCGAGACCTAGAAGCAAGCCTAGTAATACTTGAGATGGCAGATTTTGATGTCATTTTAGGAATGGATTGGCTAGGCCATCATTCGGCCGTCCTTTTATGTGGTGAAAGGAAGCTTATGCTTACCGACAGAGAGGGAAAGGAATATAGCTTCGCTGGAATTAAGCTATCTAGGAAGCGAAAGTTGATCCTCTCCGCCCTAAAGACTAAGAGATGCTTGGAGAAAGGGGGAGTGGGTTATCTCAGTATCCGTAGTCGACCTCACAGCAGAGTCACTCAAGATGGAAGATATAGAAGTGGTTCGGGAGTTTCCGGATGTATTTCCGGAAGATCTTCCGAAGCTTACCACCAGACAGGGGCTACGGGAATTTGTGATAGACCTTATACCGGGTGCGGCTCCGGTGTCTAAAGCACCATACAGGATGGCCCCAACCGAGTTAAAGGAGTTGAAGACCCAATTACAAGAATTGCTGGATAAGGGCTTCATACGACCTAGTATTTCGCCTTGGGGAGCACCCGTGTTGTTCGTCAAGAAGAAAGATGGAAGTGTACGGCTATGTATTGACTATCGTGAGCTGAACAAGTTGACGATCAAGAATCGGTATCCTTTACCTAGGATCGATGATCTGCTCGATCAGCCGCAGGGTGCAAAGGTTTTTCTCAAAGATCGATCTCCGATCGGGGTATCACCAATTGAAGATCAAGGCGGGAGATATTCAAGACCGCTTCCGGGACAAGGTATGGGCATTATGAGTTTCGGGTTATGTCTTTCGGGCTGACCAATGCTCCGGCGTCGTTTATGGAACCGATGAACCGAGTGTTCCATGACATGTTGGACACTTCGGTCATCGTATTCATCGACGACATATTGATTTACTCTAAGGACATGGAGACTCATACAGCGCGATTTGAGAGCAGCCCTACAACGGCTGAGGGATGTGAGGCTTTATGCAAAATTCAAGAAGTGTGAGTTTTGGCTGAAGGAAGTGGCTTTCTTGGGCCATGTTGTATCCGGAGACGGTATCAAGGTTGATCCAAGCAAGATAGCTGCTATAGTAGGATGGGAAGCACCAAAATCTGTGCTTTGAAGTCAAGACTTGTCTCGCACCTATCCCGACCATCCCCGAACCAAGCGTACCGTTTACTCTATATACGGATGCTTCGGGGGTTGGGTATTGGGTGTGTTCTCGATGCAAGGAGAAGGTGATCGCCACGCATCAAGACGGTTAAAAGAGCATGAGAAGAACTATCCTACGCATGACTTTGAGCTAGCAGCGGTTATTCACGCAATCAAGACTTGGAGACACTATTTGTACGGTGAGAAGTTTCGGATCAAGTCGATCACAAGAGCTTAACTTATCTCTTCACTCGGAAGGATCCGAATATGAGGCGAGGAGATGGCTGGAATTGTTAAAAGATTATGATTGCGACATCCAGTACCACCCGGGTAAAGCAAATGTGGTGGCCGACGCCTTAAGCGTAAAGTGGGCATCGAAACCCGAGGCGAGACCGAGTACAAATGCCGCATTGTGTGCTGCAGCCTCGAGTTCGATGGAAATTGATGAAGACCATATTATCGAAACTGCAGAAGATCCGGTTGAGCAAGGCTTGATTCATAAGTTCACTATGATGTTCGCCGCACTGAAGATCTCGCCGAGCCTAATTGATGAAGTCAAGGTAGCAATCCTACACGATCCATATCTTAGGACAGTGACACCAAGGTCGGTGGATGCGGTTTGGGTTATAGTAGATCGGCTCACCAAGACACTCGATTTATTGCGGTCGGACCTCGATATACCATGGAGAAACGGCCAAGTTATATGTTGATAATATAGTCGACTTCATGGCGTTCCGGAAAGTATAGTGTCCGACAGAGATCCCCGTTTTACATCGAAATTCGGGAAGGATTACGTAAAGCTATGGGAACAAAGTTGAAGTTCAAGACGGCTTTCCATCCTCGGCACGGACGGACAATGAGCGAACCATTCAAATTTTGGAAGATATGCTTCGAGCTTGTGCATTAGATTTCAAAGGAGCTTGGGATGAGAAGCTATCACTTATCGAGTTTGCTTACAACAATAGTTATCAGGCTACAATTCGGATGGCCCCATATGAAGCTCTCTATGGGAGAAAATGTCGTACACCCTCGTTATGGAATGAAGTGGGGGAAAGAAGAATTGTAGGACCGGAGTTTGTTGAAGAAACTTGCCGAGTGATTGATCGATCAAAGAGAGAGTAAAGACAGCTCAAGTTCGACGAAAGCACTATGCAGATAATCGACGCCGAGATCCGGAGTTTGCAGTGGGTGACAAAGTGTTCTTGAAGGTGTCACCGGTGCGAGGTCCGAAACGGTTTGGTAAGAAGGGGAAGCTATGCCCTAGGTATGTGGGACCATATGAGATATTGAATCGACGTGGTAATGTAGCATATCAATTGGCTCTACCACCATCTATGTCTAGCGTTCATAATGTGTTCCATGTATCATTACTGAAGAAGTATGTCAGATCCATCGCATATCTTGAGCGCTGATCCTCCGGACTTGACCAAGACTTAACTTTCGAAGTGGTGCCTCGTAATGCTCTCAAGTCGAAAAGTTCAGCAACTTCGAACCAAGGATATCCACTATGTAAAGGTGCATTGGAGAAGCCAAAATGTGGAGGAAATTACTTGGGAAGAAGAGAGCGCGATGAGGAAGGAGTACCCTAACCTTTTGACGATCAAGGTACGTTCAAATTTCGAGGCCGAAATTTCTTTTAAGGGTGGGGGAGTTGTAGTACCTACATGTAAATTTCGGGACGAAATTTCTTTTTAAGGGTGGTGGAGTTGTAAGACCCGACTCGGAAAACCCGGTCTAAACCTTGGTTTTGTGTCGTGACAGTCTTCCGATCATCACCGAGCCGACGGGGCAAGCGGATAACAAACAGTACGAAATCGGACCAAAGTCGACCAATGATACCTGATTTTAGGTATACCGGTCGATGGTACCGGATGATGGTACCGGTCGACCGGTATGGCCTCCCGGCGGAATTTGGAAATTGGTCTCGCGGGTCCCACTTTCCCGATTTCGAATCCTAGAAGTTTCCTAATCCTAGTAGGGTTACTAAACCCTATTTCTAGCCTATAAATACACCCTTAAACCCCTCAAATCCTTTCCATTGTCTTTCACAAACCCTAGAGAAGAGAAAGAGCTTGGAGAGGAGAAGGAGCTAGGAAGAAGAAGGAGGTGCCGCCATTACCGTTTGACGAAGCTCTCGCTACGCCCGTCAACGGTAAGTGTTTAAATCCATCTTCGTTAACCTATGTTAGTTATGTGGGTGGATCAATACCATGCAAAGTAGGTATTGATCTAAAACCCTAAATTGGCCAATAAACCCTAAGTTGCCGTCAAACCCTAGATTCGAGTTTCGAGATGATATTCATCGAAACGAGACTTGAATGAGTTGGGGATAGCTCTAACTCAAAGCCTAGACTTAGCATGGATAGGAGAAACCCTGAAAATCCATGGAGGATGATCGACGGCAGTCGAAGAACCCATGTATGGTCTTCCGGAGACATACCGGTCGACTATACCCGGTTGCACATAGTGCGACCGGTATGTTGCGACCGCTACCTCTCGGGAGGTTATCCGTGGGGGACCGGCTGACCATACCGGTCGCCAGTCTTTCCTACTGAGCCGCGACCGGTACATGCCACCGGTCAGCTCGTGAGGGTATTTTGTGATCCATGTTGGGTTTCGACCAACATGAAACCCTAAATAATATATTCTAATGGAACCCTAATATTAGTAGGACTTTGTGACATATCGTTTGGATCTTGTGACGTGGAGCAAGTGATCGAACGAAGCCGGTAAGGGAATCGACCTAAACCTAATAATTAATGGACAAGAAATCGTTGTTAATCATTGAATATCCGTGATGTGATGTTTGTGCATATTTACATGCCATCCTTTACTTTCAGCTATTATTATTGTTCATGCATTCATAGGATGTGATTGTTAGGCATGTGATTGTTTTCGTTGGTGTGTGGAGTGGGGCATGGGCCGGGATCGCTCTTCACACCGGCACCTTTTGTAGTATTCTATCTTAACATGCTTGGTACGGGTGGGGTATCGGGGGGAAGATCGTGGTACGTTGGTCTCCGATATTGATGTTGTCCCGACCATCGTTGGTGGTACCGAGGGATTCCGAGTCGACGCTGCCTTGTCCACGATCATAAAATGATTGTTACTCATGCATAATCTTGTGAAACTGTCTGATTGCCTTACTGAGCTGTGTTGTGTGCTCACCCTTTGTATATACATTGTTTTAGATCTGGATGCAGGTTATACTGTGGACGATTATGTGAACGCTCCGGCGTATGGTGGTGCTGCGGTGTTGGATGTACAGGCAGGACAGGACGAGCATGACGCTTCATGCGAGTGCCCTTTCGTGTACTGTGGATTTGTTTTATTTGTTTATTTCAGTTATTTTGTTTGATATTAAGTGATGTAATAGATATTTATTTTATGTGATTGAATTTAGATAATGGGATATTTATTTAAATTATCAATAGATACTCAGTTCATTCTATTTAAAGTCTTCCGCTGTATGTTTATATTCTGATTGTGGTTATGTGTAATTGGTTTGTATGGGTGGACACGGCCTATTCGAGATCCTGGTGTGAACCGTTGGTTCAATGACGGTTCACTCACACCGTTCTGGTTGGATCAGAATTTGGGGTGTGACACGGGGTACACTAATATCTCACTCATATCCCACATTCGGGATGCCCAGGTGGACCGTCCGTCCGGCCCCCACCCCCCCCGGAACAAACCCCCACCCGCCCACAACCTCAAAAATATTTTTTTGTGGGTTTCCCCCACCCCACCGATTCATCCCCGCGGTGGGGGGGGGGGGGGGGGGGGGGGGGGTTGCTCACCCCACACACCGACACGCCGGGGAGGAGAGGGAGAGGAAAGCCATGCAGAAGGGAGAAACGGGGGAAGGAGGGGGAGGAGGAGGGGGGTGGGGGTGGGGGGGGGGTGGGGTAATAATATAAATTAAAAAAAAACAAAACCCCCCCCCTTACATTTATTAATTCCAAAGCATAAAATATCTAAGATGAGAGGCATGACAAAAAAATCAGCATGTGATTCAAGCATGTATAACAAAGATATACTATCAAACATGGGGTTAAAATAACATGCAAAGAAGTGAATGACCATATTATACGAGGGTTGAACCACCACAAGTTGGATCAAGATAAACCATCCTAGACCAAACTAAACCAGTCCACTAGAACCCAACTCTAAACTAAACTAAACCAGCCCTGTATAACCCAAACCAGACCGAACCATAAGCCCAACTCTAGCCTAACTGAACCGACCTAAGCATACATGGAACCCCAATCTAACCTAGGTCCAATCAAATAAAAGAAATCAAACCAGTATCAATCAAACAAACCCAAACCCAAACCAAACTAAACCCATAGACCGCACTAGCCAATTCAAGTTGACACTCAAGCAATCAAAAGAAAACCAAATCTAGTCCTAACCCAAACCTGGACCAACTTATCCTAAACCCATATCTTATAGACTCAACAAACCTAAACTGAACCAACCCAAACCCCAACTCCACTCAAACCAAAACCCATAAACCAAATCTGAACCAACCCAAACCCGTACCTAAATTAACCCAACAAACAATTTTAGCCCTAGGCCAAGAGATCCTAACCAGACCCACTTGGACCAGACCAGACTAGGCTTCACTAACCAAGCCTGAATCAAACCAGCATAAAATGGGTCTAAAATAAACCCAACTCAAGCCACAGTAGAATGCATTTTAATCGGGTTCTCCCGGAAAGAAAAAAAAATATTAACGAACTCACTTGTCGACCGAGATCGCCGGCAAGGTTGGGGGGCCGTTCCTTCACGGCGGCGGTGGCTGAGCTGCTGCCGCCCTCTTCTTCTTCTTCTTCTCCTCTCTGCTGTTCTTTTTTTTTTTTTCGAATCGGCAGCTATGGTGCTGCCTTCCTTCCTCTACGGCAACAGCGGCAGTGCCGCTGTTTCTTCTCCTGCTCTCTCTCTTTTCCTTCTTCTCAACTTCGGTTTTTTCTCCTTCCTCTTATCCTGCTCTCTCTCTTTTATCTTGCTCTCTCTCTCTCTTCTCTTTCCTCTCAGCTTCTCCTGCTCTCTCTCTCCCTGCTATTCTTTCTTTTTTTTTCTTCGGTGGCGGCGGCTCTGCTGCCGCCCTCTTCTTCCCCTTCTTTCTTCTTCCCTGATTTTTTCTCTCTCTCCCACTGCAGCTTCTTCTTCCTCTCTTTTTTTTTTCTCTTCTTCTTTCTGATTTTCTTCCTCTTCTCTTATTTTCTCCTTCTTCTTCTTTCTCTTTATCCTTCTTTCTTCTTCTCCTTTCTTCTTCTTCTTTCTTCTTCTTCTTTCTTCTTCTTTCTTCTTCTTCTTCTTCTTCTTCTTCTTCTTCTTCTTCTTTCTGGTTTCTCTGTTTCTATTTTTTTTTCCGTTTCCTTCCTCCTCTGGCGGAGCAGCAGCTGCTGCTCCTTATACTCACAAAAGGGGGGGGGGATTGAGGCCGGGAAACCGGCGGGTTTTAAGTTTGCAATGTGCTATAGAAATGTTTGGTGGCCCCCGCACCTCTATACACGAGTGTATGGCATCGCACAGTAGATCACACTACCACCAACCCACATGCACCCATCATGGGATAGAGATAGAGCTAAGGTATACCCGCACCTCCCCTGATACTCTACCCATAGCAGTACCTAAGCCCCTATTGCCCAGGGCTCACAAATTGGGCTCGCAACTAACCAATCCTATATGTCAACAATGTATGCTCTATCCCAGCACAGCCGTCTATGGCATAGAGATAGAACTAGAGCGTGTAGGCCGGGCCGGAGACCACAATACCTCACCTCCCCCTGATACCCTATCCGCAACTAACCCACTAGGATAGAAACAATACGCAGGTAGACCCTATCCCAACATAACTCCCTACGGCATAGAGATAGAGCTAAAGCATCGTGGACAAGCCAGCGTCGACTCGGAATCCACAGTACCACATTACAATAGCCGGGACAACATCAATATCGGAGACCTCCGTACCACGACCTTCCCCTGATACCCCACCCGTACCAAGCATGTTAAGATAGAATACTACAAAAGGTGCTAGTGTAAAGAGCGATCCCAGGCCCATGCCCCACTCCACACACCAACGAAAACAATCACATGCCTAACAATCACATCCTATCAATGCATGAACAGTAATAATAACTGAAAGTAAAGGATGGCATGTGAATATGCACAAACATCACATCATAGATATTCAATGATTAACAACGATTTACTGTCCATTAATTATTAGGTTTAGGTTAGATTCCCTTACCTAACGCTCGTTCGATAACTTGCTCCACGTCGCAAGATCCAAACGATAAGTCACAAAGTCCTACAATATTATTAGGGTTCCATTAGAATATATTGTTTAAGGTTTCATGTTGGTCGGAAACTAACAGAGATCACAAACTACCCTCACAGAGCTGACCGGTGGCATATACCGGTCGCAGCTCTGTGGGAAAGACTGGCGACCGGTATGGTCAGCCGGTCCCCACATATAACCTCCCGAGAGGTAGCGGTCGCAACATACCGGTCGTACTATGTGCAACCGGTATAGTCGACCGGTATGTCTCCGGAAGACCATACATGGGTTCTTATTTGCCGTCGATCATCCTCCATGGATTTTCGGGGGTTTTTCCTATCCATTCTAAGTCTAGGCTCTGAGTTAGAGTTATCCCCAACTCATTCAAGTCTCGTTTCGATGAATATCATCTCGAAACTCGAATCTAGGGTTTGACGGCAACTTAGGGTTTATTGGCCAATTTTAGGGTTTTAGATCAATACCTACTTTGCATGGTATTGACCCACCCACACAACTAACACAGAATAAGAAGATGGATTCAAGCACTTATCGTTGACATGCGTAGCGTGAGCTTCGTCAAACGGTAATGGCGGCACCTCCTTCTTCTTCCCAGCTCATTCTTCTTCCCAGCTCCTTCTCCTTTCCAAGCTCTTTCTCTTCTCTAGGGTTTGTGAGAGACAATGGAAAGGATTTGAGGAGGCTTAAGGGTGTATTTATAGGCTAGAAATAGGATTTAGTAACCCTACTAGGATTAGGAAACTTCTAGGATTCGAAATCAGGAAAGCGGGACCCGTAGAGACCAATTTCCAGATTTCCGCACATAGCTGTGCAGGCCATACCGGTCGACCGGTACCATCAACCGGTATCTAAAATCAGGTATAATTGGTTGACTTTGGTCCGATTTTGTACCTGTTTGTTATCCGCTTGCCCCGTCTGGCTCGGTGATGATCGGAAGACCTGTCACGACACAAAACCAAGGTTAGACCGGGTTTTCAGAGTGCGGGTCTTACATAGACCCTATCCCAACATAACTCCCTACGGCGTAGAGATAGAGCTAAAGCATCGTGGACAAGCCAGCGTTGACTCGGAGACCACAGTGCCACATAACCATGGCCAGGCTAACATCAATATCGGAGACCATCGTACCACGACCTTTCCCTGATGCCCCATCCGTACCAAGCATGTTAAGACAGAATACTACAAAAGGTGCTAGTGTGAGGAGCGATCCCAGGCCCATGCCCCACTCCACACACTAACGAAAACATTCACATGCTTAACAATCACATCCTAACAATGCATGAACAATAATAATAACTGAAAGTAAAGGATGGCATGTGAATATGCACAAACATCACATCATAGATATTCAGGTAATTATCAACAACTTACTGTCCATTAATTATTAGGTTTAGGTCAGATTCCCTTACCTGACGCTCGTTTGTTAGCTTGCTCCACGTCGCAAGATCCAAACGGAAGGTCACAAAGTCCTACAATGTTATTAGGGTTTCATTAGAATATATTGCTTAGGGTTTCATGTTGGTCGGAAACCAACAAAGATTACAAAATACCCTCATAGAGCTGACCGGTGGCATATACCGGTCGCAGCTCTATGGGAAAGACTGGCGACCGGTATGGTCAGTCGGTCCCCACAGATCAGCCTCCCGAGGGATACCGGTGGCAACATACCGGTCGTACTATGTGCAACCGGTATAGTCGACTGGTATGTCTCCGGAAGACCATACATGGGTTTTTCGACTGCCGTCGATCATCCTCCATGGATTTCCAAGGTTTCTCCTATTCATTCTAAGTCTAATCTTGGAGTTAGAGTTATCCCCAACTCATTCAAGTCTCGTTTCAATGAATATCATCTCGGAACTCGAATCTAGGGTTTGACGGCAACTTAGGGTTTATTGGCCAATTAGGGTTTTAGATCAATACCTACTTTGCATGGTATTGATCCACCCACACAACTATTCTAGAGTCATAGGGTAAGAAGAATGGTTAAAACACTTACCGTTGACTAGCGTAGAGTGAGCCTCGTCGAACGGCAATGGCGGCACCTTCTTCTTCTTCCTAGCTCCTTCTCCTTTCCAACCTCCTTCTCTTCTCTAGGGTTTGATAGAGACAATGGAAAGGATTTGAGGAGGTTTAAGGGTGTATTTGTAGGCTAGATTTAGGGTTTAGTAACCCTACTAAGATTAGGAAGGTCTTAGGATTCGAAATCAGGAAAGTGGGACCCTCAGAAGTCAAATTCTGGATTTCCACACTTAGCTGCGCAGACCTGATCGGTCGACCGGTACCAAGACCGGTACCATCGACCGGTCAACATAAAATCATGTTGATTCGATCGACTTTGGTCTGATTTCATACCTGTTTGTCATCCGCTCATCCCGTCTGGCCCGGTGATGATCGGAAGACCTGTCACGACATAAAACCAAGGTTTAGACCGGGTTTACGAAGTACGGGTCTTACATATCTGGCCATATCTACCTTTATACCCCTCCACCAGTACAACCTCTTTAGGTCATGGTACATCTTTGTGCTCCCAGGATGCACTGAATATGGAGTGCAGTGAGCTTCCAATATGATTCGGTTTCTGATTTCCAGGTCCTCATTCTCAGGTATGCATAACCGTCCATGATATCTGAGTACCTTGTCTGCATCCAAGGTGAAATCAGGATTAGCTCGACCCTTTTCTAAATCTTCTTGTACTGTCCTGAAGTATGGGTCCTGTAGGACTGCTGCTTTTACCTCCTCTTTCAGGTCAGGCAAAATCTTCAGTGTTGCGAACATAAGAGTAAACATGTGTATCAAACCTTGCTCCACTGGGTCATCTGCTGACTTTAATAAGAGCTATTCTTCATTCTTTGATGAGCCAGAATCTGTAGCACACAAAGCAGCATTTATACTTGGCCCTGCTTCGGGGTTCGATGCCCATTGGCTACTTAGAGCATCAGCTACAATATTTTCTTTACCAGGATGGTACTGAATGTCACAATCGTAGTCCTTGAGTAGTTCTAACCACCTCCTCTGCCTCATGTTCAGGTCCTTTTGGGTGAAAAGATATGTCAGGCTTTTGTGGTTAGACTTAATCTGAAATTTCTCACTATATAGGTAATGCCTCCAAGTCTTGATAGCATAAATGACTGTTGCCAATTCTAAGTCATGAGTAGGGTAGTTCTTCTCATACTTCTTTAGTTGTCTGGAGGCATAGGCGATCACCTGTTCTCCTTGCATCAGCACACATCCCAGTTCCAAACCTGAAGCATCTATGTACAATGTGAATGGAAGGCCTGGAGCAGGGATAGTCAAAATAGGTGCTGAAACCAGTCTTGACTTCAGTGTCTGAAAGCATTTCTCACATTCTTTAGTCCATACAAACTTCTCCCCCTTCTTGGTCAACCTGGTGAGTGGAACGGCAGTCTTGGAATAATCTTCCACAAACCTTCTGTAATATCCAGCTAAGCCCAGGAAGCTATGAATTTCAGCAACTGTCTTCAGCACCTCCCATCCTACTATGGCTAAAATTTTGTTGGGATCCACCTTAATTCCTTCAGCAGATACTACGTGACCCAAGAAGGCTACTTCGTCTAGCCAAAACTCACATTTTTTGAACTTTGCATAGAGCTTCTCTCTTCTTAGTCTTTTTAATGCCGCTCTCAAGTGTATTGCATGCGCCTCCTTGTCCTTGGAGTATACAAAAATATCATCTATGAATACTATAACCGATGTGTCCAACATGTCATGGAACACTCGGTTCATTAGCTCCATAAACGATGCAGGTGCATTGGTCAATCCAAAGGACATCACAAGAAACTCATAGTGTCCATATCTTGTTATGAAAACTGTCTTGGGAATGCCTGCCTCCTTGATCTTGAGTTGATGATACCCTGACCTCATATCAATCTTTGAGAATACACTTGAACCTTGCAGTTGATCAAATAAGTCATCTATTCAAGGTAGCGGGCACCTGTTCTTGATGGTGAGCTTGTTCAACTCTCGATAGTCCATACAAAGACATACGCTACCATCCTTCTTCTTGACAAATAGCACCGGTGCTCCCCAAGGTGAGATACTCGACCTTATGAAGCCCTTGTCTAATAATTATTGTAGCTGGGTTTTCAACTCCTTCAACTCTGTGGGAGCCATCCTGTAGGGTGCCTTGGATACAGGCGCCACCCCTGGTAGGATATCTATCACAAACTCAGTCGCCCTATCTGGTGGTAATCCAGGTAGATCTTCTGGAAACACATCAGAAAATTCCCGCACTACCTTCAACTCCGTGGGAGCCATCCTGTAGGGTGCCTTGGATACAGGCGCCACCCCTGGTAGGATATCTATCACAAACTCAGTCGCCCTATCTGGTGGTAATCCAGGTAGATCTTCTGGAAACACATCAGAAAATTCCCGCACTACCTCTATATCCTCCATTTTGGGCAAGTCAACGGTCACATCCACTACTGATACGAGGTATCCTACTCCCCCCTTTTCTAAGCACTTCCTTGCTTTTAGGGCTGAGAGTATAAGCTTTCTCTTCCTAGGCAACTGAGTCCCTTTAAAGTTGAACTCTGTTCCTTCACTGTCCTTGAAAACTAACTTCTTTTCAGCACATAACAGGGTTACTGAATGCTAAGATAACCAGTCCATTCCCAGAATGACATCGAAATATGACATCTCCAGTTAGACTATATTGGCTTCCAACTCTCGTTCTTCAATATGTACTAGGCAAGGCCAATAATACTCTTCTAATACTACTTCCATTCCCATGGGTGATCAAACTAACAAACTTGGTTCCAAAGTCTTGATGGGTTGATCTAGTCTTTTCTCGAATGATATTGACACAAAGGAATGGGTGGCCCCTGAGTGACGGTGTCTGCGAGGAATTCTACAACCATTTCCTCTCACCATTGTAGCCTATTGAATTCTCCTTATGATATCTGAATGCATTGAACACATATGAGACCAATGAGACAATTATTTAAAACAATATTATTCAGTCTCAACATATATGCACTAAAAATATCAATCGAAAGGCAAATAGACAAAATCTTAAATTTTTCTCAGAATTTCCTAGGCAAAATCATTGATTCCGGTCGTACCATACCGGGTTGGGTTCTGTAGTAGTGGCTCGGCCGGTATGGGTAATGTTTAGAATTTCCAACCCCCCTGAGGTACCGGTCGCGGTACCGGTCTCACCTTGAGTGAGACCAAGTGAGACCGGTATGCCTTGCAGTACATACTGGTCATACTGGTCGCACCATACTGCAGGAGGTACCGGTCGCACATACCAGACCTTAAGTGCGACCAGTATCACTGAAAGCCCCTTTAAAATCGTGATTTTTGCTCTCATTTCTCACTTTTCTCTTTGGTGTTTACTTCGGTGGTGATTCTTCTCCGTGTTACTGAGTCTCTACAGTCCAACCGGTGTTTCTAGGAGTGTTTTCCCCCAACCAAGAGCATCAAACTCGTTTCTAAGGTAAGCTTCTCCTTTCCTTCCTCTCTTTGAGAAAACATCTCATCGTCTTTCATGCAAAAACCTATATTTTCTTGATTTGAAAATTTTTAACCGTAGAAAACTTCTTCTTTGCTTGAGAAAGGTTCTTGGGGTCTAAATGAGCAAAACCCCTCAACCTATTCGAAGTTCCATCGGTTGGTTTGGGAGAAATCCTAAAATTTCAATTTTTAACCTAGGTTTCTAGGTTTTTTTGAAATTTTTGAAAAATTCAGTTGTTAAGCCTCTATTTTCTTGTCTTGTGTTGAAATTGTTTGATCATGTATTAGCATTGTGTCACCATGTAAGTCCTCCTACCCATATTGGGTGAGTTTGAGGCTTTTGTTTCATTTTTTGCCGTTATGCTGTCGAAATTTTGAAAATTTTTCTCTAACCGTCTCATATTTTCCTTTGCTCAACAGTTTACGACATGTATGGACATCGTGGTGCGGGTAAACGATCTTTTGCGCCGGGTATGCACAGGCCACATCCTCCTCCCCACCTCTATGATGAGAGATTTTTCCGGTCAGAGGCTGCAGCGGTGCGCCTTCCATGGTTCCGAGTTAAAAGTATTGAATCGGGTCGTTTTGTGAACTTGGAACACCTACACCGCTTCGATGTTGAGGCCGCCTTTGGGGCGATGGGCTAGTTGCCCATTATTCAGTACAAAGAGACCACTCGTCCCAATTTGGTAAAACTATTCTTTACAAATCTAGAGGTAGATGGGAATCTGAATGATTGGGAACATGCTAGGGATCATCGGATTACTAGCTATGTGAAAGGGGTGATGATCTCTTTCAACACAGCTGAGTTGGCTGTGCTTCTCGAGATTCCAGATGATGGGGAGCTTGTCTACCCCGAACAAAAGGGTATCTTACTGAGGAAATGAGAGTAGCGATTGCTGAACAGATTCTGTATCATGCTAGCTGCGAACCTTCGTCCTGTGTCTCGCTTATACTGCCGTATTATACAGCACGATATCGTCCCCCAGAGTGGTCATTATGGGGAGTTGTCCCAATTGACACAGTACCTCACTTACTGTGTTACTACCAGGCACCGAGTCTGCCTGCCTTACTTGATCATCCATACCATGATTTATGCAACGAGGCCCAATATAACAGGAAATCTTTCATATGGTAGGTTGATTACAGCATTGTTGCACCGCTTAGCTATGGACAGGCGTGGAGAGCCAGCTTTTGAGGTCACTATGAGTTCTGACATAAATGTTGAGGCCATCTATAAGATGCAGATGGATGATCTAGAGCTTAGTGACGAGGAGCTACAGGCTCGTCCTCTTCCACCTAGGAGCCAGGCGGACGACCAAGAAGAATGCCGGCGGTGTAGCAACAACAACGGTAGCCGCGGCCGAGCGACAGCGGTGCGGCGCTGAGGTAGGAGCTGGCGGGGATGCACACATGGAAGACATCCCTGCACCTGCACCCCAGCCTTCTCCAGTTGCAGGACCATCTCAGCCTCCTCTAGATACAGTGATGAGCATGCTCATGGAGATCCGAGATGCTCAACGGGAGATGAGTCAGGACTTGGGTATAAGGCCTGTATCAAACTAACCGGTCTTACCACCTTATACCAGGTCTACCTATCATGGTCGAGCCAAGTGGACCAAGTGCGTGAAGGAAATCACAAGACCAGGTATGAAGTTGACTCAAAAATAGTAGATTTGAGGGTAGGGACGCATGCCTAAACAGGTAGGGTCGACCCCACCTCAATAGAAGTCCAACCCATGACTTTTCAGTTGTAGGGTCGGATGACTTGAGAACCCTAGGGTCGACGGGTACTGCGACCCTACGATCGACCCTACGATGACAGACAGAAATCGTAAATTAGGAAACTTTCCTAATTTCAAGGGGTTCCTTCCTAAACTTGATGGGACTTATTTTGGGGGGTTTTCCTCTATAAATAGGACATCCCTTAGCCTCTTTCACTCCTTTTGGAACCCTAATTTAAAGTTAGAGAAAGAGAAGAGAAGGAAGAGAAGGAGAAGAGAAGGATAATTGGAGAAGAAGACTAAGGAGAAGGAATTCAGAGAAAACTCTGAATCTCAGCAAACCTAAGGTATGAATACATTCTCCATGAATTATGTAAGACCCTAGAATAGTTCATGAAGAGGGTAGGATCTAGGAGAAATCCAAATCATCCATCCATGGATAAATTACAATGGAATCCATGGAGGAAATCATTGTGAACAAAGGAAAGTGTGTAACTTGGAGTTTTGAGCCATAAAACAATCATAGAATGGATCATGAAAGTAAGCCAAATGATCCAAACATGAAAGAATGGACTGTAGGATGAAAGGTTGACTCAAACTACGTGTGGTCGCACCTAGGGTCGATGGGTAACCGACCCCATGTCTGACCCTACACCCTAGAGTCATAGAAAACTACTACCCTACCTGCGACCCAACCTGCGACCCTATCAATACAGTAAGCTTAAAATTATTGGAAATAATTCTAATTAAAATCTATCGACTTGTTAGGTTTTTCTAGTGATTTAAAAGTGATTCTTAAAGCTTGAAAGAGGATCTACACTCAATCAAAGGTGAGGGAACAAGACCTAAACTAATTGAATAATAATAAACTGTTTTCGTTCATTGAGTCCAATACCATGAATGACTCTATGTTGTGTGATTGTAATGTGCATATCACATGTCATCCACTATTCCTGTTATTACTGTTCATGTATATTTAATTCTATTTATTTATAACATGATGATGATGATGATGCTAGGAATAGACATGTGAATGTTTGTGTGTGGTTAGCGTACCTGATGCGAGTAGGGCATCAGGGGGAGGACGTGACATTGTAGTGTGTCCTGGTCACCAGACTCTAGCTCTATCTCTATTCAAGTTTTGTCCACTAACATTATCGTATCGCCATTACCTTAGCAGAGCTATTACGTCGTAGGGCATCAGGGGAGGTGGTCTCAGATCGTGTAGTCTCTGACTCTATCGGGGGGCCTTAGCTCTATCTCTATGGATGTATTGAGGGATGCTGGGGTGAGGCCTTCGATACACTGTTTGACATTTAGATTGGTTAGTTGCAAGCCCAGTTTGCAAGCCCTCGCCAATAGGGGCTTACGTGTTGGTATGGGAGCATGTGGTACTTTAATGCCGATACCCATTGGGTACACTGTTTCCATGGTGGGTGCATGTGGGACGACAATGCCGATATTCATTTGGCGGCTCCACACATTCGTGTATAGAAGTGAGGCGGCCACCGAACCTTTCTATAGCACATTGCAAACTTATATACTAGACCACAGATATAAATTGAATGCATGCATATGTTTATTGAATTGTTTTGTTTTCTCACTGAGCCGTGATGTGTGCTCACCCTTTTCGACGTCGAATATTTTAGTTGATGATGCAGGTACTACGGTTGAAGACTATATGAATGCTCCTATGTATGGAGGACATGCGACGGCAATGGACGCTGAAGTGATGATGGAGTCACATGATTCGACATGCGAGTGCAACTCCTGTGTTTTTTATTAGATTTTGTTTAAGTTATACAGACAATGTATTTGGATTAATTATTTAAGTTAATGTCTCAGTCCTTCTTGGAAATAATTGGTTAAATTATTTAATTTATCACATTTAGATTCTCAGTTCATTTAATATTTAAGACTTCTGCTATTGTGTATTTATTCTGATTATTGTTGTGGATGTGTATGGTTTAAGTAAACGGACATAGCCTATTTGAGATCCTGATTGAACCGTTGGTTTATTAGCGGTTCATCACACCATTTTGAATAGTGCGGAATTGGGGTGTGATATTCGGGTGTCTAGCTCGCAACTTACTGGTCACGCAGGACCAAGTTCATTGGCTTAGAGAGGCATACGAGCGTGATTATGATATCACAGATCCGATACCACCTAGGCCCGCAACTCCACCATAGTCTGACCTAGTTTCATTTTTATTTATGTGTGGTTCATTTTGTTAACAGAGTAACTATCCAACTTGTGGACTGTACTCTGTCATACACTTTGTATTTATTTATGTTAATATTGTTAAAGAGTTAATTGGTTTTCTTCAAAAACTTCAGTGCTTAAAATTTCTCTTCATTAATAGTATGTTATGCATCTTCTTTTAAGTCTCAGGCATCAAACAAGCTTATGGTGTGTTTTTATTAATGTTTTTTTAATTTCCTATCTCACTTCATTGGACACAGTTAGATGCAGATGGTTAGCTGGACAGAGCCTAAGGGCTTCGATACCAAGTTGTCACACCCCAATTCTGACTGAACCAGAAGTGTGAGTGAACCGTCTCCAAACCACAGCTCACCCCAGGATCTCAATAGATCATGTCAACAAACCATCCCAAGCAGTCTAAGATAATCAGAGAATAATAAATAGCAGCGGAATTAATAGATAAATGAACTGAGCTCTATATTCTAAATAAAATAATTATCCAAATTATTCCATCATTCACAAACTTAAATAATAAAATATTAAAATGTATTGTTTTAAAATAAACGCTCTCTAAAGGAAAACACAGAATGAGCACTCGCATGATGCGTATGCTCGTCCTCTACTGCCTGAGTGTCAATGGAAGCGATTGTACCATGCGCTGGGGCAGTCATGAAGTCATCAACTGTGTACCCTGCATCAAAATCTGAAAAGAAAGAATATATATATTCGGGTGAGCTCACAACTTAGCTCAGTAAGTACAAAACCAATGCAACATACAAAATGCATGAGATAACATTACAATTTGGGTCAGGTATAACTTGCAAATTGCTATGGTAAGGTTTGGCGGCCACCACACCTCCATGCAAGAGAGTGTGAGCATACCCAATAGTCAGGAAATAATCCACACTACTACTGTTGCCCCATATCACTCACTCCGGTATAGAGATAGAGCTAGAGTCTGGCGGTCAGGCAATAATCCACACTACCGCGTCCTCCCCCTGATACCCTACACCGTACCAATACCTAAACCCCTATTGACAAGGGCTTGCAAGTGGGTTCTGTTTCTAACCAGTCTTATATGTCAATACAGTATCTATGGCCCTACCCTAGCACGGCTCCCTATGACATAGAGATAGGACTCGAGTCTGGTGGGCAGGTTGAACCACAATCCCACGTCCTCCCTCTGATACCCTATTCGCACCAAGTTCGCTAAGGTAGACGGTGATACGAAAAGGTGTTAGTGCGAAGATATATCCAGGGCTCCACTCCCCTTCACATTCCACACACTAACTAAAAACATCCACATGCTTAAACAACTAACATCCTAGCATATGAAATGCATGAATAGGTAATAATAATTTAAACAACTAAAATGGCATATGAAATGTACAAACACCAAAAAATAAACACAGATACAAATTAATCACAACGGTTTACTGTTATTTGATTATTTAGGATTTAGGGTCTTGTCCCTTACGTGACGCTTGATAACCAGCCCGCTCTAGGGGTCACAGGGTTTACTCACGCTGTTTACAGGTCCTACATGATCATACTCATAGGTTAGAATTAAATTATTAGGATTACAGTTGGTCAGAACTAAGTCTGGCCAAGCAACTAGGCTTCGGTAAGCATACCGATCACGGTACCGGTCTCAGTAGAGTGAGATCGGTATGTCCTGCGGTATGTATACCGGTCTCACTCAGAGCGAGACCGGTATACGCCTGCGGTACATACCGCAGGCCCATACCGCAGGACACTATAGTCCAGCCGGTATGTCCTGTGGTATATACCGCAGGGCTATACCGCTGGACTTAGGTCCAGCCAGTATGTCCGGCAGTATATACCGCAGGACTTATTGTCCAGCGGTTAGGTCCGACGATTTGGGTCCGAGAGCCCGATCTCGGATCTCTCTCCCTCGTTGGTCATTGGATGTGTTTCTAGGGTTTTTCCTAAACCATTCTAAGGTCCAAATACTCGTTTAAACTTCTAGGTTTCGACTATAACGTCGCATCATTCCATTGGATCTTAATGGAAACTAGGGTTTTGGGGTTCTAGGATTTTGGATCGTTGCGCCATTTCACGGCTTCGATCCAAAATCCTAACATTACTAAGAGGGCTAAGCACTTACTGGTGTTTGTCAGATGGCGGCGTGCTCTTCCAACGAAAAATCCCTCTTCTTGAGCAGTCTCCTCCCTCCTTGCTCCTTCTCTCTTCCAGACGGCTAGGGTTTGGTAAGGTTTGAGAATGATCATAGGAGGGTTGGGAGGTATATATATATATATATATATATATATATATATATATATATATATATATATATATATATAGTGGGAGACCGTTCTAGGAAGGTTTCCCATGGTTAGAAACTTTCCAAAATTTTGATTCGAAGTGAAGGACCCACTGGAGTCCGTCTCCAGCTGTTATTGTACATACTGGTCGCACATACCAGTCTCACTGAATGAGACCAGTATTGAGACTGGTACGTAAAATTTATATTTTTACACATCGTTTTTCATACCTGGATCTCGTGGTTCGTCACCTGGCCTCTCATTCCAGTCCGATTATGATTGGGAGACCTGTCACAATGTAAACCATCGGTTAAACCGGGTTTTCAGAGCACGGTTCTTACATAGCTTATCCTGCAGGTAGAGGTGTTGTGTTTGTAGCTGGAAAAGTAATTCTCATAGCAGCTTGCATGTTGGCTTACACTTGCTGTATTTGCTACATTTGTTGTGCTGAATTCATCACCGTAATAGCCAAATCTATAGGTGGTGCAGGTAGATTGGTTGGGTTGGCTTGGGTGTGCAAATTCTGAGATTTTGAGTTTCAATATTTCCTTCTTGTCCTTGTTGACCTTCATTGTCATTAGTCTCCATAGGTGGAGATGGGTTTGCATTTTGTCTCCTTCTACTTATCCTGCGTCCACCCATTTAAACTCTTAGTTGAATGGTACTTGGAAAGGCTATACATGTGAGACAAGATATGATGATAGTATTGGGTTAGTCTCACAATGGAAGGCGAGAGAAAAACAAAATCAATAGGCAAAAGTTCAAACAGAATCAAAATGCAGACAACAGTCATTCATACGGTCGATGGCCTACGGTCGCATGTTGTGTGACCATAGACGACCTTCACAATCTTGGAAACTTGCCGAGACCCTATGGTCGATCAAATTGTCGATCATATGGTCGATGGTTTTGGTCGAATTGTGCGACCGTATGATTCAAAATCAGTTTTTAAAAACCTATTTTTGAAAGTTTTCCTCTCATTTCTCCTCCTTCCACCTACGGTTTCTACTCATCTCACCACCAGTAAGTTGCTACAGTGTCGATCGTACGAACTTGGTGATTTTTTCTTCGATCTATGACCCACATTCCGTTCCCCAAGGTATGTTCTCTACTCTCTTCCTATTTCAAGCTTTCATACCTAGGGTTTTTGCCATTTGTAGGGTTTTCTTCTAATTAATATTTTTCTGACCGTAAAAATTTGATTTTTATTAGGGGCTTTTGCTATTGGCCACCCAATGGATGAAAGCCCTCAAGAAAATTTGAGTTTCATAAGTTAGTTTAGTAGAAACTTGAAAATATCCATTTTTTACCTAAATTTTGGGATTTTTACCCAATTGTCAAATTTTTTCAAATTTGACCTACCTAGTTAAAATTTTCGATTGAATATGCATTGTAGGATGGTTTGGGACCTATTTAAGTCCTCCTACCAATGTTTAGGTGAAAAGTGAGGCTTTTTCTCATTTTATATCGTTATGCAGCTAAATTTTTCAAATTTATCTAACTTGTTTTCTTATTTTCTTCTCTTGCAGTTATCATGGTTCGCACTAAGGTTCCTCGAGTTCATGACCCTCAACGCTTCAGGTCCGTTGAAGCAAAGGTGTGATATCCTTGGTTTGACCGAAAGAAAGTTGAAGGGGGTCGTGTGTGAACCTAGCCCATTTAGCCCTATTTGATGTGTAAAGGGCGTTTAGTGACATGGGTTGGCTTCCAATGATCTTGTACGAGGCTTGCATTCACCCAGACTTGGTCAAACAGTTCTACTGTCACCTACAGGTAAAGGGTGACTTAGAAGACGTTGACAGGGGTAGAGAGCTTCGGATCACCAATTGGGTGAAAGGGTTTTCAATCTCTTTCAACTGCTAGGAGTTGGCTGATCTCCTAGGCATTTCCAACGATGGTCAGTTGGTTTACTGTGCACCTAGGGAGCCACAGTTTCTATCTACACAGGTGCGTGCAGAAATAGATAGCCAGATTCTTTGAGATGACTGCTGAGAGATGAAAGCAGTCAACCTGCGTCCAGAGCTATGGGTCTACTGTAAGATTATCCAGCATAATCTTATTCCATAGGGTGGACACTACGAGATGATCTCACAACTGACTCAGTACCTGCTGTACTGTATCTGTACTAGGTAGCCTGTCTGCCTTCCATATATTATTCTTCGGACTATGCACCGAGCTACTTTGCCTGACTCGAGAGGTAACTTGCCCTATGGGTGGCTGATCTCCACCTTGCTCGCTCGTCTACATGTAGACCTAGTGGATGAGAGGATCCTTGAGGACACCTTTTCAGCTGACCTTGATTGGGAGGCCATCAGTAGGATGGGCATGAGAGAGATATAGGTCAGTGATGATGAGAGGAATGCTATGAGACGTCCTCTCACTCGGGTAGCGACAGCAGATGCAGAGGCGGCAGCAGCAGCAGCAGCAGAGGTAGAAGCAGAGGCACACGAGGGTGGTGATGAGGAGTATGATGATCAAATGTACACGGATGTGGATGCCATCCCTCCTCCATCGCCATAGCATTCTATTGGAGCTGGCCCTTCTAGGGCTTCTCATTCAGCTGGCCCTTCACGTCTACCACTAGATGATATGATGGAGCTGTTACGTGAGATTAGAGAGGCTCAGCGCGTGACTGATTTGAGAGTAGGAGAGCTTCTAGATGCCTAGCACTCTACAGACCAGCGATTAGCGGATCTGACAGCTAGTCTCCGAGCGACTCAGACTCAGGTGGCTTGGCTCGCGAGAGTATATGCTGAAGACTACGATAGAGATCGTGAGGACCTGCTCCTCCAACACCTCCAGCTCCATGATTGTCATTTAAATTTTATTCCTTTTTATATTATAGAGTAACTGTTTGGATTGTGAACTGTACTCTGAATTGGATGTACATTTGTCTTATTCCCATTTGGATATATTTATAAAATTGATTTTCCTTTACATATGTGCATTATTCTCTTTCTTAGTTTATGTCTCATACCACACATGTGCTTATGGTGTGCTCTTATTATAGCTTTTAAATTTTATCCTCACTCAGTTCATGACTCATGTGTAAGTAGTTAGGTCAATGGGTAGAACCTGAGATACTCTGATACCAAGTTGTCACACCCCAATTCTGGTCTAACCAGAATTGTGTGATGAAACGTCAATAAATCAACGGTTCACACAGGATCTCGCATAGGTCGTACCCACCATATCAAACCACACACACATTCTACATTAATAATCAGAGATAATAAACAAATAAGCGAAAGTCTTACACATAATGAACCGAGAGTCTAACAGTGATAAATAAGTATTTAATCCAATTATCTCCAAACCACAAGACATAAAAATAAATTATTAATTACATATCTGATATTCAAATTATAACTAAACTTAAGCAAAAATACATTGGTTACACTCGCATGATGAATCATGCATCTTTTTCAGCTTCTACATCCATTGCAACAACGTGTCCATACGTCGGCGCATTCATATATTCTTCAACCGTAGGACATGCATCATCAATTAAAAATATTTGACGTTGAAAGGGTGAGCACACATCACGACTTAGTGAGAAAACAAAACAATGCAACAAACATATGCTTGCATTCAATTCATATCTTTGGTCTGATTTTTAAATTTGCAATGTGCTATAGAAAGGTTTGGTGGCCGCTGCACCTCTATACACGCATGTGTGAATCCACCCAATGGATCAAACACCATTGCCATCCCACATGCCACCTTGGAATAGAGATAGAGCTAAAGTGTCCAGATCAAACACCGCCAACACTTCCCGTGATGCCCTACCATACCAAACGTAAGCCCCTATTGGTGAGGGCTTGCAAACTGGGCTCGCAACTAGCCAATACTAATGCCAAACAGTGTAGCCAAGGTCTCACCCCAGCATCCCTCAATACGTCCATAGAGATAAAGCTAAGGCCCCCCGATAGAGTTAGAGACCACACGATCCGAGACCACCTCCCCTGATGCCCTACAAAGTAATAGTTCTGCTAAGGTAATGATGATACGACGATGTTAGTGGGCAAGACTTAAGTAGATATAGAGCTAGAGTCTGGTGACGAGGTCGAAGACCACCATGCCACGTCTTCCCCCTAATGCTCCACCTCCATCCAATACACCAACCAGACACATACATTCACATGTCTATTCCTAGTATCATCATTATCATCATGTTATAAATAAACAGAATTAAATATGCATGAACAGTAATAACAAGAATATTGGATGACATGTGAGATGCACATTACAAGCATACAAGTATGCAAGCATAGAATCAATCATGCCTTTGGACTCAATAAAAATAAACAGTTTGTTATTATCCAATTAATTTAGTTCTTGTTCCCTCACCTGTTAGCAATACTCGATGTCCTTCTAAGCTTTGAAATTCTCTTTGAATTGATTTAACAACCTAAAAGTTATATGAATTTAAGTTAGGGTTCATATGTGACATATTACAGTAGTCGAAAATTAAAACAGAGCACTGATAGGTGTCTGATTAGTTCTATGGTCTCATGCTATATCGACCTTACTGTCTACGATCGATACCATCGATACCCTACGATCGCATATGGTGTGACCGTAGCTGCGACCATATGATTTCTGAAATCTTTCTGAATGCCTATGGTCGATCCTCTAGTCATACTGGTCATGCTATGGTCGAACGTAGCTGTAACCTTGAGATTTCTGGTCACAGTCATGAAATTCGAGTTCTTCCTGAGTTAATTCTTCTGTTCTTCAATGGGGTTTAATCTAAGGTCATCCTATGGCCATCATTAGTAATTTCTTATCAACCCTAATCATCAAATTCACTCCTCATGGTTCTCCTTGGGATTTTCTCAAGGAAATCACATAAATCGTAATAGGTGGATATTGCCTATCTTCTATGGAAGTCTTATTCCTTAGAGTTTACATCTCAAGAGATTCGTTTCATACCTTGGCTTGTGATAGAGAGTCAATCTATTCTCAACAAATTCTTCTTCTTAGCTTTTTCTTCTTCTCTTTCTCCTTATCTTCCTTCTCTTCCTTTTCTTTCTCTAGGGTTTACTAATGTTTTAAAAGAATGAAAAAAAAGCTGAGGACGTCCTTTATATAGAGAAAAACTTTTCATATAAAGTCATCTTTCAATTAGGAAAGCAATCCCTTAGTTTAGGAAAGTTTTCAAAACTCGGAGTCTGATCTAGGTTCTCACGGTCAATCATACCGTCGCATAAACCGTCGACCATAGGGTTGAAATCATCGACCGTGGATTTTTGGATTTGAGATTTTTGGTTCCCTCCCTTTTGGTCGACCATACCTATCCAAGCATGCGACCTTAGGTATGTTTTTAGTGTTTTTAACTCGATTTCCATACCTGGTTTGTGATCTATCTTCACACGCTCAGTCCACTTGGTCCAGAAATGATGGGAAGACCTAACACAACATGGTTATACCAAGTTAGTGGAGTGTAGGTTTTACATTAGGATTGGTTAGTTGCGAGCCCAGTTTGCAAGCCTTTACCATAGGGGCTTACGTGTTGGTATGGATAGAGCATCAGGGAAAGTGTTGGTGGTGTTTGATCCGGACACTTTAACTCTATCTCTATTCCATGGTAGGTGCATGTGAGATGGCAATGGTGTTTGATCCATTGGACGGATTCACACACTCATATATAGAGGTGCAGCGGCTACCAAACCTTTCTATAGCACATTGCAAACTTATAAACCAGTCCAAAGATATGAATTGAATGCATGCATATGTTTGTTGCATTATTTTGTTTACTCACTGAACTCAAGTTGGAGAGCTCACTCTCGCGTGCGTAATTATTTTTAATTAGTTTCTGATGTTGCAAGTATTATGGTTGAAGATTATGTTGATACCCCAACATATGAACAAGTGGCGACTATGGATGAGCAAACTGTGGACTACTATTATGATTCGTTAAGCGATCGTATCAACTATGGATACGCTTAGTGTTTAACTTTCATATTTGAATATTTGTAATATGTATTAAATTATGTTTTGGATACTTGGAGATAACTGAAATATTAATTATTTATCATTATTAGACCTTAGTTCATTATTAATAAAATTTCCTCTATTTACTTTATTATCTCTGATTAAAGTGAAATGTGTTTTGGTTTAACATGGTTGGCATAACCTATACGAGATCCTGGTTGAACCGTTGATTTATTGACGGTTCATCATACCATTCTAGTTAGTCCAGAATTGAGGTGTGACAGGTAAGGCCCATTAAGAAGCCTGAACTAGCCTGAACCGAATCTTTTTGTTGCTCAAGTAATAACCAAATGATCAAGGATCTAATGATTATAACCAAATAAATACAAATATGTTATCCTTTATCCATGCTTAGATGCCCCTAAGATCAATCAAAACTCAACCGCTTACAATTGTATTAAATATGAACAAAAAACGCCACAAAAAAATTATTGTCATGCGAAAATAACTCATGCGAAGGCAACCTGATAAACCAGATAAACCCAGCTCGGATCGAGCAGGGCAAAAATCAGTCCGATAACAATCCACACCGGACCGGCCCAGTAATTATTGTGTCCAGCGCAGCCCACCCCAACTAGAACCCTTAATGGATAGGTTTCAGTCTAGGCTTGTAAAGCCCGACACCGTTTTAGCCCAGATTGTATATTGACACACTTGATTTAATGTATTAAAACATTTAAAAAAAAAAAAAAAAACTTCCCACAATCCCACCAACCATAAGAATTTAAAATAGAGAAATTCTTTTATGTTTTACGTGAAAATTTTGGATTGACATCTTATAATTTAGTGTGAAGTGATTTAAGGAGATAAATCCATGTAATGATTAGAAATAGATTAATAGAGTAATTTAAAAAAATAAATTTATGAAATGATTTAATGAGATAAATTTATGGAGCCCATACCCCTTTCATCGGATCCTCTCATAGTTACAAACTCAAAAGAATCACATGCTCCTATAATAGTTTTTCCTCTTCTTTTACCAAAAGTTAAAACCCACCAAATACTTCCTATAGATTCCTCAGATTAGTGAACAAGAATTAATAGGGAAAGGGAGAGAGGATTTTGAATTCATAGTTATCACTCAATAATGGGTCGTCACTAGAACTCTTTGGTGAGGTTTTTTTTTTTAAATTTTTTTATGCATAGATCGTTTGTTCAAAAAGCATGAAGGAAAAAATGAAAAACAGAACCAAACCCAAAGGCAAACCAACTGACCGGACAAACCAGCAACACAAAACCCACAACAATTACAGCACCCCTACAATCAGACAAGACAGCCAGCAGGATTTACGAATGGATAAAGTCAATACACCAACTATCCTTAATAAAAGAGTTAGAGGAAGCGACTTCTCCCCAAATAGAGAAGTAGAGAAATCCATTTTTTTTATGTTTTACATGGAGATTTTGGATTGACATCTTATAACTTATATTGTGGAATGATTTAAAGAAATAAATTTATGTAATGATTAAAATTTAATTTATAAAATAATTTGAGAAAATAAATTTATAGAATAATTTAAAGTGATAAATTTGTAGAACCCATACCCCTTCCATCAGGTCCATTCGTAGCCACAAATTCAAAAAGAATCACATACTCCTACAGTAGCTTTTCCTCTTTTTTCAAAAGTTAAAACCCACCAATATTTCCTGTAGATTCCTCATATTAGTGAACAAGCATAAATAGAGGGAGAGAGAGAGAGAGGATTCTGAATTCATAGTTGTCACTCAACAATGGGTCGTCAGTGCAACTCAGTGGTGAGTTTCTTTTTTTTTTTTATCATCAACTTCTTGATAACAAACTTCCCACAATCCCACGAATCATAAGAATTTAAAATATAGAAATTCTTTCTATCTTTTATATGGAGATTTTGGATTGACATTTTACAATTTACTATGGAGTGATTAAGGAGATAAATCTGCGTATAATTAGAAATAAATTTATAGAATAATTTAAAAAATTAAATTTATAAAATAATTTTAAAAAAAAATTTGTGGGGCCCACATCCCTTCCAAAACGTCCTCTGCCAAAAGTTAAAACCCACCAAATATTTCCTGTAAATTCCTCAGATTAGTGAACCAAACATAAATAGAATGAGAGGATTCTCAATTCATAGTTGTCACTTGGCAATGGGTCCTCACTGTAATGAGTTTCTTCTTCTTTATCATCAACTTCTTGATAACAAACTTCCCATAATCCCACCAATCATAAGAATTTAAAATAGAGAAATTCTTTCTTTTTTTATATGGAGATTTTGGATTGACATCTTACAGTTTACTCTGGAGTGATTTAAGGAGATAAATCTATGTAATAATTAAAAATAAATTTATAGAATATTTTAAGAAAATAAATTTATAGAATGATTTAAGGAGATAATTTTGTAGAGCCCACACTCTTTCTGGATCCACATCCTCTCCTCCTAGTGGTTCTGGGAAGACAGTGGCAACTTGACCTGAATGACCACCACGTGGCTCTCGATGAATCCAAGACCCACGTCGAAGTCAACACCCAGCTAACAAGCCAAATCTACAAAAGTGTCGACTCTGAGGCTCGGATATTTCTTTTAAATTCTTATTCCTCAGATTAGTGAACCAAGCATAAATAGAGAGAAAGAGGATTCTGAATTCATAATTGTCACTCGGCAATGGGTCATCACTGCAACTCTGTGGTGAGCTTCTGCTTCTTCATCATCAGCTTCTTGATAACAGTGATTCATACAGAAGCTGATAAGACGGTTCCAGCCTTGTTCATCTTTGGAGACTCACTGGTCGATGTGGGCAACAATAATTACATATTGTCAGTCTTAAAGGCCAATTTCCCCCACAATGGCATCGATTTTACCGACCACAAAGCCACCGGCAGGTACACTAATGGCAAAAATGCGGCAGATTTCATTGGTAAGTTACACAATTTTTCAGAATTCTCTCAATTGAGAGCCTTTTAGTTTTTCCTACCTCAAAAAAGAAACCGGCCCACCACCAGATGGGCAGTTGGAATGTCAAACAAGTGCATTAATGGTGTTCTGTGGCTTTCTTTCATTTGCAGAGTTGATGAATTATTTTTTTTTTTCCTTCAAAGATCGGTGGGTTTTGATGAAATTCATTCTATTAAATATGATATTCATAAGGTTTATTATTAGTTGGATATCTATTTGGATTAGAATGATTAAATTTTGGATTCTCTACATTTAGCTTCAGCTATCCTTAACCAGATATGGATACTCTTAAATACTCGGTTTGTTTAGATGTATTTTTACGTGTAATATTTTATATACAAAAAAAATAAAAATTTAATATTTATTTTTAAGAGGTAAAATATGGTGATGTTGAAGGAGAATGGAAAAGAAATTTCATTTTTCTTTAACTTATTGGAAACAAATATTAAATTTATTTTTAACTTATAAAATTTTACATGTAAAATTTTGGGGTAAAATTTTACGTCAAAACAAACGGAGCAAAAATGAATTCAAATTTTCGACCCTCCATTTACCTCTCTAATATCTAAGTTGGGTAATTTTTTTTATCCCAAAAGGGAAACAGCCCACCAGTTGGGTGTGCTTTCTGTGTTTAGTAAGATTTTCTACATTGATTGTTGCTTTCTTTCATTTGCAGACTTGATGAATTATTTTGGGTTTTTTTTTTTTTTTTTTTTTTTTTTTTTGGTTTTTCTAATGTTAGTGCATTTAGATTAAATTCATTGGGTATCTATATCACTATATAACCTTGTTAAATATCGAAAAAAATTTGTGGGTTTGATTGACAGCTGAGAAATTGGATTTATTGACTTTACCACCGTATCTCTCACTCGTTAAGGCATCAAACAAGAGCACTTCATTCCTTGGTGGTGTAAATTTTGCTTCAGGAGGAGCCGGCATTTTAGATCACACCAAACAGTTATTTGTAAGCAGTTTTTTTCTGTTTTTTAGTAGGACAAAGACAATACATGTCTACACCAAAAAGATTAACTAACCATGTTATTAGGAAATGTTATATATCCTCAAAAATTTCTCATACACCGATGTGAAACTAAAACTGACAGATGAAATTAGCCTTTATTTATTTATTTATTTTTTAGACAACTAATTTTACACCAAAACATTCTTTGTAAACAGTCTTTTTAAAAAATCCCCCAAAAAGGAAAACAAGTCAGTTGGTAAAACTTGCATCTCGTTGTTGTGGGTAATCTTGTAAATTAATTATGATTTGCTGTGAACGACGATCGAAGACCTTCAGATTTTTAGTCTGAAACTCTCCCGAATAAGATATCTCCGCAATTTGTTAAATACTGTATTTTATTATCTATGAATAATAGGCTTCAATCTCTCTGGATGAACAAATTGACTACTACTCGACGGTGTACGGAGAATTGGTCAACCAGCTAGGAGCCGATGCAACACAGAAGCTTTTGTCGAAATCAATATTTGGGATCGTGATTGGTAGCAATGATATGCTAGGTTATATAAGATCATCGTCCACTCTTCCCCGGAATACGACTCTCCCGCAACTCATAGACTTGATGATTTCTATATTACCCGGCCAGTTAAAGGTATTATACATCATTTGAAAACGTTGGAATCTCAGATGTCTTAATATATTAATTGTTTTCCTTATGTGATAGCTTAAGTTTCTAAGTTGGATACTTTAACATGGTATGCGAACCATCAGGTCCTATGTTAATTAAACTATGTATTATTGGTTTTTGTTGATTATTTGTTGTTCCTTGATCATGCATGGGTGTCACTGCTATCTGTGCAGCGAATATACAACCTCGGTGCACGTAAATTTGCTTTCATTGGAATGGGACCAATAGGGTGTACCCCATCACAGAGGAGCCTGAACAAAACTGGAGAATGCAATGAAGAAATAAATTACTGGTCTCATACGTTCAATGAAAGAGTCAAGGCACTGCTTGAGGGGATGAAATCAGAGAACAACGACATGAATTATTCCTTCTTTGATGCATACTCTCAGTTGCTCGATTTCAGCCAAAATCCAGATGCATATGGTACAAAAACATATTTGTTCTCTCTGTTTGATCTTTTATTTAAGGGACCGACGTTTGAATAACACTTTATGAGGACATTTCACCTCTACATACATGTATATCATTCATGAGATTCAATCACCGTCTATATCTAGTGGAACCCACAATCTAAAGGTGGATCCCCTACCCCATGAACAGTGATAGGATCCCATGAAGACTAGATATACTTACAAGTGCTTAGTCTAGGGTAAAATGATTTTTGCTTGAAAATTTTCAAAATGATCCATTTTATGCTATTGTCATTATTCAGGTTTTTCGATAAACATGTAAATGATTCATGTTTCCTTCATTCCAATTGGGAATTTTCAGGGTTTTCAGAGGTTAAAGAAGCTTGTTGTGGGTTGGGGAACCTCAGAGGCAAGACTCCTTGCCTGCCCATTTCCCTTTACTGTTCCAACAGAAGTGATCACGTCTTCTGGGATTTCTACCATCCAACGGAGGCAGCTTATCGCATCATTGTGGATAATGTTTTTGAAGGTTCACAACCATATGCATACCCTATCAATGTGAAACAACTAGCTGCCCTGTAAGTTGCAGAAGAAAGTTACCAGTATTTTACATATTCCAGATGGAAGGAAAAGCCATGAAGAAGAAGAAATCAGGAACCACAGTTTATTTAAAGAGAGGAAGTTTTGACTAGACAGATAGGAGAGAAAGATGAGATCTTGCTGGATTGTGAAAACTCTAAATTTTAGTGATTAATAGTTTTTCCTTACATTTTTGGTCATCCATTGTATTTCTACTTTTTATTTAAGGGTAATTATCTAAGGGTCTCTTTCTATCATTTTTTGTTTTTGTTTTTGATTTTCTGATTTATTATTATTATTATTATTATTATTATTAGTAGTAATAGTATGAGTGTTTGGTATCATTTTTCTTATTCTCTTTCTTTTTCTTCTCTTCCTTCTCTTTTTTTAAGGTTTACTATTGTTTTAAAAGAGTGAAAAAAGGCTGAGGGACGTCCTTTATATAGAGGAAAACTCTCCATATAAAGTCCTCTTTCAATTAGGAAAGAAATCCCTTAGTTTAGGAAAGTTTTCAAAACTCGGAGTCTGATATGGGTTCTCACAGTCGATTATATGGTTGCATAAACCGTCGACCGTATGGTCGAAATCATCGACCGTGGGTTTCTGGATTTGAGATTTTTGGTTCCCTCCCTTATGGTCGACCATACCTACCCAGGCATGCGACATTAGGTATGTTTTTAGTGTTTTTAACTCGATTCTCATACCTGGTTTGTGATCTATCTTCACACGCTCAGTCCACTTGGTCCAGAATTGATGAGAAGACCTGACATGATACGATTAGACCAAGTTTGTGGAGTGCGGGTCTTACATTAAGATTGGTTAGTTGCGAGCCCAGTTTGCAAGCCTTTGCCATAGGGGCTTACATGTTGGTATGGGTAGAACATTAGGAAAAGTATTGGCGGTGTTTGATCCGGACACTTTAGCTCTATCTCTATTCCATGGTGGGTGCATGTGGGACGACAATGGTGTTTGATCCATTGGGCGGATTCACACTCATATATAGAGGTGCGACGGTTACCAAACCTTTCTATAGCACATTGCAAACTTATAAACTAGATCAAAGATATGAATTAAATGCATACATATGTTTGTTGTATTGTTTTGTTTACTCACTGAGCTCAAGTTGGAGAGTTGACTCTCGCGTGCGTAATTCTTTTTAGTTTCTGATGTTGCAAGTATTACGGTTGAAGATTATGTTGACACGCCAACATATGAACAAGTGGCAGCTATGGATGGGCAAGCTGTGGAGGACTATTATGATTCGTTAAGCGAGCGTATCAACTATGGATACGCTTAGTGTTTAACTTTTGTATTTGAATATTTATAATATGTATTAAATTATGTTTTGATTACTTGGAGATAACTGAAATATTAATTATTTATCATGATTAGACCTCAGTTCATTATTAATAAGATTTTCTCTATTTACTTTATTATCTCTGATTAAAGTGGAATGTGTTTTGGTTTAACATGGTTGGCATAACCTATACGAGATCATGGTCGAACCGTTGATTTGTTGACGGTTCATCACACCATTCTGGTTAGTCCAGAATTGGGGTGTCACAGGTAAAGCCCATTAAAAAGCCCGAACTAGCCTAAATCGAATCTTTTTGTTGCTCAAATAATAACCAAATGACCAAGGATCTAATGATTCTAACCAAATAAATGCAAATATGTTATCCTTTATCCATGCTTAGATGCCCCTAAAATCAATCAAAACTCCATCGTTTACAATTGTATTAAATATGAACAAAAAATATCATAAAAAATTATTGTCATGTGAAAATAACTCATGCGAAGACAAGATAAACCAGATAAACCTAGTCCGGATTGAGCCGGACAGAAATCAGCCTGATAACAATCCACACCGGATCGGCCCATTGATTATTGTGTCAGCGCAGCCCACCCCAATTAGAACCCTTGATGGATAGGTTTCGGTCTAAGCTTGTAAAGCCCGACACCATTTTAGCCGGACTGGCCCATTGACACACTTAATTTTATGTATTAAAACATTTAAAAAAACAAACAAACTTCCCACAGTCCTACCAACTATAAGAATTTAAAATAGAAAAATTCTTTTATGTTTTACATGGAAATTTTAGATTGACATCTTATAATTTAGTGTGAAGTGATTTAAGAAGATAAATCCATATAATTATTAGAAATAGATTTATAGAGTAATTTAAGAAAATAAATTTATCAAATGATTTAATAAGATAAATTTATGGAACCCACACCCCTTTCATCGGGTCCTCTCATAGTTACAAACTCAAAAATTATCACATGCTCCTATGATAGTTTTTCCTCTTCTTTTACCAAAAGTTAAAACCCACCAAATACTTCCTATAGATTCCTCAGATTAGTGAACAAGAATTAATAGAGAAAGGGAGAGAGGATTTTGAATTCATAGTTATCACTCAACAATGGGTCGTCACTACAACTCTTTGGTGAGGTTTTCTCTTTTTCTTTTTTTAATTTTTTTTTATGCATAGATCGTTTGTTCAAAAAGCAAGAAGGAAAAAATGAAAAACAGAACCAAACCCGAAGGCAAACCAACTGGCCGGACAAACCTGCAACACAAAACCCACAACAATCACAACGCCCCTACAATCAGACAGGACAGCCAGCAGGATTTACGAATGGATAAAGTCAATACACCAACTATCCTTAATAAAGGAGTTAGAGGAAGCGACTTCTCCCCAAATAGAGAAGTAGAGAAATTCTTTTAGGCTGCGCTTGGTAACTCTCCCAAAGAACAGTTCTTCTGTTCTGATAGAACAGAAATACTGTTCAGAATAGCCAAGAACAACTAAAAACTGTTTGGCAAATCTAGTTTGTTCTTCTATTCTCACAGAACGAACCGGATGGAAAGAACATCTAAGAATGAAAATTTCAGAACATGGTTTACCATGTTTTTACGTTCTAGAACAATTTTGAAAAGAACAAAAAACTAAGTTGTACCCGATAAAACCTGACACCCTTTCTACGTACTTCCACACACGAAGAAGCACATCCTCCTTGTTCGTTCTCTGCAACCACAGTAGTTATTTTCCCCTCATCTCTCTCCATCTCTCTCTCTCTCTCTCTCTCTCTCTCTCTCTCTCTCTCTCGTCTTTACTTCTCCTCCATCTCCATTTTTCTTGTCTGATTTTTTTTTTAACATTTTTGTATAAACTACTCCTTGTTCGAGCAGGTAAATCTACTACTGTTTCGTCTCCATCTCTGCAACTTGCTTGTTCTTTGTTTTAGGGATGATCACCTCTCCTTTTCCCTCTTCCTCTCTCACACGGTACCAGGGGATTTCTATCTGAATCAGTACATCGGGTTTGCAGATTTGGATCTGAAACTAATGTGTAGATGGTTCTGTGATTTAAGAAATTAATGCTTTGCTGGTTCTGTGAAATTCACATCTATTTGGCTGTACTCACCAAAAGATAATCAAGTGGACTCTTGATTATTATTCCTGTGCTTAATTCTTTATCAAATATTGACTGAAAACGTTAGTATTGACTTTATTTTGTTCTTTTTATTTTCTGTTTCAAATTCCAGATATGAATTATTTGTATTTTAAATTCTTTTGGCATGAACCCAAATGATAACTACAAATAAAAAATAAAAAATAAAAAGGTTTGCGCCTCTAGATGCATGGAATTTTATTTTTATTTTTTAGAAAATTTTCTTGTTTAATTGATCAACTTATCTCCATCAACCCATAGGTACAATTTATAATTAAATGACATTAATATTAATTAATTTGGTAAGATATCGGTTTAATGGTAATTCTGTAATATTTGAATCCTTTGAAAAAAAGTGTTCTAGAACAAATTTTATCAAACAGCAAACAAGTTAGAACAATGTTTTCAAACTAGTTCTGGAACATATTTGCCAAACAGTTTTAAGACCAAAAGAACAACCAAAGAACATTATTTCAAAACAGAACAGAAAAAGACCATCTCTTCCGGTTCAGAACAAAAACAAGCGAGAACGTTACCAAACGCAGCCTTATGTTTTACATGGAGATTTTGGATTGACATCTTACAACTTATATTGTGGAATGATTTAAGGAGATAAATCTATGTAATAATTAAAAATTAATTTATAAAATAATTTAAGAAAATAAATTTATGGAATAATTTAGGAAAATTTTCATATACACACTATTAAGGATTGGAAACCTCATCTACCCCCATAAGATTTCAAAAACCTCAATCACATCCAACTAACTGACGGAATTATTGAAATATAATTTTACCCTTCATATTAAAAATTGAAAAATTAAAAAAGTATGTTGAATGACTAATTTGACCTTTGAAATGGAACTGTGTTTCTCTCCTTTTTACTCTCACCTAAACCCTAACCCCTTCTGCGTTGGTCCCCTCTGCATTGTCGTCCATGGCAGCATCCCATCTCCTTATTTATCGGTTTTGGTTTTTTTCTCCTCATTTTTCTTTTCTTCTTCATCAATTTTGGTCATTTTTTTCTTGCATCGGTTCTAGTTTTAGTTGTGCTCTTCTCCTTCATCAGGATCTTCCTCTTCTATTTCTTCAGTTTTCTCACCATTATTTGGTTGGATTTGGTGAGGGTTGAGGACTGGGATGGCGTGGAGTTCGGACCACTTGGAAATTGGAGGAAAACGGAGGGAGTTCGAGAAAATCAGAGAAAATCCAAAATGCATGTGATCAAAGCCAGTTTCTCTCCTTCAATCTGCTCCCTTTTTTTTTCTTTCTCTGACCAAATTTCTGGGGCTTCCGCTCCTGATGTTTTACCTTCTTTTGGAACCAGAATTGTAGTATTAAAGAAATCAGAGGAAACAGATCTGAAGTCAGATAAGAAGCAACAAAAAAATAGAACAGCAGATGACCAGATTCAGAAAAACAAATCCGATTTAAAATCAGAATACAAAAAAAGAGCAGTTTAAGATCTAGTGACTTGCTGCTGGTTCACAAAAAATCGATTATCTTTCGCTTAATTTAGAGATTTCTTATCTCAAGTGTGGTCTCCTATTTCTCCTTTCTTCCCCTTCTGTTATTGAAGTCGGATTTCTACAGAAAGAAAATGAGAAAATGAAGAAGAGAAAGGGAAAGGGAGGATTTTGTATCTGCAAAATAGATCAGAGTTCTATCTCCATTTTCTGTTACTTTGAAAGGGAAAGGGAGAGTAGATCACAGCAGAGAGTCGAGATTCATTGATTCCATCATCGTCGAACAGAGGATTCGAGGAAGATGAAGATTGTTGATGAAAGGAAAGGGTATTTTGGTCTTTTAACAAGCCTAAAAGGGTATTATCGCCCATTAAAATTCTCAACGCATCTGACGTCAGCAACTAACGGGAATCTTATAACGGAATAACATCATTGATTAACGGAGTAAAGTTTTTGAATAGTAAATGAGGTTTTTGCAATCTTATAGGGGTAGATGAAGTTTCCAATCTTTAATAGTGTGTATATAAAAATTTTCCAATAATTTAAAGAGATAAATTTATGGAACCCACACCCCTTCCAATAGGTCCATTCGTAGCCACAAACTCAAAAAGAATCACATACTCCTACAGTAGCTTTTCCACTTCTTTTTCCAAAAGTTAAAACCCACCAAATATTTCCTGTAGATTCCACATATTAGTGAACAAGCATAAATAGAGAGAGAGAGGATTCTGAATTCACAGTTGTCACTCAACAATGGGTCATCACTGCAACGGTGGTGAGTTTCTTCTTTTTTATTATCACCTTCTTGATAACTAACTTTCCACAATCCCATCAATCATAAGAATTTAAAATATAGAAATTCTTTCTTTCTTTTATATGGAGATTTTGGATTGACATCTTATAATTTATTGTGCAGTGTTCGAAAGAGATAAATTTATGTATAATTAGAAATAAATTTATAGAATAATTTAAAAAAATAAATTTATAGAATAATTTAAAGAGATAAATTTATGGGACCCACATCCCTTCCAAAACGTCCTCTCCCAAAAATTAAAACCCACCAAACATTTCCAGTAAATTCCACAGATTAGTGAACCAAACATAAATTGAAAGAGAGGATTCTGAATTCATAGTTGTCACTTGGCAATAGGTCCTCAGTGTAACTCTGTGGTGAGTTTCTGAGAAATTCTTTCTATTTTTTTATATAGAGATTTTGGATTGACATCTTACAGTTATTCTGGAGTGATTTAAGGAGATAAATGTATCTAATAATTAAAAATAAATTTATAGAATACTTTAAGAAAATAAATTTGTGGAATATTTTAAAAAGATAAATTTGTAGAGCCCACATCCCTTCCGGATCCGGATCCTCTCCTCCTAGTGGTTCTAGGAGGACAGTGGCAATCTGACCTGGATGGTCATCACCTGACTTGGATGGCCACCACGTGACTCTCAGTGAATCCGAGACCCACATTCGAACCAATACCTAGCCGACAAACCGAACCGACTAAAGATATCGATTCAGATATGAGTCTCGGATTCACCCTTCTATCATGTCTTCTCCCAAAAGTTAAAGCCCACTAAATATTTCCTTTAAATTTTTATTCCTCAGATGAGTGAACCAAACATAAATAGAGAGAGAGAGAGAGAGGATTCTGAATTCAAAATTATCACTCCGCTATGGGTCATCACTGCAACTCTGTGGTGAGCTTCTGCTTCTTCATCATCAGCTTCTTGATAACAGTGATTCATACAGAAGCTGATAAGATGGTTCCCGCCTTGTTCATCTTTGGAGACTCACTGGTCGATGTGGGCAACAATAATTACATATTGTCAGTCTTAAAGGCCAATTACCCCCACAATGGCATCGATTTTACCGACCACAAAGCCACCGGCAGGTACACTAATGGCAAAAATGCAGCAGATTTCATTGGTAAGTTACAATTTTTCAGAATTCTCTCAAGGGAGGCTTTTAGTTTTTCCTACCTCAAAAAAGAAACCGGCCCAGCACCAGATGGGCAGTTGGAATGTCCAACAAGTGCATTAATGGCGTTCTGTGGCTCTCTTTCAATTGCAGAGTTGATGAATTACTATTTTTTTTCCCATCAAAGATTGGTGGGTTTTGATGAAATTCATTCTATTAAATATGACATTCATAAGGTTTATATTATTAGTTGGATATCTATTTGGATTAGATAGATTAAATTTTGGATTCTCTGCATTTAGCTTCAGCAATCCTTAACCAGATATGGAGGATACTCTTAAATACTTTGATTGTTTAGACCTATTTTTAGGTGTAATATTTTATTTGCAAAAAAAAAAAAAATTCAATGTTTATTTTCAAGAAGTAAAATATGGTGATATCGAAGAGGAATAGAAAAGAACTTCGTCTTTCTTTAATTTACTGGAAACAAATATTAAATTTGTTTTTAACATATAAAATTTTGTGGTAAAATTTTACGTCAAAACAAATGGAGCAAAAATGAATTCAAATTTTCGACCATCCATTTACCTCTCTAATATCTAAGTTGGGTAATTTTTTTTATCCCAAAAGGGAAACAACCCACCAATTGGGTGTGCTTTCTGTGTTTAGTTAGATTTTCTACATTCATTGTTGCTTTCTTTCATTTTCGGCTTGATGAATTATTTTGGGTTTTTCTTTTTCTTTTTCTTTATTTTTTTATTTTTTTTATTTTTTTTATTTTTTTTTTGGTTTTTCTAATGTTAGCGCATTTAGATTAAATTCATTGGGTATCTATATCACTATATAACCTTGTTAAATATCGAAAAAAATTTGTGGGTTTGATTGACAGTTGAGAAATTGGGTTTATTGACTTTACCACCGTATCTCTCACTCGTTACGGCATCAAACAAGAACACTTTATTTCTTGGTGGTGTAAACTTTGCTTCAGGAGGAGCCGGCATTTTAGATCACACCAAACTGTTATTTGTAAGTAGTCTTTTCTCTGTTTTTTAGTAGGACAAAAACAACACACGTCCACGCCAAAAGGATTAACTAACCATGGTACTAGAAAATGTTATATATCCGCATAAATTTCTCATACACCCGATGTGGAACTAAAACTGACAGATGAAATTAGCCTTTATTTATTTATTTATTTTTTAGACAACTAATTTTACACACCAAAAAATTCTTTGTAAACAGTCTTTTTAAAAAATCCCCCAAAAAGGAAAACAAGCCAGTTGGAAAAACTTGCATCTCGTTGTGGGTAATCTTGTAAATTAATTATGATTTACTGTGAACGACGATCGAAGACCTTCAGATTTTAGTCTGAAACTCTCCTGAATAAGATATCTCCGCATGCAATTTGTTAAATACTGTATTTTATTATCTATGAATAATAGGCTTCAATCTCTCTCGATGAACAAATTGACTACTACTCGATGGTGTACGGAGAATTGGTCAAACAGCTAGGAGCCGATGCAACACAGAAGCTTTTGTCGAAATCAATATTTGGGATTGTGATTGGTAGCAATGATATGCTAGGTTATATAAGATCATCGTCCACTCTTCCCCGGAATACGACTCTCCCACAACTCGTAGACTTGATGATTTCTACATTACCCGGCCAGTTAAAGGTATTATTCATCATTTGAAAACGTTGGGATCTGAGATGTCTTAATATATTAATTGTTTTCCTTATGTGATAGCTTAAGTTTCTAAGTTGGATACTTTAACATGGTATGCGAACCATCAGGTCCTATGTTAATTAAACTATGTATTATTGGTTTTTGTTGATTGTTTGTTGTTCCTTGATCATGCATGGGTGTCACTGCTATCTGTGCAGCGAATATACAACCTCGGTGCACGTAAATTTGCTTTCATTGGAATGGGACCAATAGGGTGTACCCCATCACAGAGGAGCCTGAACAAAACTGGAGAATGCAATGAAGAAATAAACTACTGGTCTCATACGTTCAATGAAAGAGTCAAGGCATTGCTTGAGGAGATGAAATCAGAGAACAACGACATGAATTATTCCTTCTTTGATGCATACTCTCAGTTGCTCGATTTCATCCAAAATCCAGATGCATATGGTACAAAAACATATTTGTTCTCTCTATTTGATCTTTTATTTAAGGGATCGACGTTTGAATAACACTTTATGAGGACATTTCACCTCTACATACATGTATATCATTCATGAGATTCAATCACCGTCTATATCTAGTGGAACCCACAATCTAAAGGTCGATCCCCTACCTCATGAACAGTGATAGGATCTCATGAAGACTAGATATACTTAGAGGTGCTTAGTCAAGGGTAAAATGATTTTTGCTTGAAAATTTTCAAAATGATCCATGTTATGCTATTGTCATTATTCAGGTTTTTCGATAAACATGTAAATGATTCATGTTTCCTTCATTCCAATTGGGAATTTTCAGGGTTTTCAGAGGTTAAAGCAGCTTGTTGTGGGTTGGGGAACCTCAGAGGCGGGGCTCCTTGCCTGCCCATTTCCCTTTACTGTTCCAACAGAAGTGATCACGTCTTCTGGGATTTCTACCATCCAACGGAGGCAGCTTATCGCATCATTGCGGATAATGTTTTTGAAGGTTCACAACCATATGCATACCCTATCAATGTGAAACAACTAGCTGCCCTGTAAGTTGTAGAAGAAAGTTACCAGTATTTTACATATTCCAGATGGAAGGAAAAGCCACGAAGAAGAAGAAATCAGGAATCATAGTTTATTTAAAGAGAGGAAGTTTTGACTAGACAGATAGGAGAGAGATGAGATCTTGTCTGGATTGTGAAAACTCTAAATTTTAGTGATTAATAGTTTTTCCTTACATTTTTGGTCTTACATTTTTGGTCATCCATTGTATTTCTACTTTTTATTTAAGGGTAATTATCTAAGGGTCTGTTTCTATCATTTTTTGTTTTTGTTTTTGTTTTTCTGATTTATTATTATTATTATTATTATTATTATTATTATTATTATTATTATTATTATTAGTATGAGTGTTTCGTATCATTTTTGAAGTCTGTTTTTATTTTAAAAGAATAGAAATAACACAAAAATCAGGGCAAGACCTCTTTTCGGGATGTTTTATGGTAAAAAATCATTTTTAACCATTTTTACACAAAACATAAATGAACATTTGCACAAAAGGTAAAATGATGGGAATAAAAGGGTTAAAATGTAATGATATTATAACAAAGCCTTCTGTAATGCCCGATTTCACATCCAGCCTATGTCCTCATTCAACTCTCACCATCCTTCTTCACTGCCCAGCTCCGCCTCTTCCCTGCTCTGACCACGGCAACTCCCCCAAACCCTCTTCCCTGCTCCCGTAAATCAAGCCTTGATCATTCTCCCTTCCGAATATAGACGCCAAGCGCCCCGCCATTAATTGATGAGCTTTCTCTCACACAATCACACAGTCTCTCTCGCCCTCTTGTGGTTTAGGTTCTTGTTTTGCAAGTTCAACGCAAACCAGAGTGGACGAAATGAATAAAGAAAATAGAAAGATGTAAAAATCTAGAGGACGGGCATTGGGTGGATCTGTACCAAGGATAGAGAATCCGAATCCTGATTCTACTTTTTTTTCTTTTGCTACTCATGATCATGCGATTGTGAAGAGACAAATTACAAAGCTCTCACTGTCCGCAGGCTCCATGGGGGAGCAAATACAGCGTCAAGTCCCTGTCCAGACTCTAATTCATCATCACCCTTGTTGTAGTCGGAAAACAAACCATATCTTTATGGGAGCAAGTCGAACCCGAGAACACAGAGACAAACACAAGGGAGACCGGGTTTTTGAACCCTTGGGCTATCCCGGTGCCAAAGTCAGTTCCAATTGCAAGCAGATACTGAGCTCCAAGTATGAGTGGGGCTGTAGAGAGTTTGAGTGTAAATATTTGGATCGGTTTACCTTTGGAAACTAGTCTATTTATAGAAAGTGGCATTGGGTGGTGCAAAATCGGATTTGCTCCTGAGAGGATTGACTCGATAGCTGGTTACGTTGGATGTGTATTTATTATGTCTGTGTGAGGTTATCAGTCCGTTAGTTTCACCTAACATGCCGGCAGTTACCATTTAATGCACCACAAGATAGGCCATGTAGGCTAAATACAAATAATGCTTAAGAAGTGAGTGGGCAGATAGTTATGGGGAACCAGATATGCAGAGCTCGGAAGTTGACGATGCTGAGCTTACAGACATCCAAGACATGCCAAACTCAAAAGTTGACTAGGCCAAGCCTCGTGGTGGTCCGCTATATACGGAAATCGAATGCTGACAAGGCCGAGTTATGTCGTTTATGTGTGTTATGCTACGTTTTAGTTTTTGATTGGTGGGGTGTATAATGCCCATGGCAACCCTCAACTCCACCCCCATCCCCAATCTTGGCCCTCAATTCAATCCCAAACTCAACCCCAAGCTTCACTAGACACAATGCCAATGCGAACCCCAAATCTAATCTCGGACTAAACTCCAACCCTAGCTGCAGCCTCCTCAACCTCAATCTTAGCTTCAACAACAACCACAACCCCAACCCCAACCCCTAACCCAAAACCAAATGCAGCCCCTGCTTGATAATCCTCGCCAACTTTAACCCCCATTGATATCTCCACAATGGTCACCACAACCATAGTCAACAATGGCAACAAGATTCTTGTACAATCGACTAAGGTTATTACGAGAATCGTCGGCAAAACATAATATTGTGAAGAAGAGGTTATCTACCACTTTTCGGCATTTAAGGGCCCCGGATCCATAGCTAGTGTATGTTATCGATGCCTATCAACCGCCGTCTTTTCATCCACCATTCCTTGCTGACCAAGAGTATCCTCTACCAGCTGCTCGCCTACAAGGTTGGAACATCAACATACACCCGATTCATTGCCCTATGTGGTGGTGAGGCTGGTGTAGTCCCTGATGTCGTCCTTTCTTTATCTCTCCAACCAACACTGGCCTTTGTGAATAGGTTCCTAGGATTTGAAAGAGGTTGGGAAGAAGAAGCAGAAGGAGTGTTAATGTATGATTTGAATTTGAATTATAAATGTATATTCAAATTCAAGTCACTCATTAATTTCAGAATTGATAGTTAACATCATCTCTTCAAATTAGGTACAATCCCTTCATATCAGCTACTGTTTCTAATTAATCTTATCCCTTCAAATCAGCAACTTGTTGCTATTTGAATTTGAAATACAATTGTATTTATTCAAATTCAAATTACTCATTAAACTTAGATTTGATAGCTAACCCCATCCCTTCAAGTAGCTACAATCCCTTTATATTAGCTACCATTTTTTTATTAATATTATCCCTTTAAATCGGCTACAAGTTATTATTATTTGAATTTGAAAATTGATTTTGTATAGCTCAAAGAGCAATCCTATTGTAACCTTTGTATAGAAATCATTATAAATACCAACTCTTATCTAAATGAAAGATAAGAAGGAATTACAACAATATTGTAAGACCCACACGCCACGAATCCGGTCTAACTTTACGTTCTCGTATCGTGACCAGTCTTCCCATCATAACCGGTTGAAGTGAACCAAGTGCGTGAAGAAACCACAAGGCTAGGTATGTAATTCAAACCATAAATCATCTAATTGAGACATTTGGTCGCATACCTAAATAGGTGTGGTCGACCACACCTCACAATATTGAGAGCACTCGAGTATGGGACGTATGGTCGCAGTTTTGAGACGTGCGGTCGACTGATTCTGCGACCCCACGTGCGACCACACGATGCTGAACCGACTCCGTGTTTAGGAAACTTTCCTAATTTGAGGGGGACACTTTCAAAATTGAAGTGGGACTCTATATGGAGGTTTTTCTCTATATAAGGGACGTTCCTTAGCCTCTTTCACTCTTTTAGAGCCCAAACTGAAAGAGAGAGAAAGAGAAGAGTAAGAAGAGAAGGAGAATTGAAGAGGAAGACTAGGAGAAGGAATTACAAAGAAAGCTCTGATTCTCTAGCATGTTTAAGGTATGGAATCATTCCCTACATTAATTGAATGCCTATAATAGATTATGGAGGAGATATTGGGTCAAAGTAAGATCTCAATCCTAAAACCATGAACAAAACTCTAAGGAAATCCATGAAGAATGGATTAAGGTGAAAGACTATGTAAATGTGTAAATTTTAATCCATAGAACAATCATAGGAAGGATCATAATGTTAGCCATGAAATCAAGTTATAAAAGGACGTGGCTAAGAATAATAGTCGACCAAAAACTCGTGTGGTCACAGTTTGATCGACCACACGAGGCATATATGTCTGACTACACGCCCTCGGGAAGTTTCGAGAGAGCGTGCGGTCTCATGTGTATGGTCGCATGATATGCGACCACACGTATCGACCCCATACCCTATGGTCGTAGAAACTGAGACCACAGGTGCAGTCACACCTGCGACCGCTCAGCTTCTGGAGGTCTGTTTGATTTCAGGTTGGATCGTTGACTACTATAATTTGATGAGCTTGAACCCTAACTTAGAACTTATAAATTTCTTAGGTTTCCAAGAGGTTCAAGAGTGAGTTAAGAAGCTTGGAGAAGATTGAACGTTTCTAGCAGGTGAGGGAACATAACCTAAACTAACTAGCTAATAATAAACTCTTTATTTTTATTGAGTCCAATGCCATGATTGATTCTATGCTTGTATGCTTGTGATGTGCATCTCACATGTCATCCAATATTTCTGCTATTACTGCTCATGCATATTTATTTTTATCTATTTATAATATGATGATAATGATGATACTAGGAATAGGCATGTGATTATATGTGTGTGGTTAGTGTGCTTGCTGTGAGTGGAGCATCAAGGGGAGGACGTGACATTGTGGTTCATCCTGGTCACCAGACTCTAGCTCTATCTCTATTCAAGTATTGTTTACTGACATCCTCGTATCACTATTGTCTTAGCAGAACTATTACGTCGTAGGGCATTAGAGGAGGTGGTCTTGGACCGTGCAGTCTTCGACTCTGTCGGGGGCCTTAGCTCTATCTCTATGGACGTGGGGTGAGGCCTTGGATACACTAGATGACATTAGGATTGGTTAGTTGCGAGTCTAGTTTGCAAGCCCTCACTAGTAGGGGCTTACGTGTTGGTATGGGTAAGGCATCAGGGGAAGTGTTGGCGGTGTGTGATCCGGACACTTTAGTTCTATCTCTATTCCATAGTGGGTGCATGTGGGACAGCAATGGTGTTTGATCCATTGGGCGGATTCACATGTATAGAGGTGCGGGGGCCTCCAAAACTTTCTATAGTATATTGCAAACTTAAAACCCAGACCAAAGATATGAATTAAATGCATGCATATGTTTGTTGCATTGTTTTGTTTACTCACTAAGCTCAAGTTGGAAAGCTGACCCTCATGCACGTAATTCTTTTTAGTTTCTAATGTTGCAGGTGTTACTGTTGAAGATACATGGATACGCCAACGTATGGACATGTAGCGGCTATGGATGTGCAAGTTGTGGAGGACAAGCAAGACTCGTCAAACGAATGTTTCCACCGTGGTTACGCTTAGTGTTTAATTTTTGTATTTTGATACTTGTAATATGTATTAATTATGTTTTGGTTAATTGGAGATAACTAGATCATTTAATTATTTATCATGTAGACCTCAGTTTCATTATTAATAAGACTTTCGCTATTTACTCAAATATCTCTGATTATTACTGTTGAATGTATTTTGGTTTAACCTGGTTGGCATAGCCTATACGAGATCCTAATTTGAACCGTTGGTTTTCATGATGGTTCATCACACCATTGGATAGTCCAGAATTGGGGTGTGACAAATATTCTCTATTTTCACATGGTATGAGACGACCAATTCTGATCCAACCACCTATAATGTCGTCCTCCTCTGCTGCAACGACCTCTTTCCCACCCTGTCCTTCTCCAATCTCCTTTCTTCCTCTCCTTAGCTTCCACCATCACCTCACGCTAAAGTTAGGACCTGATAATTACCTTTTATGGAAAACTCAGATTTTTCCCTTTTTCAAAAGCCCTGATCTTCTCAGCTACTTAGATGGTACCCTTACATGTCCTCCTGCTACTATCTTATCAAATGATTCTATAATGCCGGTGCTGAACCTGGCTTGTGATGATTGGATTCGTCGTGATCAACTTGTGATGACATGGCTAATTTCCTCACTCTTTGCCGAATTCTACCCTATGTTGTAGGTCTTGATCTGCCTCAGCTGTATGGGAATCCCTTAAGACTGAATTTAAAACACTTTCCCACACTAGTATACTCCAACTACATATGCAGTTACAAAACACTGCAAAAGGTGATAAGTCTATCTCCACTTTCTTCTTGAGGTCAAATTCATCTCTAACCAACTCTCGGCTGAGAATAAACCTCTCTCTATTAAGGAACTCAATGCTATTGTAGTAGCTGCTCTTGCCACAAAATTAAAACCCTTTCCCTTTCATGGCCTTCATTGCCTTCTAATTAAGTCATGAAACTGGACAGAAGGTCAACTTGTCAGTGACTGAAGCCAACTACACTCAGGTTCGCAGTTCACCCCACCAACATATGGTGGCCTCCACTCGTGCTCTCGCATATGGCATCCTCCCTATGCCGCCTCCTACCTTTCGCGGCTCCAATACAAATAACAAGAAAAAGTGCAAAGAGCACTATCAGGTAAATGGAATGACAAACCACATAGCAAACCGTTGTTACTTTTTAGCCTCTAATGCCTACTGCTCATATGACTAGTATCCTGGTACAGCGGTTACTCACCATGTCACACCTCACTTGGCCAATCTGCAGAGTTCAACTCCGTATAAGGGTACTGATGGCATATGTGTGGGTAATGGTAGTGCCCTCTCTATTAAGGATGTTGGTTCATCTACATTTCAATCCCTGTCCTCCATCCCCTTTCATTTCAAAAAAATGCTTCATGTACCCCAAATCACCAAAAACCTACTTTCAGTTCATCATTTTACTAAAGATAATGGTTGTTTCTTTGAGTTTCATCCATTTCAATTTGTCGTGAAAGATCAGGTCATGAGAATGACGCTACTCCAAGGTGTTCTTAGAGATGAATTGTACTGGCTCCCATTTACTCTTCCTTCTAATAATAAATTGTCAAAGTTTTTTTTTTTTGGCTAAAGATCTAAATTTTTTTTTTATTTCTTTTAAGGAAAAGAAAGAACTACAATCAGAATCCTACTAATCAAGAACCCCATCTACAGCTAGAAGGCCATAGCAAGAAACAAAGTAGACAAACACCATTCTAAACTAAAACAAAAAAACAGCAACATCATCTTGGACCCTTCCTACTACGAGTCACCCTTAGAGAATAGGTAACAGGCTTTGCAACCTGACTCCTGTTCCCTGCAACTGCGGTAGCTACATCCTCAAGGTTCACACGAGATGGCTGGCCTACAGAAACCCCTTACGTTTTGCCTCGACTAGCTGGTCTCCCCGGCGGTCGCTTTCCCACGTATGTAGAAGCCCTACCATACACATGCAAAGCCTCATCCACAGCCACCTGTGAGGACCAGGGATATCATTTGAAAATTTGTTATCCTCATTTTTAAATTTAAATTTACATGTAGTTAAAAGTGTCTACCCTCATTACACTCAAACTGGGATATGGAAGGTTCTCACCTTCAGATCCCATCCACTCATGCTAGTGGAGGGTAAGAAGACTGGAGTTGCCACCTAGATAAGGTCTAGGACCTATAAATGTTGTCCTTCTTTGGAGGGACTCTAATGACTCACGTAATGGAATGACTATCTCATCCCACCAAAGGCGGGTAAGAGCCAAATTACGAGTTGGGAAGGTGTTAGGCACCCAACTCACCCGGTTGAACCGGTCTCCTTAAATCCTATCATTTTCTACAGTTTATGAATGTTTGGGGCTATCTAATTAAACTACAAGATACAGTGGAAAATCCTAATTTGATATCTAATTCTTTACTAACTACCTATGGCATAAGCTAAAATTAAATAAAATTAAATACGAAAATAATCACAAAAATGAATTAAAGAATTTAATGAATGGCCTAATCATACATCTAAAGAAAGAAAAAAATGATATACAACATATAATCGAGGTCTAGGGAAATCTCAGACCGCCTACGTATCCCTGTGCGGCAGGAATCAGGCCAAACGTAGTTCGATCGGGTGTGTACATACTAGGTGTGTGTGCAAGAGAAGGGACGCTCCCAAAATATTGGAACTCATCCCAAGAACGAGAGATGTCCCCACAACAGTGGGACCCATCTTTGTGTTAAGGTACTCCCTATCACAAGGAAGTTCCCTCGGTGACGTAATCCCATAACACATGAAACTTACTTCAATTTGACCGAGCGTGGAGCGACCAAACTCCCCCACAGCCTATGTATCTATTGAGACCTCTGTCTCTCGAGAATCAGTCAAACGTAGTTCCCATAGGTTGATGAACCATGGACGCGCGTGGCCAACACTCAGGAAAGGCAAACGCCTCAGCTCCCCATACACTAGGATTCACTAAATCTCACTCACATCCCATATTCGGGATACCCAGTCGTCCGTCGGTCCACCAATCCTATGCATACATCTACCCAATCGCACATTTTCATTAATACATTTTTGATACAACGTTTTCCCACACTCTTGGAGCAATCCTAAGGTTAGGGTGGGCCTCATTCTAAATGGGCCTACAATGGGTTGGACTCTCTGGAGTCCCCTAGCCAATCACATCATAGGAAATATGCATCTTAACATACATCTATTACAAAACAAATATATTAAAATAGGATACAACACTTGGGGTAAGGAATATGCATTCAACACATTAAGACATGAAGCATTAAGTAATGTGACTTGAATTAATTAGGCATGTAATGAGAAGAGAATCAGTTTACTTAAACCATAAGCACAGATAAATGTATCAACCACATACTGAAGCAATCATGAACAACCATTTAGCAATTATGAGATATAATTAAAAATCAGCATGGGAATATGACAATAAGCATGAGAGAGCATTCATAAAAAAAAGACCTTAAGCCTGAACCAGAGCCAACTCAAACTAGCCTAGTTTAAAGTAAGCCAAACCAGATCCACATGAACCTAAACCTAGACTAACCAGAACTAACACAGCTTAAACCAGACCTAACTTAATATGAACAAACCTGAGCCAAACCATACAAACCCAAGAAAATGGCCTAATCCTAATGAACCCAAACCCATCACAATCTTAAAAAAGAAATCATAACATAAGAAAAAAACTAAATCAAATCCCAACTTTAACTGAAAAAGAAAGCCCTAAAAATGATGTTGAACTAGCCTAACCAAGTCTAATACTGTCAAGGAAACAAAAAGAGCAGAGGAAGAAAACTCAACAAATAAAATGGACTTGAACAAATGCACTCTACCCAAACACGTTATAGGGAATCAAGACAAGATAGAAGAATATAGCAGTACCCACTTTACCAAAATTATTCTAAAGAAGACAAAAGGAGAAACAAAAGAAATCCCTGCCCTCTATCCTAAACCAATTCAGAGAAGAATAATAACCAGTGTAAGAACGGAAGAAAAGAAAAAAAAAATAGAAAGCCAACAAAACAAATCAAAACAAAAGAAAATAACAACCAGGAAACAAAGCTAAACTGAAAGCAAAAACTCGAGAGTATTCATGACAAAGAACCACCAAAATAAAATCTATGAAAGGTCATAAAAAGAGGGGATGGGGTAAATAAACACCTCCATCGTTTACCTTCATGCCAACAACATACTGATGATAGAAATTCGGTCCACTAAGTACCAATCATATGAAGAATATAAAAGCACACAAATGGCACAGAAAAAAGAAAAAAAAGAAGAAAAAGATTGATCGTCACAACACTAGAGATTTTACACAATAGATGCATGCATATCTTTGCATGACTCATGCATCATTGGAAACAAGGATTAAGCATGCAGATGAATGAAAAGAAAAGTTAAAAAGAAAAAAAACCTGATTACGGAAGAGAGGAGGAGAGGCCCTCTTTGAACTGCTGCTTTGGCCGCCGCCTCTTCCTCCTTTGCCTCTAGTACCAAAATCCCCTATCCCAGATTTTCTCTCGGCTATGACCTCCTCCTCTCGATTCTCTTTCTCTGCAATCCCATGATTGAAGAGAAAATCCAACCGCTACTTCAGTCTTCTCAGCTGCTCTCTCTCTCTCTCTCTCTCCCCTCTTTGAATCTCAATCTGAGCCTTCAAACTAAGTATAAGAAATCCCTGGAGCTCACTTCTAAAAAAAAAAACCTCCTGCAACTCTCGAATCCTTGGAGAAGCAATCTTTCTCCCAGTCTCTCTATCTTTTCCTCTTGATCAGCAAGCAGAGCTCCCCTGGTACGAGCAGCTCGAATCCCTCTTACTGATCACTCTTCCCTCAGATTTTCTTTTCGGCCCCTTCTCTTCCCTAGATTTTTTCGACCTCTCTTCAATCTCGATTTCCCCCCTCTTTTCTCACTCTCTACTCCCTCTTTTATCTCCTCTCTCCTGGATCGGCAACCCTCCTCCCTAAGTTCCTATGGGGTCGTCCTATCAGGCGGCTCGAGTCATGGCTCTGTCGCGGTTGGTCTCTCAAGATGGAGGCTTAATGGCTGCGGGAAATGAGGGATGGGAAATGAGTTGTCTGTTGTCGATGGGGGAGGGAATGAAGGTGATGAAGGGGTGATATATATAACCATTTTACAATGCCCCTCTCCCATAATGCATGATGACATAACGAGAGAGAAATCCTGCAGAACAAAATTGGGTACTAACACCACCAAGATATTGTCATATACTACTGCAACTTGCCCAGGACTACTGGCAGTCAAAGCCTCCTAAGCCACCTGCTGCTCACCATTCACTTGTTTGGAAACCGACCTGACTAGAGGAACACTACCCTTGACATGTTGCATAAACATTGGTTCCTTCGTAGAAAAGCCTTGAAGCATCACCCTTCACTAAGCCATGACCATGTTGGTTTTCGTCTTCCTCCATGACAACAATGCCCCTCTCCCATAATGCATGATGACGTAACGAGAGAGAGAAATCCTGCAGGACAAAACTGGGTACTGACACCACCAAGATATTGTCATATACTACTGCAACTCGCCCAGGACTACTGGCAGTCAAAGCCTCCTGAGCCACCTGCTGCTCACCATTCACTTGTTTGGAAACCGACCTGACTAGAGGAACACTACCCTTGACATGCTGCATAAACATTGGTTCCTTCGTAGAAAAGCCTTGAAGCATCACCCTCCACTAAGCCATGACCATGTTGGTTTTCGTCTTCCTCAATGACATCAGCCCATTGGTCAATAGATGCCCCCAATCCTGGTGGGTGCTGATCCATCTGTTCCTCACCAACTATTGGATTCATTACTGAATCATTATTCCTTTGATCAGGATTGGTATTATCCACCCTGCTTTTGTTTTCATCAACCCTAAATTCCTCTGTCCGATGACCAAACATACCACAAACCGCACATCTCACTGGAGGGTTTGCATATTCAACAACTTGTTTAAAAAAACATTGCTGACCACCAAAGTCCACTCATGTTGGTGAACACATTCCGCTGACACTTGGCATGCACGACTTGGGCATCCCAATCATCAAGTTGTTCGTTCCATTATTCGCACCTCACAGTTACCATGTTTCACCATGGGTAGCACACCATATTCTTCTTTTTTTTCTTAGCAAATCTTTAAAAACTAGTCTTCCTTTCACTAGTACAGTGAGTAATGCCCCTTTAAAACTAATCTTCAGTGATGTATGGATTTCGGCCCTTATGCTCTCTAGTATTGATCACAAATACTTTTTGATATTCATTGATGATTACTCAAAGGTTATTTGGTTTTATCCACTTTTAAATAAATCAGATGTGTATCAAAATTTTATTAATTTTAAAAAAAAATGGTAGAACAATAATTTTCAACCCCAATCAAGGCATTTCAATTTGACTGTAGTGGTGAATTTCAAAAACTCAATTCCTATCTTACAAAATGCGGTATCATTCATAGGGTTGCTTGTCCCTATACCCATGAACAAAATGGTAAGGCCGAACGAAAAATTTGACACATTGTCGATAACAGTTTCACTATTCTTGCTCATGCTTCTTTGCCATTAAAATATTAGAGTTATGCATTTGAAACTATAGTATTTTCAATAAATCGATTGCCTTCTACCTCCCTTCAAATTGTCTCTCCTTTAGAATGTCTATTTAACATCAAACCTGACTATGATTTTTTTAAGGTTTTCGGATGTGCTACCCACTGCTTTGTCCATATAACAATCATAAATTCTCCTTTTGATCCATCCCGTATGTGTTTCTCGGCTACAGTCCCCAACATCTAGGGTACTGTTGTTTGGATTGCACCACTGGACGGCTCTACATGGCTCGTCATGTCTGTTTCATTGAGAACATCATTTCATTTGCCACCTCACCGCCTTCTTCTCCAACCCCAGATTTAGACTACCAACCGTGGATCACTATCAGTCCTCCATCCTCTATGCCTCTTGGTGAAGCTGGTAATTCTCCAGGCATGACTTCTTCACTCATCCCCAACCCCATACCCAATAACTCACGCCCCTTCTTAGCCTATTGCAAATGACTCCCTTACTCTACTTTCCGAAAACAATACCCAGTAAGTTTCTCCCACCCATGTCACCCTGCAAATGGACTAACATGATTTAGTGCCTCAAACCAATGTCTCCTCCACACATACACATCCTATGCAACTTCGGTCCAACCCCGTCCATCTACTCGATACCCTCTCCCATAGGCATCCCTCACCCATTGCTCCACAGAGGTGGAACCCACATGCTATACCGAGGCCAACAAACACCCAAAATGGCAGGCAGCAATGCATGATGAATTCCAAGCTTTATTGAAAAACTCAACATGGTCCCTAGTTCCTCTAGTCGGACCTTAATATTGTTGGGTTAAAATGGGTGTATCAGATTAAACGTAAGGTTGATGGCAATATTAAGTTTTACAAAGCTCGATTAGTTGCTAAAAGGTACAATCAACAAGAGGGACTGGACTATACTGAGACATTTAGTCCTGTGGTCAAACCCACGACAGTCCGTACAATTATCTCCATTGCTATTATCCGAGGCTACCACCTTCATTAGCTGGATGTTAGCAATGCCTTCCTCTATGGAACTTTAAAGGAAGATGTTTATATGGCTCAACCATTGGGGTTTAAGGATCCCGAACGGCCTAACTGGAATTGCAAAAGTCTATTTGTGGCTTGAAACAAGCCCCTTACGCTTAGTTTCAACAACTGAGTTCTTATTTGCTCACATTGGGGTTCAAAGGTTCTAAAATGGACACATATTTATTTATCTGCAATAATGGTGCTCATTGTTTGAATCTTCTGCTGTACGTTGATTATATCATCCTCAAAGGGTTTAATTATATTTTAGTTCAATCAGTTATACAGGCTCTTAGTAAGGATTTTCCTATTCATGACTTGGGCTCTCCTTCAAGTTAGCTACAATTCCTTCAAATCAACTATCATTCTTTATTAATCTTATCCCTTTAAATTAGGTACAAGTTATTGTCATTTGAATTTAAAATTTAATTTTGTACAGCTCAGAGAACAATTCTATTGTAACCTTTGTATAGAAAATAATATAAATACCACCTCTTATCTAAATGAAAGATAAGGGGGAATTACAAAAATATTCTCTATTTTCAGCTAACAAAGAATATTGTTGTAATTCCCTCTTATCTTTCATTTAGATAAGAGATGATATTTATATTGATTTCTATACAAAGGTTACAATAGGATTGCTCTTTGAGCTGTACAAAATATATTTTCAAATTCAAATAATAATAAGTTGTAGCTGATTTAAAGGGATAATATTAATAAAAAACGATAGCTGATATGAAGGGATTATACCTAACTTGATGAGGTTAACTATCAAATCCAAGATTAATGAGTAATTTGAATTTAAATAAATACAATTGTATTTCAAATTCAAATAACAACCTATTTCTGATTTGAAGGGATAAGATTAATGGTAGCTAATATGAAGGGATTATAGATAACTTGAAGGGATTTACATCGTCTCCTCCCAGTGGTTCTGAGAGGACAGTGGCAACCTGTCCCGGATGGTTGCCACGTGGCTCTCGGTGAATCCAGGACCCACGTCCGAGCCGACACCCTCTGTGTCACACCCTAATTCTGATCCAACCAGAATGGTGTGAGTGAACCGTCATTGAACCAACGGTTCACACCAGGATCTCGAATAGGCCGTGTCCACTCATACAAACCATTACACATAACCACAATCAGAATATAAATAATACAGCGGAAGTCTTTAAAATATAATGAACTGAGTATCTATTGATAATTTAAATAAAATATCACATTATTCAAATCCAATCATAAAATATAATATCATTACACCCCTATAAAAGTCAATCGAAACTAACTGAAACAAATAAATAAAATCAATCACAGGTACACGCAGAAAGGGCACTCGCATGAAGCGTCATGCTCGTCCTCTCCTGCCTGTGCACCCAGAGCAGCAACATCACCATACGCCGGAGCGTTGATATAGTCATCCACCGTGTATCCTGCATCAACATCTAAAAACAATGTGTACACAAAGGGTGAGCTCACAACTTAGCTCAGTAAGACAATCAGACAGTTCCACAATATTATGCATGAGTAACAATCATTTTATGTTGTGGTCTGCTTTTAAGTTTGCAATGTGCTATAGAAAAGTTTGGTGGCCCCCGCACCTCTATACACGAGTGTGTGACACCTCATGGATCACACCCCCATTGGCCCACATGCACCCATCATGGAATAAAGATAGAGATAAGATACCCCCGTACCTCCCCTGATTCTCTACCCATACCAGTACCTAATCCCCTACTGGCCAGGGCTCGCAAACTGGGCTCGCAACTAACCAATCCTATATGTCATCAATGTATGCTCTATCCCAGCACAGTCGTCTACGGCATAGAGATAAAGCTAAGGCATTCCCACACCTCCCCTGATGCCCTATCTGCAACTAACCCACTAAGATAGAAACAATACGTAGGTAGACCCTATCCCAACATAACTCCCTACGGCATAGAGATAGAGCTAAAGCATCGTGGACAAACCAGCGTCGATCTCGGAGACTACAATGTCACATAACCATGGTCAGGCTAGCATCAACATCGGAGACCACCGTACCACGACCTTCCCCTGATGCCCTACCCGTACCAAGCATGTTAAGATAGAATACTACAAAAGGTGCTAGTGTGAGGAGCGATCCCAAGCCCATGCCCCACTCCACACACTAACGAAAACAATCACATGCTTAACAATCACATCCTAACAATGCATGAACAGTAATAATAACTGATATTAAAAGATGGCATGTGAATATGCACAAACATCACATCATATATAATCAGGTGGTTAACAACGATTTACTGTCCATTAATTATTAGGTTTAGGTCAGATTCCCTTACCTGACGCTCGTTTGTTAGCTTGCTCCAGTTCGCAAGATCCAAACGGGAAGTCACAAAGTCCTACAATATTATTAGGGTTTCATTAGAATAGTTTTCTTAGGGTTTCATGTTGGTCGAAAACCAACAAAGTTACAAAATACCCTCACAGAGCTGACGGGTGGCATGTACCGGTCGCAGTTCTATGGGGAAGACTAGCAACCGGTATGGTCAGCCGGTCCCCACAGACCAGCCTCCCGGAAGATACCGGTGGCAACATACCGGCCACACTGTGTGCAACCGGTATAGTCGACCGGTATGTCTCCGGAAGACCATACATGGGTTTTTCGACTGCCGTCGATCATCCTCCATGGATTTCCAGGGTTTTTCCTATTCATTTTAAGTCTAAACTTGGAGTTAGAGTTATCCCCAACTCATTCAAGCTTCATTTCGATGAATATCATCTCGGAACTCGAATCTAGGGTTTGACGACAACTTAGGGTTTATTGGCCAATTTAGGATTTTAGATCAATACCTACTTGCATGGTATTGATCCACCCATACAACTATCCTAGAGTCACAGAGTAAGAAGAATGATTAAAAACACTTACCGTTGACGGGCGTAAAGTGAGCATCGTCGAACGGTAATGGTGGCACCTTCTTCTTCTTCCTAGCTCCTTCTCCTTTCCAACCTCCTTCTCTTCTCTAGAGTTTATGAGAGATAATGGAAAGGATTTGAGGAGGTTAAGGGTGTATTTATAGGCTAAAATTAGGGTTTAGTAACCCTATTAGGATTAGGAAAGTCTTAGGATTCGAAATCAAGAAAGTGGGACCCATAGAAGTCAATTTCTGGATCTCCGCACTCAGCTGCGCAGAGTTGACCGGTCGATCGGTACCAAGACCGGTACCATCAACCGATCAACATAAAATGATGATTATTTGACCGTCTTTGATCCAATTTCGTACATGTTTGTCATCCACTCGTCCCATCTGGCCTGGTGATGATCGGAAGACCTGCTACGACATAGAACCAAGGTTTAGACCGGGTTTACAGAGTGCGGGTCTTACAACTCCCCCACCCTTAAAAGAAATTTTGTCCCGAAATTTGCATGTAGGTTTCACAACTCCCCCACCCTTAAAAGAAATTTCGGCCCCGAAATTTGAACGTACCTTGATCGTCGAAAAGGTTAGGGTACTCCTTCATCGCGCCCTCCTCTTCCCAAGTAATTTCTTCGACATTTTGGCTTCTCCAATGCACCTTCACATAATGAATATCCTTGGTTCGAAGTTGATGTACCTTTCGGCTTGAGAGCATCATAGGCACCACTTCAAATGTTAAGTCTTCAGTCAAGTCTGGGGGATCAGCGGTCAAGATGTGCGATGGATCTCTGACATACTTCTTCAGCAATGATACATGGAACACGCTATGAACGCTTGACATAGATGGTGGTAGAGCCAATTGATATGCTACATTACCACGTCGGGTCAATATCTCATATGGTCCCACATACCTGGGGCATAGCTTTCCCTTCTTACCAAACCGTTTCAGACCTCGCACCGGTGATACCTTCAAGAATACTTTGTCACCCACTGCAAACTCCAGATCTCGACGTCGATTATCCGCATAGTGCTTCTGTCGAACTTGAGCTGTCTTTACTCTCTCCTTGATTTGATCAATCACTCGACAAGTTTCTTCAACAAACTCCGGTCCTACAATTCTTCTTTCTCCCACCTCGTTCCATAACAGAGGTGTACGACACTTCTTCCCATAGAGTGCTTCATATGGGGCCATCTGAATTGTAGCCTGATAACTGTTGTTATAAGAAAACTTGATAAGTGATAGTTTCTCATCCCAAGCTCCCTTGAAATCTAATGCACAAGCTCGGAGCATATCTTATAAAATTTGAATAGTTTGTTCTGACTGTTCGTCCGTCTGAGGGTGAAAAGCTGTACTGAACTTCAACTTAGTTCCCATAGCTTTCTGTAATCCTTCCCAAAACTTTGATGTAAAACGGGGATCTCTGTCAGATACTATACTCTCTGGAACGCCATGAAGTCTGACTATATTATCCACATATAACTTGGCCAGTTTCTCCATGGTATACTGAGGTCTGACCACAATAAATCGAGCTGTCTTGGTGAGTCGATCTACTATTACCCAAACTGCATCCACTGACCTTGGTGTCAAAGGTAGGTCAGTGATGAAATCCATGGTAATGCAATCCCACTTCCATGCAGGTTCCGATAATGGCTGTAGTAAACCTGCGGGTCTCTGCCTTTCCGCTTTAACTTATTGACAATTCAAACATTGGAACACGAAACGAGCTATATCTGCTTTCATACCCCTCCACCAATAAAGTCTTCTTAAATCATGATACATTTTGGTACTTCCTAGATGTACCGAATATGGAGTGTAATGAGCTTCAGTCATAACTCGATCTCTGATATTGCAGTCTTCACTCTCAGGTATACATAATCGTCCACGATACCTGAGTACCTTGTCTGAATCCAAGGTAAAGTCAGGATTTCTTGTACCCTTCTCTAAGTCTTCTTGCACTATCTTGAGATGTGGATCCTGTAGGATTGCTACCTTGACTTCATCAACTAGATCCGGTGAGATCTTCAAAGCGGCGAACATCATGGTGAACTTATGAATTAAGCCTTGCTCGACTGGATCTTCTGCAGTTTCTATTATATACTCTTCCTCGTCTTCAATTGAACTTGAGGTTGCGGCACATAATGCAACATTTGTACTTGGTCCTGCCTCAGGTTTCGATGCCCACTTTCTGCTTAAGGCGTCAGCCACCACATTTGCTTTTCTCGGATGGTACTGGATGTCACAATCATAATCTCTCAACAATTCCAGCCATCTCCTCTGTCACATATTCAGATCTTTCTGAGTGAAAAGATAAGTTAAGCTCTTGTGATCTGACTTGATCTGAAACTTCTCACCATACAAGTAGTGTATCCAAGTCTTGATTGCATGTATAACCGCTGCTAACTCCAAATCATTCGTAGGATAGTTCTTCTCATGCTTCTTTAACTGTCTTGATGCGTAAACAATCACCTGTTCTCCTTGCATCAATACACACCCAATACCTAACCCTGAAGGATCCGTATATAAAGTAAACGGTACGCTTGGTTCTAGGATGGTCAAGATAGGTGCAGAGACTAGTCTTGACTTCAAAGTCTGAAAGCACTTCTCACACTCATCTGTCCATATGAATTTCTCTCCCTTCTTGGTCAATCTGGTGAGTGGAACAGTGATCCTGGAGTAATCTTCTACGAATCTTCTATAATAACCAGCCAACCCAAGGAAACTACGAATCTCCGCAACAGATTTTGGTGCTTCCCATCCTACTATAGCAGCTATCTTACTTGGATCAACCTTGATACCGTCTTCAGATACTACATGGCCCAAGAAAGCCACTTCCTTCAGCCAAAACTCACACTTCTTGAACTTAGCATAAAGCTTTTCTTGTCTCAGCCGTTGTAGGGCTGCCCTCAAATGTGCTGTATGAGTCTCCATGTCCTTAGAGTAGATCAATATGTCATCGATGAATACAATGACCGAAGTGTCCAACATATCATGAAACACTCGGTTCATCAGTTCCATGAACGACGCTGGAGCATTGGTCAACCCGAAAGACATAACTAGAAACTCATAATGCCCATACCTCGTCCTAAAAGCAGTCTTCGGAATATCTCCGGCCTTGATCTTCAATTGGTGATACCCCGATCGGAGATCAATCTTCGAGAAAACCTTTGCACCCTGCAATTGATCGAACAGATCATCGATTCTAGGCAAAGGATACCGATTCTTGATCGTCAACTTGTTCAGCTCACGGTAGTCGATACACAGCCTTATACTTCCGTCTTTCTTCTTGATGAATAATACAGGTGCTCCCCAAGGCGATATACTAGGTCGTATGAAACCCTTATCTAACAATTATTGTAATTGGGTCTTCAACTCCTTTAACTCGGTAGGGGCCATCCTGTATGGTGCTTTGGACACCGGCGCCGAACCTGGCATAAGGTCTATTACAAACTCTGTAGCCCTGTCCGACGGTAGACTTGGAAGCTCCTCTGGAAATACATCTGGGAACTCTCGAACCACATCTATATCTTCCATCTTGTGTGACTCCGCCGTGATGTCGACTACAGATACTAGATACCCCACTCCCCCTTTCTCTAAGCATCGCTTGGCTTTTAGGGCGAAGAGGATCAGCTTCTGCTTCCTAGATAGCCTGATCCCAGTGAAGCTATACTCCCCTCCCTTTTTGTCTATAAGCATAAGTTTCCTTTCACCACATAATAGGATAGCTAAATGATGGCCTAGCCAATCCATTCCCAAGATGACATCAAAGTCTGTCATCTCGAGTAGTACCAGACTTGCTTCTAAGTCTCGGCCCTCAATACAAACTGTACATGGTCCATAATATTCAGTCAAAGCCACTTCGACTCCTAGTGGGGAGCGAACTATCAAGCTTGGGTTCAAGTGCTTAATTGGTAACTCCATTCGCTTCCCAAAAGAAATAGAAACAAAGGAGTGCGTGGCCCCAGAGTCAAATAGTACTCTGGCAGGTATACCAGCTACATATTTAATTCCTAAAATTTTTATTATCCCTTAGTTCTACATGCGCATACACACCATGAAAATAGTAAGCCAAATAGTAAGGGATAGAGTCATACCAGTGACCACATCAGGTGATGCAGCTGCCTCTTCAGTGGTGACCGCATAAACTTTTTCTTGCTGGGGAGGTTGCTTCCTAGGTAGAGTGCAGGTCCTTGCAATATGACCCACTTGCTGGCAGTTGAAACATTTGATATTCGGGTTGAATCCGACATTCTGTAGCACAGGTGGTGCCGCAATGTTCCTAGCAGGTACTGTAGCGGTCTGAGCCCTGTATGGGCAGAAGGGTCTATTGTTACCGCCTCCCGAACTCTTAATAGTGGGTCTCTTCACTCCCCTGTTCTGAGCGAAGAAGCTGTCCCTCTGACTGGACTCTACCACCCTCGCAACCTGCACAGCCTCATTATATATTTTCTTGCCCAGACCCAATATGTGCTCTGTGATGCTTCCACGTAGTTCCATGGTGAACCTACGTGTCTTCGTCTCTTCCTCTTGCATACTTGCTAGTGCAAAGAAAAATAACTCTTCGTACCTCTGCTGGTAAGCATCCACAGTCGATTGAGACTGTTGCAAATTAAGGAACTCCTTCTCCATCTGATCTCTGAAGCTCTTTGGAAAATATTTATCGAAGAAGGGAACCTTGAACACTTCCCAATCCACCTGCATATGCTTCGTCTCCAGAAATGCCCGTGTAGAATTCCACCAAGCATTTGCGTCTTCTTTTAGCATATGAGTGGCAAATAAGACCTTTTCCTCCTCTGTACAGGTCATCAGTCAGAAGTTTTTCTCCATCTCTGCAACCCACTGTGCTGGCCACAATGGTTTCCCTGTCTTACCAGTGAATGATGAAGGCTTTAACTTTAGGAATCTATCCACCGCTCTGCTCAGATCATGCTGTCCCTGAGTGTTCATTCCGTACCATGGTGGTGGATACAGATAGGCTCCCGGGTACGCTGAAGGCGACGAAACCTGATGCGGTGGTGGTACATTCTGTGCTTGGCCCATCGGCCTTGGGCTACCCTGCATCGGTTGTGAAGTATTTTTCTCTCCAAGCTCAGGCGTACCTCCAGTGGGAACAGAACCCAGTGGCCTGAACATCTTCAGTATCTCGCTCAGGAATTCTTTCTGCTGAGCTTGCATCTGATAGGCCAGGTTTGTAACAATGGTCTCCGAATTCCTGTGAGGTGGCCCAGGCAAATTTGTTGTTACTTCTGGAACCTGTTCCTCCTCAACTTCTGGGCTTGGCTCTCTAACATGGCCTTGTTCATCCTGTTCTTCTTCCTCGAGGCGCATCCTAGCCTGGTGATGCTTCCGACCCCTACGACCGTTTCCGCCCACCATCTCAGACTATTCTATTTGAATCTAAGAAGAAGACATAACACATGAGAATGAAGCAATAGTGGTGTTAGTCTTGAACAATATAAGGCAAAACAGTAAAAAAAAAAAAAAAGAGTAATTAAATCTACAAAATTTTGAAATTTTCCGAGATTTTTCTGGCTCTTCAGGTGTTGACTGGTCGATACATACCGGTCGACACTCTGTTGATAGAGCTGCGACCGGTATAGTCGACCGGTCAGAATGGAATTTCTGACCGAGACATAGCGGTCGCAGCCCCTTTGGGGTACCGATCGACCGGTATGTCGACCAGTATGCCCAGAAAGGGCTTTAAAATCGCGAAAAGTGAGAAATTTTCTCACTTTTCTTTCTCTTTTCTCTCCGGTGGCGATTCCTCTCTGCCATTCCGAGTTGCTACAGTCCGACCGGTGACCTTAGAAGCCGATTCCTTCCGTTCAAAGCTTAGAACATCGTCTCCAGGTAGGTCTCTTCCCTCTCTCTCTCATGTTTTTAGATATTTTTCATATCGTCTATATGTAGAATTTTAGGTTTTTCATTGATTGGGAGATTCCAACCGTAGGAACTCTTTTCCTTTGGCTTAGAAAGGGTTTAGGGACCCCCAAGAGCAAAAGCCCTCAACCAATTTGGGGTTTCACCGAACGGTTTTCATAAAAATCAAATTGTTACATGTTTTGACCTAGGTTTTCCAAAATTTTCGAAATTTCTTGATTTTTCTTAATTTCTTGAAATTTCTTATTGTAAATGCTTGTGATTGATTTGTCGAAGAGTGTGGGGGTTACGTAAGTCCTCCTCACCATGTTTTTGGGTGAGTTTGAGGCTTTTTCTGTCGTTATGCTGTCGAAATTTCGATAATTTCTAACATTTTCATCTTGTTTTCTTTTGTTTTGCAATTAAAATGGCTCCCTGACGTGCTCTTGGGAAACGTCCTCACGGCTCGAGCTCACGTGCTCCCCAGCCACCAGTTCCCCAACTTGACGAGCACTGGTTTCGTTCTATAGAGGCACAGGCTCGATTCCCGTGGTTTGACAACAAGAGCATTGAATCTGGACGCCGGGTTAACCTGGATCAGTTGGAGAGATTCGACGTGCGAGCTGCCTTCAACGCGCTTGGGTGGGTACCTGTAATATCCTACACTGACACCACCCGTCCCAATCTGGTTAAGCATTTCTATGCTAACCTGGAGCTGCACGGAGATGTTAACGATCCCAACCAGGGTAAGGATTTGCGCATCACTAGCTATGTCAGGGGTGTACCCATTTCATTCAACACCCACCAGCTGGCCGACCTTCTAGGGGTTCCTAATGATGGAGACCCAGTGTATTTTCCTCCCAAAGCGAAGGGCTATCTGACTGAGGATCTGCGTCGAGAGATAGCAGATCAGATACTAAACCCTGGAGCTCCCATGAAGGCGGCTAGCTTGAGACCTGCACCTCGAGTATATAGTCGCATTATTCAGCACAACATCGTGCCCCAGAGCGGCCATTATAGTGAGTTATCCCAGCTCACTCAGTACATTACTTATTACGTCTGCACTGGGGAGCGGGTCTCTCTCCCTTATCTCATCATCAAGACCATGCATCAGGTGACCCTGGCCGATCAGGCCAGTAACCTTCCATACGGTCGTCTCATTACCTTCCTGCTACGTCGTCTGGGCGTGAGCATGAGAGGTGAGGTGACCGTTGAGGATACTATGACCTCTGACATAAACTGGGACACCATTCAGAGGATGCAGATGGTTGATCTGTCTGTTAGCGATGACGAGTTGGAGGCTCGCCCTCGCCCACTCGGGAGGGTAGCAGCCGCGGCGGCAGCAGCAGCAGCAACCATTGCGGCCTATGCAGACGAGCTCGAGCGCGATGATGACGAGGATAGAGCCGAGGGTGTACCAGTGTCAGCTCCACAACCTACACCTGCAGCACCACCATCTTCCTCTACAGCTGGACCATCTCAGCCTCCCTCCGACACCATGATGGGTATGATTATGGAGATCCGGGACACTCAGCGTGAGATGAGCCGCGACTTGGCGCAGTTGGCTCGCAGTCTCAAAGTCACACAGGATCAGGTGCACTGGCTCAGGGTTGCTTATGAGCGAGACTATGATATAGCATACCCTATTCCTCCCAGGCCCCCTACCCCATGATTGTCCCTCAAATTTTTTTTTCTTCAGACGGTTTATAATACAGGGTAACTGTCCAGTTTGTGGACTGTACCCTGTAACACTATTTTATCTCATACCCATTTTCTTGTTTAATGAAAATTTTTATGTTTCACCTAACTAGTGTATGTGCACATGTTAAGTTTCATATTTAGAATAGTACATTATTCTCTTTCTTAATCAGTCTCAGGTATCAAACAATGCTTAGGGTGTGTATGTATTTAAAATTTTTTAATATTTCCTAACTCAGTTCATCGACTTAGTTAAGTGCAATATGGTTTATTGGACAGAGCCCGAGAGCTCTGATACCAAGTTGTCACACACCATTCTGGTTGGATCAGAATTGGGGTGTGACAGAAGGTGTGTGAACCAAGTTGAACCGAATTGGACCGGACTGAATCAAACCAAATCAAACTGGTCCGGTAAGTTGGGTCATACTTGGGTTTGGATATGGGTGTGGGTATGGGTACGGGTATGAGTATGGTCTAAATGGGATATACATATTGGTTCATACCATTCATGCATGAATAGGTATTTATTCATGAATAGATATACCGTATTCATGTATGGATATTCATTCATGTAAAAGTACCTATATGTATAAAGACACACTCATTCATGTAGAGGTACCTATATGTATAAAGACACCTTTATACATGAAAAGACATCTATTCACATATAGACATCTATTCATGATTTTAAAAAATCAAAAAATACTCTCTAATTTAATTCCAATTCTAAACTTTATGAGCATTGATTTCTTACTCCCTTTGTAATCATATTTAAGTGTACATCCTTATGTGATTTGAGAGTTGCTTTATCTTGGAGGTATAAACATATGAAAACCTGAATTGCATTTATAAGGGGTGTTTAAAAACCTTAAGGAGAGTATTCTAAATATGACTCAACTCTACACTAATTCGTGTTGCTTCATCAATTCTACTTCAGATTTCTGATTCAATTAAGATAAGTCTTGACTAAGTTAATTCTTCTTCTCTTTACAACAAAAGAAAAGCAATGAAGAAGAAAAAATCAGGAACCATAACTTATTCAAAGAGAGAAGGGTTTTTTTTTTTTTGGGTAGAAAAAGATAGGAAATTTTGACCAAACAGATCTGAGAGAAAGATGAGATCTTGTCCAGATCATGTATGCCAACTTTTAGAGATTAAAAGTTTTTCCTTTTATTTTTGGTCATCGATTGTGTTTCTACCTTTTATTTAAGAATAATTATCTAAGGGTCTCTTTGTATCATATTTTGTTTTTGTTTTTCTGATTTTTTTTTTTTGGCATGTGTGTTATTGGACCTCTTTTTGGGATTCGTCCAAAAATGGTTTTTGACAATTTTTGCCCTAAACATTAATGAACACGTGCACAAAGGGTAAAAAATGGAATTAAAATGGTAGAAATGTAATGGCTTTATAACAATGCCTTCCGTAATGCCTGACCTCACGCCTAGCCCATGTCCCCATTCAACTCTCACCATCCTTCTCCCCCCCAGCTCCGCATCTTCCCTGCTCTGACCCCTACCACTCTCCTAATCCCTCTTCCCTTCCCTAGTAGATCATGCTTCGATCATCTCCCCTAATCCTTCTTCTCTTCCCCAGTAGATCATGCCTCGATCCTTCTCCCCTGCAAATATAGACGCCAAGTGCTTTGCCGTTAATCAATGAGCATTCTCTCACACAATCGCACAGTCTCTCACCCTCTTGTGGTTTAGGGTTTCGTTTTGCAAGTTCGTTGCAAACCAAAGTGCACGAAGCGAATAAAGAAAACAGAAAGACGTAAAAATATGGAGGACGTGTGTTGGGTGGATTGTACCAAGGATGGAGAATCTGAATCCTAATTCAACTTTACTTTTGCTACTGATCGTGCAATTGTGATGAGCAATGTACAAATTACAAAGCTCTCACTGTCTGCAAGCTCTCATCGTCCATGGGGGAGCAAACTCAGCCTCAAGTTCTCGTGCCCTATTGTAGTCGAAAAACGAACCATCTTTTTGGGAGCAAGTCGGACCTACGAACAGAGAGAAAAACACAAGGGAGGTGGAGTTGTACCCTAAACCCCTAAACCTTAACCCTAAACCCCCATCCCCAATCTCAGCCCCCAATTCAGTCCCAAAGTCAACCCCAAGCCCCACCAAACACAATCCAAATGCGAACCCCAAATCCAATCTCAGACTAAACTCCAAACCCAGCTACAGCTTCCTCAACCTCAATCTCAGCTTCAACCATAACCCCAACCCCAACCCCTAACCCAGAACCAAACGCAGCCCCAACTCGATAATCCTCCCCAACATCACCCCCATCGCTCTCTCCACGATGGTAACCACAACCGTAGTCAACGATGGCAACAAGATTCTTGTACAACTGATTAAGGTTATTCCTAGAATCGTGCATAAAACATTATATTGCGAAGGAGAGGTTGCTAGCGCCATTCGGCATTTAAGAGCCGTGGATCCACAGCTAGTGTGTTATCGACGTCTATCAACCATCGTCTACTGACACATTTCAGCCTCCATTATTCGCCCTGACCAAGAGTATCCTCTACCAGCACCTCACATACAAGGTTGCACTACAACAAAATGGCTCTTTTGCAACGTAACGACGGATATTTTTTCCATCGTAAATAACATATAATAACGATGGAAATATAATGCCGTTTTTACTATCTGCCTATTACAGACGGGGTATATTACCCTTCGTATATAAGGGTTATTTACAATGAGTTTATATTTCACGTCGTATAAAAGCATTTTATGTACCCCAAACCCCGATTCGTCACCCTATGCGGAGGTGAGGCTGGTGTAGTCCCTGACGCCGGCCTTTGTGAATGGGTTCCTATGATTTGAAAGAGGTAGGGAAGAAGAAGAAGCAAAAGAGATGGTATGTCAACAATTGTAAAATTTGTTATGTCATAAGTATGTCAAACCTATTTCTCATTCTACAATCCATTATGCCTAATAGTTACCAAATAATTTTTTTTTTTGATAAAAAATGATTGTCATTATTGATTTTAATAAATAGGTCAAAAACAAAAACAAAAATGATACCAAAGAAACCCTAAGTAACCGATGAATGTGTTATTTCAGTCTTTTTAATCTATACTGCATGTCTATTCTTGCTCAAAGTTGGGAGAGTGTCTAGTAATGTTTAGTGTACGGATACAATTGTGTGGGCATAAACAGAATGCATGCTAATACAAAATGGGTATTTAATTGAATTAGACCTTGAAATTTGACATGTGTTTAATCTAGACTAAGTTCTTTCTGTTTAACAGTTGGGATAAATATATCATGTGGCCACATGGCAAAATAAATGTTGTGATGTTTAGAAAAATAATCAAATCCTAGTGACAATAGTAATTCACCTTTTTTTCTTTTTGTAAATAAGTAATGTATTTTTAAAGATTTGCTACTCTATGTGACATCCTCTGCAGATAATGGAATGGGAGATGTGAATAAAGGACCTGGGCCGTTCCAAAACAAAAATTTGGACCCCACCAGACCTCTACAATGGCAAGTACTAGGGCTATGTAGTAACTACTATGGCTCTATTGGGTGAGCTATTGAAGAAATTATTTCCCTCTAGGTTTAGGGTTTAGGGTTTAGGATTAGGGTTTTAGGGTTAATTCAAGGTTTAGGATTTTAAGATTTAGGGTTTTAGGATTAATTTAGGTTTTAGGGGATAGGGTTAGGGTTTAAGGTTTAGGATTTAGAGTAATGTTAGGGAAGTTGATAGCAAAGGCTATAATTTGACACTTTTGTTTGGAATATGAAAACTTCAATAATTTATTCGGCATACGTCTTCCAAAGATCCAATTATGATAGCAAATAACCCTAGCTATCAATTTCATGATTTTAGGAATCCTTATTGGATTGGCTAATCTGGCCGATTAGTATCAATACTGATATCGATACGATACTGTTGTGGCCCAGATCTGTAAGTCGTCTCCCGGGATGAGATAATCTGTAGAAGACATGAACAAGGTAAGCACAAGAAGGGCCAGACTCGGAACCATATGTCCACTCCGATGCCAAAGTCAATATCCAAATAGCAAGCAGTAGATAAGGTAGGCTACTCAGAGGAGAAGCCGAGGTTGAGAAGGAGGCCGTAAAAAGTCAAGGATAGCCGTAGGTTAATGTGTTTGTGTTGTTGTTATCATACCTATGGGCCTATGTGATTGAGCTCTATTTACAGTGTTGGCTTTAAATTGACTTAGGCTTGTGTGAGCGGTTACACGTAGGATAGGTGTGAGTATTCGGCGCCTCGCCTATGGTGAGGCAAGGGTCACCTCTTGTAGGTTTTGAATGCGTGACTCAACTTGATGTGTCAGGTTTTTGTTAAGCCACTTGGTCAAGGATGTGCCACTCTGCAGAAGAGGAAAGGTGGGATAATTAATTTAGATCACCCGAGTTGTTGTCAATGCATTAATTACGTTGTCTCTCGGCTTATCACATAACTTTTGCATGTCGTAAGCGACCATGGCATTAAATGCTGCAAGCTAGGCGTGCCGGAGTGGCTTTGCCCTATATCTTGTATTTTTGGATTGACTTGTTAGGTTTTTATTAAATGATGTTTCGTCGACGTGTCATGCTGTCACTGGTTGGTATCATCCATACCCAATAGTAGTTCCCCACTCCTTTGGTCTTGTAGGGTGTAATTGCGTAATAGTGTTCCACCAATGTGTTGCTTTTCCATTGACCAATGTTTCCATACCCAATAGATATCAATTCCTATCCTAGTTTAGTTCCTCTATGGCCCCATTTGATAACTCTCCGAATCCCAGATCCCTGTGATTCGGACTCTTAGGAGTCATTTGGGAGCGGAAATCACGTTTGGTAATTCTAGTCTGATTCCAACCCGCATGAAGTAAACCGGTCTAAAATTGACTCTCAAAGTCAGAATATGAGAGCTAAAAAAAGATGCTCTCACCTAGCCAGAGCAATTTAAAAGAATAACGAACGAAGCAACTACGAGGGGAAGAACCTACAACTAGTACAAATCTCTCCTCTCTTCCAACATCTCCTTTCCACTCCTCTCTCTCTCTCTCTCTCTCTCTCTCTCTCTCTCTCTCTCTCTCTCACTCACACACATTAGGGTTAATCGGATGGTTTGAGATTAAGGTATGGTTTGACGTCCACCAATGCTGGCCGGAGTTTGGATCCAATTCCAATTTTCGACCGTGTATTTTCCTCTCTAGTTGTAGCTCAACACTCTCTGCAACAGAAGTTACAATCTTTCCCAAACCCTAAGCAAAACAAAGATGAGAGCTGAAGCCCCCGCAAAGAGGCCCCTCTACGCTTCGTGCTCGAAACCTACTCCCAACAAGTCTAGAGCTTCGTTATCAAACCTGTCTTTGCTCTCAACAAAATTGAGAGTAAAAAATATGCTCTAGAAATAGATTAAGGAATCCACGAACGATGTGTTATCAAACGGGGCTTACATGTACAATGATGCGAAGACATGTCATTTTTGTTTCCATAAACAGCCCCACTATGCACGGTCGTACATGATAGTCAATGGGACATAGATCAATTATCTTTCACTTACCATGCAACGAGGTAATATGTATTTGCATATAAATGTATATGTAGGGGAATTGAACTCTTCTTGTCCTATAGTTATAGTTCTTGTACTGTTCCATGACTGGATCGGACCATCCATTCCAATACATTTTTTATGTATTGATTTTGTTTTTGAACCATGTCAATCCTTCAAGGTATCGATAGCCACATGCTGATAAAAAAAATATTTGTTTCCCTTTTTTAATATAAAAACTGATACATACCTATTTTTGAGCTAATCAGAAAAAGGTCAAATACGGAGCCGAATTGATTCTAATCGAAATCTTAATGGCGTCGGCTGGGACCGATCTAGCTCCGATACCGATACTTGGAACTATGGTCTGGGCTTTGCATTGCTCCTGCTGAGACTTTTATTGGGTATTAGAGAAAACACCTATGTTGGAATAATTCTAGTCATCCAGCCATCCATTGCATGGGCAGGGCTTGGTTTCATCGGCATGCATATCGATCATCATAACTAATATGATGGACGTTTGAAACGACTGAATAACAAGAGACAATTTGGATCCATGTTGGAACACTCCCTCCCTCTCTCCCTCTCTCTCTCTCTCTCTCTCTCTCTCTCTCTCAAAATGGTCTCTCTCTCTCTCTCTCTCTCTCTCTCTCTCTCAAAATGGATTCATACTTGGAGTTTTGGATAAACCACTACAACAATGTTCATTTTTTGCGACTGAAATTTTCCGTCGCTAAAAGTAAATTCACATTTTTACCAACGGACAATAACTTCCGGTGGTTAAAATATTATATTTTTAGCCACGGAAAGTAAGTTCCCATGGTTGAAGTTGTTGATATTTACCGACGGTAAAAAATGTTCCGTAAGTAAAAATATCTATAATTACCAACACGCTCCCTATTACCGTCGTGTATAATACTACATTTTTCCCACGGAAATTTAGATTTCCGTGGGCATAAATAATTCTATTTACCGACGAAAACCTAATTTTCGTGGGTAAAAATATTTACCAACGGATATTGTTTTACCGTCGGTAAAAATAGTCCTTTTTTTAAAAAAAAATTTCCCAAGCAATACCCATACTGAAATATTCCTGTTATAAACACTGAAAACTATATATCCTGTCATAAAACACAAGCAAAACACAAAAGACTAGAAAAAAAATAGCAACTGAAATGTAGAAGAATTCCAAATGAATTGAAATTTATAACTGATATTCCAACCTTTATAGGGAAATAAGTTAAGTTAAAAAAAAAAAAAAAACATTGTATATATATAGTACTCCAAAGTACAACAAAAAAAAATGGATTGTATACAATAATATTCCAAAATCTTGTAACTCCAATCCACCAAAATGTTTCTCAGCTTCCTTCCCTTGTCTGATTCACACCACATCACTTTTCATTTCCTAGATACAAAAAGAAGGCATTCAACCATTTCAAGCATCCCATTGAACTTCTTCAAAAACCTAAATCATGAAATGCATTGAGCAAACAAATGTCAGCCTTCCATGATTGCTGTTTGTTAAAGTCACATAAAAAAGAAAATAAGAAAAACAAAGTAGTTATATGAGATTCTACATGTACCACCACAAACTTTAGAATTTCAATATACCAATGTAAAAGATTATCAAGAACAAATAACAGATGTCCAGAGTGTAAAACTAAAAAAAATAAATGGGCTAACGACAAAGTACTTCTCGATCAACTGCTGTGAAGAGTCATGAATGCTCATGGTTTCTTAATTTTATCAGTTTCATTCTAAAGCATGTTTTTCATGGTAGTATACGCACAGATGCAATCAAATTGTTGAAATGCATTGATTGTGTGGTCTGGGCATTACAAGAACATTTGTACTCTGCTCCCACTTTGAAAGGAACATACCAGTCAGTTTTCATACTACCAAATCTCTTCTTATTCAGTGGTTGTAGGTGGGGGTAGGGATCTTCCAAGTGCACAAGAAAATTAATATCTATCTATCTGTCTACAAAAAAGTTGTTAAGAATTAATATCTATCTATCTGTCTACAAAAAATTAATATCTAGCTATCTATCTGGCCCTACAAATATTTAGTAGGTGCTAAGTTTTTTGGCCTTTCACGTGATTTTATCTATCTATCTATCTGGCTCTGCAGTTTGCTTATTGAGTCACTTGCACCTTCTTCCCTCCTTGTAAGTAAATTGGAACTTATTAAACTCAAGATTTAAGAGCAAGTATTTTGTGAACCTGATTTGGTGTGGATGAAGTGTGATTATGTTTTTTGTCCATTGTATACAGTTGAACTAAAGGGAAAACACACATACGTAAGACCAAACCTGCTTTATTTAACATGATGTTGAACTATCAAGAAACGACATGTTGATAGAACCTATATAAATAACCTAGACTAGGGTTGAGATGAGTGAATGGTTATCCCAAGCAAAATGAAAATAGAAATGAATGCATTAGTGAGAAAACCTCAATAGGTGACAAGAGGAGGGAAATTTCAATTAGATGGTTTACCCATGCGTCTTTGCTTCAAGGCAGCCCTGGATGCAAATGATATCCTCATTTCGCCTGCAGCACCATTATATATCAAACAGTAATATATAAAGACTTTTTTAGTTAAATAATAGTTTACTAAATCTAGTGACAATAACACACTAGATTATTCAAATGGAAGAAGTAATAATGAAAGTTGTTTTAGTCCTCATTGATCCTCCTCACCAAAACCTCATTGATCCTCCTCACTTTGACAATCATTTGTGCTTTTTCTTCCTGCCCTTCCATGGTATCACAAAATCATTCTAATGACATCTGAGAGTACTGGAGAATTCCCATAGTTCATTTAGAACAATTTCTTTAATAACAGTCAGAATAAATCCATTGTGTTCGCTACATTGTTAACTACAAGATTTGCTTTAATCTCTGACTTCTGTGGAAACAAGTCTATTAAAGGACTAACCAGGACAAGGTAAAATGTTGTAACTTATGTACCACCTACCAAAGATTCAGTTGTACTTGGCATAACAGAAAGGCAAACAAAGCTCTACATTATAATGCCAAAGGCATAATTTGGAAGCTCAAATCTCTTTTTGACCAGCTAAATAGCACACTTCCCCGACATGCTTGGTGGCAGTGAGGCACATGGATCAGCTTAGTCCAACCAGTTTGTCACACCCCAATTCTGATTCAACCAGAATGGTGTGAGTGAACCGTCATTGAACCAACAGTTCACACCAGGATCTCGAATAGGCCGTGTCCACTCGTACAAACCCATTACACATAACCACAATCAGAATATAAATAATACAGTGGAAGTCTTTAAATAAATGAACTGAGAATTTATTGATAACTTTAAATAAAATATCCAATTATTCAAATCCAAACAAATAATATAATATCATTACATCTCTTTAATCCAATCGAAAATAATGAAAATAAACAAAAATCCAATCAAAGGTACACGCAGAAAGGGCACTCGCATGAAGCGTCATGCTCGTCCTCTCCTGCCTGCACATCCAGCACAGCAACACCACCATACGCCGGAGCGTTCATATAATCATCCACCGTATAACCTGCATCAACATCTAAAAACATGTATATATACAAAGGGTGAGCTCACAACTTAGCTCAGTAAGACAATCAGACAGTTTCACAATATTATGCATGAGTAACAATCATTTTATGTTGTGGTCTGGTTTTAAGTCTGCAATGTGCTATAGAAAGGTTTGGTGGCCCCCGTACCTCTATATACGAGTGTGTGGCACCTCATGGATCACACCCCCATTGGCCCATATGCACCCATCATGGAATAGAGATAGAGCTAAGATACCCTCGTACCTCCCCTGATGGTCTACCCATACCAGTACCTAAGCCCCTACTAGCCAGGGCTCGCAAACTAGGCTCACAACTAACCAATCTTATATGTCATCAATGTATGCTCTATCCCAGCACAGCCGTCTACGGCATAGAGATAGAGCTAAGGCATTCCCACACCTCCCCTGATGCCCTATCCGCAACTAACCCACTAGGATAGAAACAATATGCAGGTAGACCCTATCCCAACATAACTCCCTACGGCATAGAGATAGAGCTAAAGCATCGTGGACAAGCCAGCATCGACCTCGGAGACCACAGTACCACATAACCATGGCCAGGTCAGCATCAACATCGGAGACCATCGTACCACGACCTTCCCCTGATGCCCCACCCGTACCAAGCATGTTAAGATAGATTACTACAAAAAATGCTAGTGTGAGAAGCGATCCCAGGCCCATGCCCCACTCCACACACTAACGAAAACAATCACATGCTTAACAATCACATCCTAACAATGCATGAACAATAATAATAACTGAAAGTAAAGGATGGCATGTGAATATGCACAAACATCACACCATATATATTCAGGTGATTAACAACAAAGATTTACTGTCCATTAATTATTAGGTTTAGGTCAGATTTCCTTACCTGACGCTCGTTTGTTAGCTTGTTCTACGTCGCAAGATCTAAACGGGAAGTCACAAAGTCCTACAATATTATTAGGTTTTCATTAGAATAGTTTTCTTAGGGTTTCATGTTGATCGGAAACCAACAAAGTCCAAAACTAGGCTTTCAGAACTGACTGGTCGCAACATACCGGTTGCAGCTCTGTGAGCAAACTAGCAACCGGTATGGTCGACCGGTATGTCTCCGAAAGACCATACACTTGGTTTTTCGACTACCGTTGATCGATTTCCTTGGATTCTCAGGGTTTCTCCTATCCATTCTAAGTCTAATCTTGGAGTTAGAGTTATCCCCAACTCATTCAAGTCTCGTTTCGATGAATATCATCTCGGAACTCGAATCTAGGGTTTGACGAAAACTTATGGTTTAATATCTAATTTAGGGTTTTAGATCAATACCTACTTTGCATGGTATTGATCCACCCACACAACTATCCTAAAGTCATAGGGTAAGAAGAATGACTAAAACACTTACCGTTGATTGGCGTAACGTGAGCGTCGTCGAACGGTAATGGCGGCACCTTCTTCTTCTTCCTAGCTTCCTCTCTTTTCCAACCTCCTTCTCCTCTCTAGGATTTGTGAGAGACAATGGAAAGGATTTGAGGAGGTTTAAGGGTGTATTTATAGGCTAACATTAGGGTTTAGTAACCCTATTAGGATTAGGAAGGTTCAGGCATTAGGGTTTAGGAAAATGGGACCCATAGAGATCCAATTTCGGATCTCCGCACTCAGCTGCGCAGAGCTGACCGGTCGACCGGTACCAAGACCGGTACCATCGACCGGTCAACATAAAATGATGTTTATTTGACCGTCTTTGATCCGATTTCGTACATGTTTGTCATCTGCTCATCCCGTCTGGCCCGGTGATGATCGAAAGACCTGCTACGACACAAAACCAATGTTTAGACCGGGTTTACGGAGTGCGGGTCTTACAACTCCCCCACCCTTAAAAGAAATTTTGTCTCGAAATTTGCATGTAGGTCTCACACAGTTGCTCAACCTGAGTGATTTGGCAAGGTTCATGGCTGAACTCTATAAAGGCATGCTTAAGCACAAGTGGTTTTAGGTGGTTACACACCCTGCCTGTATATTAGAACACCCTTGACCAGCTCTTCAACTGCTACAAGCAACTGTCCCCATAGAAATTCTCTACTGCAACACTAGACAGGCTTTACTGAAAAAGCTTCAACATCATATAAGCAATACAATTTCCAAATGTAATATAAATCTGAACTGTCGTCCATGACCAACATAGTACTGACTACGATTCTTGGATATAAGTTAGAATTCAAATAATATAATGTATTCCATCCCCAATAATAGGTATAAGAAGCAGCCTCCTACAATCCAGGTGCAAGCTCAGATACAGTGTCTAACAGCTTATGGACTGAATTGTTTAAATCATGCAACAAAAATTTTTTGGGCTTAAGCCATGGCAAACCACTTCTACCTTACTCATGGAGCAGAAATGAATACAGTAGAGTATGGTAACTCTTGCACTGAACAAAAAACTAAAATTTTATTATATTTTTTATTTACAGCATGTAATATAAACACCTACCCCCCCCCTCCGGTTCACTGTTCAAATGAACAGTTCTCTTCCTGTTTATATGTAATATAAACTGATCAGTTTCCTTTGTTTTGAATTTCTGTAACTGCCTAGGCAGTTCCAAAAGTTCCCCAACCCCCTCCACTGTTACCCCTTTGCCCATTAAGTGCAAATCTTTTTTATTTCTGTAATTATGCAATGAAAATGAAATGAAATGAAATGGAACCTTTTTATGACTGTAAGTTCTTTCTCTTCTCTCTCTTTCTCAATTTCCCCTCTCTTCTTCCCCCTTTTCTGATTAATTCTGAAAGTCCCTATTCCCCCTTTCTAAATCTTTCTTTCTTCTTGTTTTTATACGGGTATTTTTCTTTCTAAAATCAAACTATTGAACACTTCAGGGCATCAACCAGAGAATTACTGAGAGACAGTAATCTCACATCACAGATCACAAATAGAACCATCAGTCATGGTTCTAGGTTTTGGTTGAAACTGACTGAAATCTTTGAGTTGTCTCTGTATTGGACGAAACGAAATCCAGGGTAAAAAATCATGGTTGAAACCCAAGTTTCGACACTGGATTTCAACTTAGGGAGGCCAGGGTTGAAATCCAGAATAGAAACCTCGAAATTATATCTGACATATCTCAGTTTTGGGCCTAGCCGAAACCAGCCTTAAAACCGAGATTTAGTTCCTTGGCACCAGCCAACAATGAACAAACCCGCAAGGGAGAAATCCATTTAGTAGCAGGAGAATTAAATAGCAGCTGCCAGCAATAGAACCAGCAACAGGGGAAAGCCAACCAACCAGCCAACGACTCTCAAAACAGCAGTAAACAATTATTGGTTATCTTGCTCTGATCCCATGTAACCAAGTAAAATAAAGAGAACCAACAATAGAGAAGAAAAGAAGAACATGATGGGGAAGAAAGACAGATCGATAGAAGAGTTATTATTGTCACACCTCAATTCTGCACTATTCAGAATGATGTGATGAACCACTAATAAACCAACGGTTCAATCAGGATCTCAAATAGGCTATCCCCGCGTTATCTAAACTTACACACATCCGTAATCATAATCAGAGTAAATACACAATACCGGAAGTCTTATATAACATGAACTGAGAAACTAAAATGATATTAATAATTTAATAGTAAATTATTCTGTTTTCAACTGAGACATAATTAATTATCAAATACATGTCTTAATAAATCCAATAAAGAAACCTATAAAATATCTAATCAAATACACACGAGTTGCACTCGCAAGAGGAGTCGTGTGTATCCACTTCAGCTTCAGCTTCCATCGCCGCTACGTTCCCGTATGCTGGAGCATTCATATAATCTTCAACGGTATAACCTGCATCATCAACTAAAAATATTCGACGTCGAGGGGGGAGGACACATCACGGCTCAATGAGTAGCCAAAACAATGCAACAATACATATATGCAAATCAATTTATATCTTTGGTCTGTTATATAAGTTTGCAGTATGCAATAGAAAGGTTTAGGTAGCCAAAGGTCGCGTTTATTGACCCCGCCTCCATACACGAGTGTGTGACTTTACCCGAAGATCACGTTTATCGTCAACTCACATGCACCCAATCATGAACATTATATAACAAAGGTTACGTTTATTGCTATATAGTGTCATACCAACACGTAAGCCCCTGTTAGCGAGAGCTGCAAACTGGGCTCGCAACTAACCAATTCTAATGCCAAAAGTGTATCCAAAGCCTCACCCCAGCATCCCTCAGAATGTCCATAGAGATAGAGCTAAGGCCCCCCGATAGAGTCAGAGACTACAAGGACCGAGACCACCTCCCCTGATACTCTACGACATAATAGTTCTGCTAAAGTAATGGTGATACGACGATGCTAATGCACAAGACTTGAGTTAGAGATAGAGCTAAAGTGCTGAAACCCGCCAAGGTTAACGTTTATTGACGTTCTCATCACACCTCCCCTGATACTCGCTCGCATCAAGTACATCAACCACACACATACAAGCACATGCATATTCCTATCATCATCATCATCATCATCATGTTATAAACAATAAAGTAAATATGCATGAACAAGTAATAGAAATATTGGATGGCATGTTGTATGCACATTACAAACATATTCGCATAGAATCAAGCATGGCATAGGACTCAAGAAATAGAAAACAGTTTTTCTTATTAACCAATTTAGTTTGGAGTTCTGGTTCTTCACCTTAGCTTGCTAATAGATACTTTTCTAAGCTTTAAAATCACATTTACAGTGTTATTATATTGCTAGAAGACCTAACAAAGTCGATAGAATTTAATTAGAATTAATTCCAGATTTAAAAACCATGTTGTTAACTGAGGGTCGGAGGTAGGGTCGGAGTCCTAATCGACCCTGGGTGCGACCCTCTCTAGATTCTGAACTTCCCGAACACTGAGGGTCGATGGTCAGGAACACCTAGGGTCAGATGGTCATCGACCCTCGGTGCGACCCTCTGTGCACTTTGGTCCAATTTCCTCTTTTAATCCATTCTTCGTGTTTAGAATCCTATGGCTTGCTCCTACATTCCATTCTACATGCATTCCATGGTCTGAAACCATATATAACCCACCTAGATAGCTTTCATGCATTCTTCTATGGTTTTTCCATGGAAACCTAACCATAGATTGATGGTTTGGATTTCTCCGAGATCACACTCTCAACAATAACTAACCTAAAGTCTGTAGAAACTCATGGAATTAGTATCCATACCTGAGAAGGTTACTTTTTCTCTGAAATTCTTCTCCTTTTTGCTAAGTTCTCTTCCTTGCCTTTCTTCTTCCTCTTTTCCTTCTCCTCTCTTTCTCTCAATTCAATTAGGGTTGTGAAAGGAGTGAAAGTGGCTTAGGGACGTCCTTTAAATAGAGTAAGAACATCCTAAATAAGTTCCATTGAGATTAGGAAGGAATCTCAATCGAAAATTAGGAAGTTTCCTAATTTTATTTTCTTACGGCAACCGAGGGTCGATGGGACCCTAGGGTCCTAAACTGTCCGACCCTCCCTTCAAAACTGAGGGTCTGACTTTCTGTTTTGGGAGGTCCAACCCTGCTTAGCTGAGTATGAGACCCTTCCCCTATTTTAAGTGTTTTTGGGTCGATTTGATACCTGGGATCTCGATCTCCTTCACGCCCTTGGTCCATTTGACTCGACCATGACGGGTAAACCTGGTTCAAGGTGGTAAGACCAGGTTAGATTGACACGGGTCTTACAATTATCCTCCTAACCGATCACTTATTTTATATAGTATACCTCTACAGACATAGAAACATAAAGATAATAAACCTAAATTACCCTCCTACAGTAACACATGTACCCAAACTACCTGCTATAACACCTACACTTTAATAGAACCTATGTACGATGACATGCACACATCTTTTGGTGGTAATCCACACTTTTTTTTTACGCCCAGAAAATGAATAGAATGATGTTCCTTAGGTTTAGACTTATGGCAATGCTAATTACTCCTAATAAGTTATTTACTGAAAGTTGTTGCAAAACAGAACTATCCTTGATATATGGGAGTTACAAAATATTAAAGTTCATACTTGGTAGTGTGAGAGAGCACCATCGTGTTATTGAGAAGACTTTCATTTCCTGTATTAGTGTACTGTGGTTCTTGATTAGAATTTCATCATGCTTAAACTAGGAATATGATCAACTCTCACCAGTAACCATTGTGCTGGAGAGAGACATCTCAAAGAAATTATTACGGTTGTAAAGAAAAGCAGTTCTTCGTTATTTTAAAGTAGTAGCTTTTGATGATGTATATAGAGGTGACAATCCATCATTAGCAGTCCAATTAAATTTCAATTCATGTAGAAATGGAAAGGTTTCTAGATCTTGTAAAGGTCCTACAGAACAGATCTCTAGTAGAAGCAAACCAAGCAGACCTAATAAAAATTTTGGATGGGAAAAAACTGTAAAATGCCGCAGGACCTCTTTAAGCTAGACCAGTTTGTTTGCTTAGGTTTTCTTCAAGATGGGGCTTGCTGGAACAGGCTGAAGTTCCTGGATCCTGAGCTCCATATCTTGATCTTTTGGTCTTGGTCTGCTGTTTCTGGTAAACCTTTTACCCTATTGGTAGACTTTTTCTTGGCATATCTATCATGTTTTATAAACCTTTTGAGTCAATCCATGGTGTTTTTCTATAGTGTATTTTCCTTTGACACTGTTGTAAAGCTCTGACTTAATTGTCCAGCATGGCATTATATTATAAGAAGGATCCTAATGATTGATGCCCACCAGTTTATTTTAAAGAAGACTCATAAGGCAAACCAGTCTAACTAATGACTCTTAGTAAGACTTGTCTTCATTAATGACTAAGAAAAGAATGAAAAGAAATAACATGAGAGAGACATGAATAATGACTTAAAATCAATTAATCGAACATCATACTAGCATGTATTAGCTTTGAACACATCTCAATTCAACATTTATGCTGTTATAACGTATAAAGTATTAGAACAAAGTAAAGTATCTGAAAATTTCACACAAATTAGCTGCGAGAAAATCAGAGGAACCATTAAGTTACAAATAATACATTTCAATATATATAATCAATAATAGAAATTCATGCCAACCAGATAAATTACTATAAGCAATAAACCATTATTCTCTCACTTCAACAAAAATCTTCCCGTAATGAAAATGAAACCAGTTACATCAGCAATCAAAGGACCATATAAAATATGAAACTCACCAGTAATGAGAAGCAACCCAGCTGGCAGTTGGTCTAGGAAAGAAACTCTTTCCCCTTAAACCTCCCAGCGAGGGATAATATTGTGACTCGCCTAACCCGTGGAAAGAGGAAAACAAATTAAAAAGGAAAACTCTAAAAAGTAGAACAATTTTAAGGATCTGAAACGAAAACTACTATAACGAACCTGAGCTTCATGGAATTAGGCTTGCGTTTGTTAACTCAAGTTTCTTCACATTGGCTAGAACATCGGAGGATTTCCTTCTTGGGGTCGTGTCGGGGAAAGACACCCCATTATTAGCCTAAGAATTCCCAGTGTCGCCAACTGAGGGAGGTCTAGGGTTGCAGACCTCATCAACGAGAGAGAGAACAGATATATTAACTGCTCACGTTGCCGGATACAAGCCCAGTAGCATAGCTTCGATGGCTTAAATGTACGATTTCATTTCCCAACTCAAGGCACATCATACCTGCTCACAGCGTCTTCACTTCTTGCAGACCTAGAAACAAAAAATCGCAGAGAGACGGAAACATATAAGAGAGAATCAGAAAAAAAAAATGAAATCCTAAAGAGAAGAAGAAAAAAAGGAGGGGGAGGAAGAGAGAGGAAGAAGAACACATACCTCAGGTTCTCCAGTGAAGAGATGTTGGTTCGCCAAGGAAGAGATGCGAGAGGGAGGAGAGAGTTTAGAAGGAGGGAGTTGAAGGAACCATGAGAGGTTTTATCGGGTTTTGACGTTTAGGTTAAAGAATAAATACCTTTTGAGTTGAAGAAGCGCTTCTCTCATCCTCTCTGCCCTCTCCTTTGCGAAACCCCTTTTCCTCCCCCATCTTTCTCCCCATCTTTCTTCCTCTTCTCTCAGCCTCTCTGCCCTCTCTCAGAATCTGAATCTCGTGGACAAAATTCCGTCTCTAAACTCTAAGCTATGATTTTGGTTAACTCTATGATTTTTGGCCACGGTACCTAAATACCGTGGCCAAAAATGATTTTTACCCACGGAAAACTAGATCCCGTGGCCAAAAATGATTTGTGGCACAGGATTTGGATCCCGTTGGCAAACAAGATTTTGGCCACGGAAATTTAAGTCCCGTCACTAAACTCTCTAATTTTTTGACACAGGATTCTAAATCCCGTCCGCAAAAATAATTTTCTGTGACAGAAACTTAATTTCCGTGGGCATAAATTATTTTTTGCGACGGAAATTTAAATACCGTCGCTAATATCTGTCGCCAAAAATGATTTTTATTGTAGTGAACGTAAAGCATCAATAATATTCACTACTTGACTGAAGATTATAATTCTCACTGTTTTATAGACTTCATAAATTTCATTTTTTCCCATTACTTTAGGTATAATTCTTTAATTTATGGGAGTATATTATCATTTTTTTACTATACCGTATTATATCTGATCTATTTAAAACATGTACCATCCATTTTAATTTTTTACCATTCGTGAAATATTTGACCTTCTTTTTATCGTTCAATTATTGTTTTCCTCTGTTTAAAACCCATTCTGTCCTATTATATTTTTTTTACCATTCTTTTTTTTTACCGATCTCCCCTTTACTATCCCTATTTTAACTAACTACGGTTGAAACAAACCCCCCCTCCCCTCCTATCTCTCTCTCTCAAAATATATCTTCAAAGTTGTAAATATTAAATCTGCCCATGATTATGCAGACCCAATCAGGCGTGGGATTTGAGATTTAGTGAAAATTCCCACGTAACCCCCTTTTGTAAAGCATAGAAACCGCGTCGGTGGTATATTTATATTTAAATATGAATATTGCCAAATTGTCAATTTGTGTCTACCTCCTTTTGCAATCTATGTATGGGACCAAGGTCTCATTCTTAATGATATTAATTATATAGTCATTATTCTGTCAAAGTTTTTTTTTTTTTAAATAAAAATTTTGAATTACAAAGTTCAGAACCAGAGTCTTCCTGACTTTTGTTCTTTAGCAACTTTGCACATGCCTTGTTGCTTTACAACTTTCTTCTATCCCCATTAAAAAAGCTCATGTGGAAGATGGCTGTCGCCTGCTACTTATCTTTATTTTCCATTTTTGGCCCTGTTTAAATCTGAAAATTACCAGGATGCTTCCTTTGATAGAAAGAATCTTATTTACCCAGTTAATAAAATAAAATAAAATAAAATTTATTGGACATGACACCATAGGCGACTTCTATACTACTAGAAATGATGGAGAAGGGGTGTATATAGGCACAATCTAAAGACCATGATTTTAATTAACATTATTGGAAGGATTATCGGTATCAGATACGTATCGTCGTATAGAAACGAAGAGAGTATAAAGGATAACTATTAGATCATTGACCATAATCTAAGGGTCGGTTGGAGTGAATTTCTTTTTAATTCAGGGAATTTTAAATAGGTACAGTTTTGTTCATATACAAGCCCTATATTCTCATGGGCCCACTGAAATCACAGTCGTAAATGCAGTGAACACGAATGAATCCCACACTCTAGAGGTCAGTCTCACACCATATCAATACTAATGAGATCCTATGGAGAGTGCATGTACATGCAGGTGATCCAAACTCTCTGTTGGACAGGTGGGATGCTCGACAAGTATACTGATGCATCTTAACCCATTCAATGGACAAATGATGGGTTGGATGGTAGGAGATGATCTTTTTACATAGAAATCAAGAATTATGTGAATTACGATTTGATTGTGCCCCCCAATGGGGTGGACCACAATAGGGGCAAGGGAGGAGAGAAAGGGTGAGTGTGGGTATTAGTGTTGTCACTTTGATGTTCAAAGAACTTTTTTATATTCTTATAAATATAAAACTATTTTTTTTAGGAGGATAAAATATAAAAGTTATGAAAGCATATTAAAATCTTATACCCTAATGAGAAAATGGGAGAACAAGAAGAATCGATAATCGATCACTTGGAGAAGAGACAAGAAAGAGAAAATAGATTCGAATTTTAAGGAAGAGAGAGATAAACACAAAGGTACATGTCAGAGAGCATGTGCTTTAATCACAAACAAGATCGATATTGTAAGAGCACAATGATTTGGATCTTTTGGCAATATTTTGATCACAAAAGAATACTGTAAGATGCAAGTCAAGTGAGATGTATACTATAATGCAATGAAAACAATGTTTGCCACATGTTGAGTTGAAATGGCTTAAAATTTAATATGATTTTTTTTTTGTCTAAGTTTCCCGGAAACTGGTTCCAAAAGTGGTAAAAATGTTAGTTAATTCGTATGGGATTTGGTGCATTTACTATTGGAGGATTTCATTATGAAAGTGTCAAACCTAAGGTGACCTTAGCAAAATTGTTTCATTTGGAAATGTTTCCTTCTCAAGCTTATGATAGTAAAACTGGCTTGAAAAGCTTGAGATATTGAATTAAAAAGGGAAAAATATAGTAGATTTGAAGATTCTAAATTTAGATATTAAACACGGTATCGATCATATCTAAAATCTCGAAAATAAGTGGATCTAATGCGAAGTTTATATATATATATATATACTGTACGAATCCATAATCCAAGGGAGCAGGTTTGGTGGGTGATAATATATGGTTAAAAAAAGTGTATGAATCCATTGGTACGTTGTTTTGTTAGTACCACTAGCATGGTTAAGTAATCGGTATCAGTATCAGTGATAAGTGTATGATTTTTATATTTTTATTTTCTTTGTATTATGTTTTTTAACATGTTTTATGCCTTATTGAATTGAATAGGATGGATTTTATTAATTTGACATATTTTAGAGACATTGTGAATTAATTGCTAAAAGATAGGAAAATTTCAGCATGCTTAATATTGACGTTCTGAGTTTTATGTAGATTTTTGACGTGAAAAAAGTTTTAGAATTGAAAATTTGTCTTCAGTAAAATTGTAGAGGACATTTTAACTTTTTCGGGATGATATTATAGAAAAAAATCTGAGTTCATTTGGGCCTCCAAACGTTTTCTCAAAGTCTAACATCTAATACAAAAATCTAATTTGAATCTAAATTGGAGCAATCGTATAATCTGATTAAAACAATCAACGGTGGATGAAAATTCCATAAAGAGTCTACTAATCAAGTTATGAAAATTAGGAAACCTAAACCTACAATAGAAGAGTCCAAAAAAAAAAAAAAAAAAACTCTACAATTTTACAATTCTAAATAGAGAAAAAATTCTACAAAAAAAAAATTATAAGTTACAAATGATTGTCATGTATAAAGCACTAGTGTTAAGATAATCAATCTCTCTTTCTCTTTTATTGGAAATTTCTCTCTCCTTAAAAGGATTGTAATGTCTAGCTAATTTTCTCATTTAATTCAAGAAGATTTTGAAGCTCAAACTCATGTCAATGGTGTAATCTCTATTTTGTAACGTTGTTCTTCTTCTCTCTTTTATTGGAATTGCTTATGTTATTTTTTTTATCTTTATTTATAATATTTATCTAAATAATTCAGTAATGGCCTGCTGAATCGGTTAGATTAATATTAGTTGCTAAATCTAGAATATATGATACGTAATCATCCTGATTCTAATCATAAATAGTAAATAATGGTAGATAATTATGTCTAAATTTTTGTCTCATCATTATGAATAATATAACCTAAGTTAAATAACCCCCAATTGTGTGTGATTGTTGCTTAAATTGATCTATTTTTCACCTACTTAATGCTACCTTTGAATTAAATATTGAAAACTTATTCAGTATTTTTCAATGGTTAGATCTCTCTGAAGAACTTGTTTCAATAGAGATACTTAAGAAAAAATTTGGGTAACAGAACGTATTATTATGTAGGGTCTTTATTTCTAATTGGGAAGAAGAGAGTAATATTGTGATTAATTTTACTCATTGCATGTGTTGAAGGATATTGAACCAAGAACTGAATCTTCTCATCTAATTATTTTCTTATTTAAATTTTATATGTTTACTTTCAATTTGATTCAACCAACCAAAATTTCCCTTTGTTATTGTGTTTGCTTAGCATTAATTAGTATATTTAGTTTGAGTAGAATATAAATTTTGATCAAATTACTCTCTCTGGGATCAGCCTTTGCTTACCCTATTTACAGTTTATTAATCAGGTCAATAAAGAAATATTTAATTAAAATTGGTACACTTAACACACTACCAAATTTTGGGGCCGTTGTCGAGGAGTGAATTTTGATTAGTTTTTATATCTCTCTTTATTATTATTTTTTTTAGGATTAGCGTGATTTTTCTATTCTAATTTTTTTATTTTTTTTATTTAGTTTTTTTTCTTCTTATTATCTTTTTGTTTGTTTGATTTTTATTTCTTTTTTTTCGTTTCTCCCTATTAATTTTTTTAGTTAGTTATCTTAGCTAATTGAGTGAGTTTATGATTCTGACACGATCCACTAAAAAAGAAGATCTGAATTTTGATCCAGAACTTGAACGTACTGTGCGTTAGTTAAGAAAAGAAACTAGGCAGATTACGGTAGAAAGAGAATCAATCTCTCTCACAGGATTTATTTTTGAAAGTTCGTCTAGTGACTCTGAACAAGAAGAAATCATGACTAAGAATGACAGGATATTAAAGGAGTTAGCCACTCCTGATTTTAACCAACAACCTTTATACATTCAATACCCTACTTTGGATGTTTTGAGCTTAATTCTGGTTTAATTCATTTATTGCCTAAATTTCATGGTTTTACATGTGAGGATCCAAATAAATATCTGAAGAAATTTCATGTAGTGTGTTCAAGCATTAAACAGACAGGAGTGTCGAAATAACAGATTAAATTACGAGTCTTTTCTTTTTCATTATCAAATGACATAAAAGATTGGCTTTACTACCTACCATCTGGGACGATCACTATATGGAATGAAATTAAAAGATTATTTTTAAAAAAATACTTTCCAACCTCTAGAATCGCCATCATCAGAAAAAAAATCTATGGCATATGATAGTACATTAGAGAAACACTCCATGAATATTAGGAGCGTTTCAATAAACTATGTGCTAGCAGTCCACATTACTAGATAAGTAATCAACTCTTAATTCAGTATTTTTATGAAGAATTATTGTCCATGAAAAGAAACATGATAGATGCAGCAAGTGGAGGAGCTCTAGTGGATAAAACCCCTGAAACTGCAAGAAGGTTAATTACAAACATGATTGTAACTTTTCAATAGTTTAGTATAAGAAATGATGCACCACTTAAAAAGGTGAATGAGGTAAATACATCTTTGTAAATACATCTTTCCTTGAACAACAGTTATTTAACCTTACCCCTCTGGTTAGACAAATGGCTATAGAAAATTTTCAATAGGTAAAAGCTTGTGGGATATGTTTAATGATGGGGCACTCAACTGATATGTGTCCAACACTTCAAGAAGGACCCACCGAATAAGTCAATACTGCAAGTAACTTCCCAAGACCATCAAAGCAGTATGATCCATACTCTAACACATACAATCCAAGTTGGAGAGATCATTCAAACATAAGCTATGAAAAAAATGGACCAACATGGCAGAACTTCATTCAAAATAGATAGTCAACATTCCAACCCAGACCACCTGTCCCTCAGAATTCAAACCCATCATTACAGGACATAGTTAAATCTCTTGTTCTAAATACCCAATAGTTTCAAAAGAAAATAAAATCTAGCATTCAAAGTCTAGAGAGTCAAGTGAGTCAAATGACAACTGCTATGAGTCATTTAAAAGCTCAAGTTGGAAGAAAATTACCATCACAAATCGTGATAAATCCAAAAGAAAATGTGAATGCTATAACATTCCAAAGTGGTAAGGAACTTGAGGAATAAAAAAAATGAGTCCTATTGTACCAAATGAAGAAGAAATTGAGAAAGAAATAGAGAAAGAAAGATAAAATAACAGCCCAACCTGAGATAACACCCAAACCTTCCATTCTTTCTAAGACTAATCTTCTTCTTTTTCCTAGCAGATTCATAAAATCCAAGAAATAGGACAAGGATAAGAAAATTTTGGATTTATTTCGTAAAGTGAAATTAAATATACTCTTGTTGGATGCAATCAAACAAGTACCCAGGTATGCAAAATTTCTTAAAGAGTTATACACTAACAAAATGAAACTAAATTGTAATGAAATATTAAATATGGGAAAGAATGTCTCAGCAGTCCTTCAAAAAAATTTTCCTCCCAAGTGCAAAAACCTAGGTATGTTCATCATTCTTTGTAAAATAGATAATACCAGAATTAAGAGAGCTATGCAAGATTTAGGAGTATCTATTAATATAATGTCACAATCTATTTATGCTTCATTAAATCTAGGTCCCTTAAAAGAAACTGGTGTCATTATCCAATTGGTTGATCGTACTAATACGTATCCTGAATGGATAGTTAAGGATGTTCTTGTGTAGGTAAATAAGCTAGTGTTTTCAGCTGATTTTTACATTCTTGACGTGAAAGATGATGTCTCACCTAATCCTACACCTATCTTGTTGGGAAGATCATTCTTGAATACATTTCAAACAAAGACAGACGTTCATGATGGTACCCTCACGATGGAGTTTGATGATAAAGTAATTCAATTTAATATCTTTGAAATCATAAAATACCCTAATGATGTTCATTCGATTTTTGCTATTAACACTGTTGATTCTATAGTACAGAAAGTGTTTGAGTTAAATAATATGACTGATTTGGAGGTTGCAATTATCACAGATTTACAGTTGGAGGAGAATGATGAGATAAAAATCAGTAAAAAAATTGAAGGAGACAGTGGCAGATTTAAATTCGTTGAAACTAATTCCAGAAAAATATGAAGTTTTTTTTATAAAGCTACTTGAGTCTCATAAAATATTATTACCATCTATTTTGTAGGCTCTTACCTTGGAATTGAATCCATTGTCAACTCATTTAAAATACGGATACTTGGGAAAAAAATGAAATATTATCGATAATTATTGCAAAGAATTTGACACCTAGTCAAGAAGAGAAGTTGGTTTAAATGCTAAGGTATCATAAGGAATATTGAATCTATTGGACAATCAAGCATTATGATATGAATTTGAATGAAACTAGTGCTCAAAGGAAGTTGCAACTACAAGAACTTGAGGAGTTGAGGAATTTTACCACTAAAGAGGTCATGGATCTTCATGAACCTTTTTACTTCTATCCTTGATTCAAGGAGTTTTTCTTCTCCTTGTCTTTGTTTTTATCTTTCTACATACATTGAGGACAATGCATGATTTAAGTGTGAAGGGGGGATTTAGTTTTATTTAGAGTTTTATGTTTTACTTAGCTTTTTTTTTTTTTTTTTTTTTAAATTTTTATTTAGCTTTATTTAGTGTCATGTTTTTATTTTTAGTTTCTTTTAGTGTCAATGTGTTTTGAGAGTAGTTTTTATAAAAAAAAATTAATATTTTTAACAATGATTTTTGGTAAAGTCATACACTATTTTCATGGTTTTGATACAAAAGTAAAAGGAGAGAGAGACTTAGAACACCATCACATGCAAAGTAATAAAAATCTATGTGAGGATAATACCTAGTTTGTATCTTGAGGTGAGAATCGAGTTAAAAAATACATATTACTTGACCTAAAGGTATGAACCTTTTATGGAGCTAGTTGGCATTTAAGTCTTTGATTAAAGCTGAAACCTTATTGTTATAAAAAAAAAAAAAAAGAATTTATATTTTTAGAACTAGACAGGACATTTCGCCTCAAGAAGCGAGGTGTCTTGATTGAAATTTTTTGGATAAAATTTCTTGAAAAAAAGAAGTACTCTCTAGCATTAATGTCTTTAAGGATATATGTAAAAAATGAAGCTACATAAGTAACATGGGAATGCATAACCACCTGCATTTCTCAAGCTAACTGTAGTGGAATAGTTAGAAAGAAAGAGTATAGAAAAAAATATGAAATAAAAAGTGTTAAAAGTTGAATATGATCAAATAGGCTCTAAATCTTATGTCTTAGTTGCCAGTGTGTTACCATAGGTTTTACCTTAAGGAAATGGATGTTTGGAAGATATAACAAGGTTCCCTAATTAAAGATGCGTGTTTGGTGTTTGAATCATATGAGGTAATAAAATTTAGAAAAAATTTCATTTATACCCCATCAAAGATTGGTAACATCATCTACACCCACAAGAATGCAAAAACATCACCTAGATCCACTTAACTGATGAAAATCACTAAAATTGGTGAAATACAGTTTTACCCCTCATATTATAAATTAAAAAATTAAAAAATTATGTTGATTTACTAATTTTTCCTTCAAATCAAAATTACATTTGATATTCTCATTCAATGACTGATCATCATGACCAACCCTGGTTTCACTATGGTTTTCAACCCGACCCAAACTTTGAATATCCATTTCAGGTTATTCCTTGCCCAATATGATTTCTATGAATATTTTCTATGGGTTTTCTCAATCTTTCTCCTTCCTCTTATCATTTACCAAACCATTAAGCACAAAACCAGAGGAAAATGAGAACAATCTCGTGAAAATCCATAGTTTCTTCTTCTTCTTCTTTGTTTCTGGAGCTTGCCCTACATGAACCACAAAATCAAAGAGGGATGGAGGGCAATAAATGAGAGAGAGAGAGAGAGAGAGAGAGAGAGATTTGGGGGAAGAGGGATGGAGGGCGAGAAATCAGAGAGAGAGAGAGATGGAGGGCGGGTGAGAAATCAGAGAGAGAGAGAGAGAGATGGAGGGCGAGAAATCAGAGAGAGAGATTTGGGGGAAGAAGGATGGAGGGCGAGCAATCACAGAGAGAGATTTGGGGGAAGAAGGATGGAGGGCGAGAAATCAAAGAGAGAGAGATAGAGGGCGGGTGAGAAATCAGAGAGAGAGAGATGGAGGGCGAGAAATCAGAGAGAGAGAGACCGAAAAAACCTTTGAATCACAGGCAAGAAATCAGAGAGAGAGATTTAGGGGAAGAAGGATGAAGGGCGAGAAATCAGATAGAGAGAGAGAGAGAGGTGGAGGGCGGGCGAGAAATCAGAGAGAGAGAGAGAGAGAGAGAGGCCAAAAAACTCAATACGGGGATCGAGGGAGAGAGAGAGAGAGGGGCCCCCTTACGAGAGAGAGAGAGATTTAGGGGAAGAGACATAGAGGCGAGAAATCAGAGAGAGAGAGAGAGAGAGAGAAGCCGAAAAAACCTCTAAATCACCACCAGACATCAATGGCGTGGCTCCCTCTTTCCTCCCGATGGCGAAACCTCTGAAAGCTCTTCACCACCATTGCTGAAGCTCTTCACCACAGTTGCTACCACCGACTCTTCCCAAATCAACCATTTCGATCTCTTAGTCTAGCAGAACAATTTTTTTTACAGACAAGTTAAATACCAAAATCCATTAAGTGTTCAAGCATGTCATGGTCAAGCTCTTCCAAATCAATGCATGGGTATCTGATCGATCATCTTGTACCTTTACAAAATCATCCATTAAGCCAAACAGTTCCATTCCTACCTGCAACACCCATTTCTTTCTCTAGAAAAAAAGGAAAAAAAGAAGAAAAGCATTTGCATATTGACGAAGACACTTGCTTCTGTCATTCAATTAGTAATGTTGGAAGAAAATTAAGAACTAACATGCAATTGAAAATTTGGTCAGAAGCAGAGTGATGAGAAGAGAACCCAACTCGAGAAATAGAGTAAGAGAGAGAGAGAGAGAGAGAGAAAGAGAGAGAGAGAGAGAGAGAGAGAGAGAGAGAGAGAGAGAGGAAGAGAAGGTGGAAGAAAGGGTTTTGGATAAAGGGTATAATGGTCTTTTTAATAGGCCATAAGGGTATTATTATCTCTGAAATATTTCAATCCACCTGACGTCAGCATCTAACGGGAATCAACTGACGAAGTGGACTTCTTTGATTACCACAGCCAAAGTTTTAGGGTGTAGATGATGTTTTTGCATTCTTGTGGGTGTAGATGATGTTAACAATCTTTGATGGGTGTAGATGAAAATTTTTCTAAAATTTAAGTGTGGGGGTTTTCTTATTTTCTTGATCTTAGGTTGAATTTCTTGACTAATAGGATGTGTGTATGTTCTTTTTCTTAAATACCAAAGTTAAAGTTTAGAATTTCTATATGAATTTTATGTGTTTATTATTTGAAAACGCTTACAAGACATAACTCGTCCACTAGGGGTGACCTAGGGATTTAAAGGCTTGTTGCACATGCTAAGACAATTATGATTCCTACGAAAATGAATTAAAATTTTATTTTATTTTATTTTTATATTTTTTTTACCCAAGGACATGCAAAAGCTTAGTATGGGAGTATTTGATAAATGTGTGATTTTTATATTTTTATTCCCTTTGCACTATGATTTTTAATATATTTTATGCCTTATTGAATTGAATATGATGAATTTTATTAATTTGACATATCTTAGAGACATTGTGAATTAATTACTAAAAGATAAAAAAATTTCAGCATCCTTAATATTGATGTTCTGAGTTTCATGTATGTTTTTGAGGTGAAAAAAATACTAGAATTGAAAAATTATCTTTAGTAAAATTGTAGAGAAAGTCTAAACCTTTTTGGAATGGTATTATAAAAAAAAAATCTGAGTTTGTTTGGACCTCCAAAAGTTGCCTCAAAATTTAACATGAAAATCTTATCTGAATCGAAATTGGAGCAATCGTACAATCTAATTAAAGTATTCAACAGTAGATGAAAATTCAATAAAGAGTCTCCTAATTAAGTTAGAAAATTTAAACCTACAATAGAAGACTCCAAAGAAGAAAAATAAACTCTACAATTTTAGAATTCTAAATAGAGAAGGAATTCTACATAAAGAAGAAATCCTACACAAAGAAGGAGTTATAAGTTACAAAAGATTTTCATGTTTTATATATAGAACACTAGTGTTAAGATAATCAATCTCTTTTTCTCTTTTGCTGGAAATTTTTTTTTCTTTGAAAGGATTGTAATGTATAACTAATTTTTTCATTCAATTCAAAGGGATTTTGAAGCCCAAACTCATGTCAATGGTGTAACCTCTATTCAGTAACGTTGTTCTTGTTTTTTTTTTTATTGGAATTGCTTAGTTATTCTTTTCTCTTTATTTATGATATTTTTCTGAATAATTCAGTAATGACCTACTAAATCAGTTAAATTAATATTAATTGCTAGAACTATAATCTATGATACGTAATCGTCTTGATTCTAATAACAAGTAACAGACAGTAGTAGATGATTATGTCTAAGTTTTCATCTCATCATTGTGAATAATACTTAAATTAAATAATCCTCGCTTGTGTGTGATTGTTGCTTAGAATGATCTGTTTTCTACCTACTTAATACTATCTTTGAATTAAATATAATACTATCTTTGAATTAAATATTGATAGCTTATTCAGTGTCGTTATTCAATGGTTAGATCTCTCTGAAGAGCTTGTTTCAATAGAGATACTTAAGAAAAAACTTAGGTAACAGAACGTATTGTTATCTAGGGTCTTTAATTCTAATTGAGAGGAAGAGATTAATGTTGTGATTAATTTTACTTATTACATGTACATGTGTTGGTGGATATTGAAACAAGAATTGAATCTTCTCATCTAATTATTTTTTTTATTTAAATTTTGTCTGTTTACTTTTAATTTGATTCAACCAACCAAAATCCCTATTCGTTATTGTGTTTACTTAGCATTAATTATTATATTTAGTTTGAATTGAATATAAATTTTGATCAAATTACTTTCTATAGGATCGACTTTTGCTTACCCTATATAAAGTTTATTAATCAAGTTAGTAAAAAAATATTTAATTAAAATTTATGTACTCGACACACTACCAATCAGATTGATTGAATAGTATCGATTTTAGACCTAATTAATCCTTGATCAAAATATAAATCTCACGGATTAATTAGGTCTAAAATCGATATTATTCAATCAATCTAACACTGATACTGATACTAATATTGATACCAATTACTTAACCATGCTAGTGGTACTAACAAAATAAAGTACCAATGGATTCATACAGTTTTTTAACCATAGATTATCACCCACCAAACCTGCTCCCTTGGATTATGGTAATCTTTTTATGGTAAAAAATGTCATGAGAAAAAGTATAGGAATCCTAATATGATAATTCACACAAATTTAATAATCAAAATAATTTGTAACATGTATGTATATAAAACTCTCTTTGGTATGTATTATAGAATTAATTATATAATATATTATGATATATTTTATGATTTATGGTATTTATTTATAATTAAAATAAATTGATATAATCTAAAATCTATAAATACGTTATAAGGTGTTTATCATTATTTTGATAATCTATTATTACTTCACTACGTTTATTGGTATTAAACGGTTATTATTTATAACTTATAATTTATTTTTATAAATAATTTATCATAAATAACTCATAATCATAAACATAAACTATACTAAAGAGATCCTAAGTTATTTATTCAACAAAGATATATGTGTAAGATATATGTGGGCTACAATTAAATATAATATCGGTTTGACAGTTGTTCAGTGGGAGTCCAACTTACAGGTGGACTAATTCTAGTTTGATTATGAGATGAACCAAACTGGTTCACTGTGGGACTGAACCAGGTTTGGGGTTTGGTATTCTTATATATACCATTGATTAGAGTCCCTGCAGTCACGGTAACTTTTCCTCTCCTGTTCCCATAATCAGAGAGAAGCATAGGAATCTACCGGAGACTGTAGAAGACTCGAATCACGGAGAAATTCAACGGAGAACAATCTTCAGCAAACGGGTATGTTTATTACTCTCTTTTATTTGTATCATTGTGTTCTATAACTTGTATGGAGATCTTAGGGTTACTGTAAACCCTAATGGGATGTTTTCTCTGAATGGGTGGATTCTAGAACCGATAAAGAGACGAAAGGAATTAACAATTGGTATCAGAGCAATTCCATACAAGTATAGAATCAATGAACTGAGAATAGTAATTGATTCGGACGGATTGTTTGATTAAAAAATTTTTATTTTAGAAATTTTCCCGAATATGAAATCGTTATGGTAAAAATTTTTCTAACCGATGAAATCGGCTGTATTGTATGTCGGATTAAAGATCTCGGTAAGACGAGTCCGACGATATAAAAATCGTCGCCGGACTCCACGGACGCCGCCGCCACGCCGCCCGGAAAAAGCGCATGAATCTCACGTGCTGGCAGTTATTCCGAAAAAAAAAAAAAATCGCGGCGGCGAATCGTCGCCGGGTCGACTCGGCGAGACTCGGAAACCCTACCTGTCTCGCCGAGTCAAATCGGAGACCGGGCGAGTTGGATCAATATCAACACACCCGAAATGGGTCGGGTCGACCCAAAGACAAGTTCTGTACCGGTGGACCGATCCAATACCGACCCGAATGCCATACCCATGACCCGATTGTTTACCCATATACCCAAGTTATCGACCCGAAAAGTTGGGCCGGGATCCGTTTTGGTCGAACCAAACCGGTTTGGCCCGACCATTATCAGACCTGGACCGGGTTCGCCCGTTCGGTTCTGGCCCAGACCACTCGGGCCGTGCGCTGACGTCACGCGTCAGCGGTCCGCGGACTGAACCGTGGTCCGGGATTCGAACCGCGGTTTAGCGGTTCAGTCGGACCGAACCGGCTCCCAGCGAGTGAAACCACCCGCCGCCTTTAAATGGTGCGTGAGGGCGCGTGGAGCATCGGATTTCGACGCGTTTTTTCTGCGTTTTGTCTCGTCTTGCTCTTCAGTTTGATATGCTATATGAGTATGTTTATTGACTTTGGGACATATATTTTGTTAAAAACCAATCATTTGGAACATGTTTCGTAATTTTATTGCACATTGTTCAGTCTGTCATGTCCCAAATAAACTGATGAGCATATGTGCATGATTTATGAATGACAACATGTTAATTATGTCATTCATGGTTATTTATTCCCACTAAATGACTGCAAGTAGGGTTTTGTTAATGTCATATTGGAATTGGGTTGGTTCCACCAAAGTGGCATTCCTGATTGCATTAAGACATTCTCAAAGCTCAAGATATCTTACACCTCGCGCCAAAAGACGACAATGTCCACCCAAAGGTGGCGTTGCCAAAGTTAAAGGATAATCATGCACCAAATTGAAAGGGTTTTAACTTAGGGTTTTTTCAGACACCCAAAGGTGATGGAATTCCCGAAGGTTTTTATTCTTTCGCAGTTTGCACAGTTACTAGAGGACCAGTGCATTCTTGTCCCAAAGGATAAGTTTGTAGTTTCGGTTGACTCTAGGGAGGTATATTGATGCTTGCATTTGTAAATATATACATATTTGCTAGCATATCTTGTATGTTAACATGAGTATTTTCATATCCGGTACCGATTTAATGAATTGAACTCGTGTTTTGATTACATAACAGGATGTCTTCCACTAGAATCGATATGTGCGCTATTCCTATTCATCGGGATCGAATTATAAAAAATGGAGGGAGGAATTAGAGATTACTCTAGGGTTAAATGATTTTGACATAGCTATTACAGATGATAAGCCTGCTGAACTTACTACTGAAAGTACTCCAGAGGAAAAACTAAAAATGGAAAGGTGGACCAATGCCAACAAGAAGTGCATGCTTATTATTGTTTAATCAGACTGAAACCGTTAAGAACAAGATTACAGAAAAAGAGAATGCAAAGAAATTTTTAAAAGCTATCAAGGATAAATACGAAGTTTCTGACAAAGGTGAAAGGGGAGCTTTAATGGCAAAGTTGACTACTGGAAAAATTAATGGTGAAGCTAGTCTAAGAGATCAGATTGTTGACATGCAGGGTGCAGCTGAAAAACTTAAGGATATGTGACACCCTGTAGATGATGAGTTTCTGATTCATTTGTGTATAAATGCTTTACCTCAAAAGTACACTCAGATTAAAGTTGCTAGCAATACTTCAGTTACTCCATGGTCATTCAATGAATTTATAGGTATATGTGTTGAAGAGGAGACTAGACTGAAAAAGGATAAAGGTGAAAGTGTCAGTGCCACAACCTATAAGAAATACCCTTACAAAGGTAAGGGAAAACAGCCTGGTTATGGACCCATGAGAAAAGGAAAGGTTTACTCTCAAAAGGGGAAGAAACCATATGACAAGCCTAGAGGGGATGTAGAACATCAAGACCACAGAGATCTTTCAAAGACAGAATGTTTTTGGTGCCACAAGAAAGGACACATGAAGAAGGACTGCAGAAATAGATTGTCCTACCTGGAGAAGAAGAAGAAGGAATCTGGTATTTACCTCTCTCTTGTTTGCTTTGAATCTTTTCATATTGATGCTCCTGTGGATTCTTGGTGGATTGACTCGGCTTCCTCCATTCATGTCACTCATTCCTTGCAGGGGTTTTTATCCAAGAGGACGCCAAGCAAGGATGAGGTGAAGGTGTTCGTAGGGAATGGAGTAGAAGTCGACGTGGAGGCCATAGGGATAGTTAGGATTCATATAGATTTGGATATTTTTATTGATTTAGAAGATGTTGTTTATGTTCTCTCCATGAAGAGGAATTTGATTTCTGTTTCCAGACTTGCCAAGAAAGGCTATGGTTTAATTTTTAATCAGAAGGTTTTCAATTGTCTTATAATTCTTGTGCTGTTGGAAATGGTGTTGTTATTGATACGCTTTATAAATTAAATACTGTTCCCCTTATGGTTATGAATGTCTGTTCTAAACGTTCTAAACTGGATGAAAATTCTACTACCCTTTGGCATAGACGTTTGAGACATATATCTATAGACAAAATGAAGAGACTTGAGAAGGATGGTGTTTTGAAATCCTTGAATTATGATAATATGAATGTATGCGTTGATTGTATAAAAGGAAAGATGACAAGGTCAAGGAAGATGAAGGCTGCCCGTAGCGAGGGGTTGTTAGATTTGATTCATACTGATATTTGTGGCCCTTTTCCTACTCCCACACTTGGAGGGCATAAATATTTGATTACATTTCTTCGATGACTTCTCTCGCTATGGTTATATATATCTCTTATCCGATAAATCAAGTTCTTTGGATGTTTTCAAGATATTCAAAGGCGAGGTAGAGAATTATCTATCAAAGAAGATTAAGATTGTTAGATCCGATAGAGGAGGTGAGTATTATGGGAGACCGGGTGATACCGATCAACATCTTGGTCCTTTTGCCAAGTTTTTACAGGATCAAGGTATAACACGTCAATACTCTATGCCTGGTACTCCACAGCAAAATGGAGTAGCAGAAAGGAGAAATAGAACTCTCAAAGATATGATGAGGAGCATGATGAGTAATACTAATCTTCCTATATCCCTATGGGGTGAGGCATTAAAGACTGCAGCCTATATTCTTAATAGAGTACCAAGTAAATCAGTTCCAAAGACACCATTTGAGTTTTGGACTGGTAAGAAACCTAGTGTGCATCATTTCCATGTTTGGGGCTGCAGAGCAGAGGCAAGACTGTATAATCCCCAGGAAAAGGTGTTTGATTCTAGACAGGTGAGTTGTTATTTTGTGGGTTATCCAGACGGATCTAAGGGGTTCGGGATTCTATTGTCCTAATTCTATAAATAGGATAGTGGAAACCATTCATGCCAGGTTTATTGAAGATGCTGAGGAAATGCTTCAACCAAGAAATCTAGATTTTGATGAGGTTGAAGTAGAGGCTGCCACTGAAATTCCTCAGTTATAGGTGCAACCTATCATTCCAGAAGAACCTGTGATGGAGATGCCTGAGACTGTTGTTCCTTAGGACCTTATTTAGGCTGATGTTCCTGTTGATGTTGAAGAGCCAGGGGGTGAATTAAGGAGATCCACAAGGCCTCGTAAGTCAGCTATCTCTTCTGATTATGTAACTTATTTAACTGAGAATGATTATGATATTGGGCAGCAAGAAGATCCTACAAGTTTTCAGGATGTCAGAATGGTAGTGATGCATCTAAATGGCTAGATGCAATGAAGGATGAGTTGATATCAATGGACCACAATAAGGTATGGGAACTTATGGATTTACCTAAAGGTTGTGTACCCATAGTTTCAAAATGGGTATACAATGATTCCAAAGGTAGAGTTGAGCGCTACAAAGCAAGATTAGTAGCTAAAGGGTTCACACAAAGGGAAGGAATTGATTACATGGAAACATTCTCTCCAGTTTCTAAGAAGGACTCATTCAGAATTATTATGGCATTGGTAGCTCATTTTAATCTAGAGCTGCACCAAATGGATGTAAAGACAGCATTTTTAAATGGAGATTTGGTAGAGGAAGTATATATGGTCCAACCAGAAGGTTTTAAGGAAAAAGATAAGAAAAATATGGTCTGTAAACTTAAGAAGTCTATTTATGGACTAAAGCAAGCTTCAAGGCAATGGAATATAAAATTCCATCAGATTATATCTTCTTTTGGATTCATTGAAAATTTGTCTGATCAATGCATCTACATGAAGATCAGTGGGAGTAAGTATATTTTTCTTGTCTTATATGTTGATGATATCCTGTTGGCTAGCAGTGATATGGGCTTACTTGTTGAGACTAAAGGTTTTCTGTCTGAAAATTCTGAAATGAAAGATATGGGAGAAAGTACCTTCGTACTTGGCATAGAAATATGTAGAGACAGAAAAAGGGGACTACTGGGACTATCTCAAAAAGCATATATTGATCGTGTTCTCAAGCGGTTCAATATGTCTACCTGTTCAGATGGGGATTTACCCATGAGCAAAGGAGATAAGTTAAATAAGGAACAGTGTCCAAAGAATAATTTTGAAAAAGACTTTATGAATAATAAGCCATATGCTTCACGCATGAAGGAGTTTGATGTACGCACAAGTTTGTACTCGACCTGATTTGGCATTTGCAGTGAGTGTCCTTGGTCGTTTTTAGTCTAATGCTGGTCCTACTCATTGGACAGCAACAAAGAAGGTTATGAGATATTTAAAGAGGACCAGGGATTATATGCTCATATATCGTAGTAGTACTACACTTGAGGTAGTTGGATATTTCGATGCAGATTTTGCTGGTTGCACAGATGATCTAAAGTCTACCTCAGGATATGTTTTTCTATTTGCAGGAGGTGTCATCTCTTGGAGGAGTGCTAAGCAGACATTTATTGCTACATCGACCAAGCATGCAGAGTATGTAGCTTTATATGAAGCTACTCGTCAAGCCATGTGGATGAAAAACTTTATTTCTGGCTTGAAGGTTGTTGATTCTATTACTAGACCTATTTTGATACCTTTGTGATAACTGGTCTTCGCGGTCTTCTTTGCAAAGAATAATGATAAATGTGGTAGTTCTAAACACATAGAATTAAAGTTTTTGCTGGTAAAGGAAAAGATCGCTTCTAAAGACATCACAGTTGAGCTCATTTCGACGGTTTACATGATTGCAGATCCTCTAACAAAGGTTTTGCCAGTAAAGTTTTTCCAGGACCATGTGTCGAGCATGAGTGTTGTTGAGTCTTTCGATGTCATTAGTTAGTGATAGATTTTTAACTTGTGTTTTATATAAACCTTGTTTATGTTTTGATTTTGTCTAGACATGATTATTAATGAAAACCATGGTTATTTTTATTCAACATTTATTCATTGCTATCATTACTGTATTGTATTTTACATGACATGTCATTGATAAATGGCGGTATTAAGCCATATGAACGGGGCAGTTTTAGCCATAGTTCAAGGCGGTGTGCCAAAGAGTGATATTAACCAAAAGGATATGTGGCGGGTTGCTACGGTCAATATTAAGGTTTATTGTCTGTGAGGTATATCAAGGCAATTCAGGACTCACATGAAATTATATTTTCATGCATTCATCTCAAGGCGGTTCATGTTGTTAAGCAAACCTTTGTATGTGACTGACAGAAGGTTGTACGCTTATTGTTGAGATGTACTTTCCGCTGTTGTTCGACATTGGTAAGCTAGGTGACTGAATCAAAGTATATGATGGATTTTGTAATTGGATTTCATGGCCACACTGACCAATTGGTGATTTATAATTAATGTAGCCCAAGTGGGAGAATGTAAGATATATGTGGGCTACAATTAAATATAATATCGGTTTGACAGTTGTTCAGTGGGAGTCCAACTTACAAGTGGACTAATTCTAGTCTGATTATGAGATGAACCAAACTGGTTCACTGTGGGACTGAACCAGGTTTGGGGTTTGGTATTCTTATATATACCATTGATTAGAGTCCCTGCAGTCACGGTAACTTTTCCTCTCCTGTTCCCATAATCAGAGAGAAGCATAGGAATCTACCGGAGACTATAGAAGACTCGAATCACGGAGAAATTCAACGGAGAACAATCTTCAGCAAACGGGTATGTTTATTACTCTTTTTTATTTGTATCATTGTGTTCTATAATTTGTATGGAGATCATAGGGTTACTGTAAACCCTAATGGGATGTTTTCTCTGAATAGATTGATTCTAGAACCCATAAAGAGACGAAAGGAATTAACAATATGATGTTTTCAAAAATCACACGACAGATTGAGTTATTCAGGAAAGCCCAACTAACCTGGCCGACATGAGCCTCATGAACGAATTCATAATACGCGCCAAATGATTTTTCCGCGTAAAAATGTCATTGTCAATTTTTAAAAATCACATCTCTGTATTCCAGCAAAATTAATAACTTTCTTACGTTAAAGGGTAATTCCGTAAATCTACTTTTACAAAAAATAAAATTCCTTAAATCTAGTGATTTTGTTCATGACTCATGAGTCTTCACTTCTGTGATTCTCTGTACGGCCGAGTAGGTATTGCTTCCTTATTAAATTGACAGCTCATAGCTTACCGCGTCTCATTTCCCTTTTATATCTACAAAATCTGATTCTGCTCTCACTACCGTCTGGAATCACATTCAGATCTCTGCAACTCTTTTATGTCGCCGTAGAAGAACTTTCCAGTATATTTATCTCTCAATTTCAGTCGCTTGTACGATTTCTTTATAGAAAAAGAAAAGATATGGGAGAAAATAAGTTTTCCTGTTCTCTCCTGCTCTTATTCCTCTTTCTTGCTACTTGCGTTAATGGAGAAGATCCATACAGATTCTTCACATGGAATGTGACTTACGGAGATATCTACCCTCTGGGAGTGAAACAACAGGTTAGATTCAATCTCGATAGAATATTTGGTTCACAAAGTTCAGATTTTTGCTTTGGATTGTTTATTTAACAAATGAAGAAATGCTGTAATGATGCAGGGGATCTTGATAAATGGCCAGTTTCCAGGGCCTCAGATCGAGTGTGTTACGAACGATAACTTGATAATCAGTGTCTTCAACAACTTGAACGAATCATTCCTCATCTCTTGGTAAGTTCATTTTAATGCTTCTTCGATTATTGAAAACTTCTTGTCTTTCTAGTTTCGTTGTTCGCCTTCAATCGGGGATGAATGGGAAGGAATCGTTGCAGAGTATTGACTGTGATCCGTTCCGACTCTGCTCCGGTAGTCGACAAAAACAGTCTTTTTTTTTTTTTTTTTATCTGAAATTACCATTCCCGGTAGAAAGTATAATTGTGCGGGAAATCTACCTTTACGGAGATTCTAAGTTTAGGGATCACGAAATCAATTATTTTATATTGGTTTGCTTTCTGTCGGGGTGGTATTGGTTGACAGATCTGTTTGGCCACGTGGGTATAATATTGGTTGTCGGGATCAGAAATCTAGATTTTTTTTTTTTTTTTTGTAAAAAGGATCAGGAATCTGGATTATGGGAGAGTGAATGGATGCAACATTTGAATCGAAATCATTTATGAAAATAAAATCGAACCGTTTATAGAGGAATTGAAAAATTGATTGTGAGTCCTAGTAACCTGGAAATCAATTAGGAGAACCGATTAAGTTATAGACGGTTTAATGCATTAATTTTTTTATTAAGTATTTACTTAATGGATAAATGAGTCATTTGGAAATCAATTAAGAGAACCAATGCATTAAACCATCTATAAACCATAAGCAAAATCATTTAATGAAAAACTGATTAAAACTAGTAATCTGAATCTGAAACCAATTACTAATCAATTCTGATTTCAATTTTGACACCATTTAATTGATCAATTCAGTTTTTATTTTACCCTCTTATACAGATTGCATGTTTTAGTAAATCATTTAACACCCTTACATAAATAAATGGATAGAAAGTATATCTGGAATGTTTAACATTTCACAGCCGAATCGATCACCAGAGAGTATATCTGGAATGTTTAACATTTCACAGCGGAATCGATCACCAGATATCTAAGGCCGGGAATCCCGTAGTCTTTTGGGTTAGGTCTCTGTTCTTTCTTCGAGATCTTTTCCATCGAGTCTGCCATGTAAAAAATATTTCTAATGGACCCACAGTTTGATGGTGTAGATACGGGGTTTAAAACGTGGTTATTTAGGAAAGGAAAAAGGAAACAATGCATGAGACACAACGAATATTTAAAAAAAAAAAAATATTGGGGCTGGGTTGGGTGAGATGGGTCAGCCATCGGGTCAGTTGGTACTGGATTGATCGTATCAATTTTAGAATTAATCGATCTCTGAATCAAACTCCAATTCTTTTATTTTAATATTATTCTAGTACATATCGATCACATGTCAGTTTCTCATTGAACCAGTGCACCGATCTGGATTCATATTTTTTTTATGCATGGCTAATACCTTCTTTGGATGAATGAATTTATAACCTTGATCTTCACTCTTCAGTGATAATAAATTCCAACTTGAGTCATAAAGAAACCGATTTGCCGTCCCCGGTCCTAAACCCAATATGGTTGAGTTGAGGGTCACATGCTATGCTGTCAGGGTTGAAGATCTGGTCAGATTGACTGTTCTCATAGATTGACCCAATGATTTAGCAATCAGTATCGGATCAGCATTGGTCCATACCCATTTTTTATTAATGTTTTAATCGTATTAGCCACATGTCCTTATCTTATTGGCCTTACCCTTGATCCATCTCGGATTGACCAAAAAAATAGATTTTACTACTAATTGATACTCTATGGTTTAAGATGAAAAGGGAGAGCAGACTGTACACAGACTTACCCCCACGACATGGAGAGATTGTTCTCGAATTTCGAAGACATGACCACTAGATTACAATATGACAACCTTACCGTTCCACCGATGATCGCCTTCTCACTCCATGATTTAAGATGCAATCCAAATATTTCTCTACCCCTCACTTTTCCTTTCTTTGTCTTGAAAGATAGATTTTTTTTTTTCCACTCACATACCATTGGTATTTAATTTTCAATTGCATGGGAAAATGATCATTCTACATCGAACTCCAATTCTTTGCTAACACCCCATTGAATTTTCTTTTTGCCATCCAACTTCAGTTTCATTTTTATAATGATTTGAGTAGTTCAAGATAGAATCTAATGGTTGTTCACCTTATTCTATCTATTCCTTATCAGGAATGGTTTGCAACAGAGGAGGAACTCATGGCAGGATGGTGTCTATGGAACCAACTGTCCCATTCCCCCTGGGCAAAACTTCACTTACATTCTCCAAGCTAAGGATCAGATCGGCAGCTACTTCTACTTTCCATCACTTGCATTTCACAAAGCTGCTGGAGGGTTTGGTGGTATCAAGGTCTCTAGTCGCCCATTAATTCCTGTTCCTTTTCCTAATCCAGCTGGGGATTACACCATTCTTGCTGGTGATTGGTTCAAGCAAAATTACACAGTAAGTATGATTGGTTCATGAAAAATTATGCTTTTTGGATTTTTTTTTTTTTTTTAATTATCTAAATGGTGATATGGCTTCCTTGTCTTTTACAGGATTTGCAAGCAATCTTAGATGGTGGAAATAATCTTCCCTTTGCTGATGGGCTTCTCATCAATGGCCGTGGTTGGAACGGATACACATTCACTGTAGATCAAGGTAGCCAGAAACTCATCTTTCAGCTGCTGCTCTTGTGTGGGTGTAGTGTTGTATCTGAGCATTCTGCTCTCCCGTTTGTATTCCTCGTTTACATAGTGAAATTGTTACAACTCAAGCCCAAAGGAGAGCCCAACCAGAAAGACCGGTCTATGAGGTGGGAGAGCCCCCAGGCTTAAGAACCACACTTAGTTCATGTGGGATCCCGATGTAGGATCATGACATTACCACCCCTTTTTCAAGGCCGATGCCTATGTCAGCCCACTCTGGATGGCTTTCACTTTGACTCACTAGGTAGCCCTTTCCCAGGTCGCTCCTTTTCTAGGTCGTCCTTTCCACTGTGCCGGCCTCTTAGTGAAAGCACCAAATGTTACAACTCAAACCCAAGGGGAGCCCAACCCAAAAGACTGGTCTATTAGGTGGGAGAGCCCCCAGACTTTAAAACCATACTTGGTCCATGTGGGATCCTGATGTAGGATCATAACAGAAATCATCTTTGGGTCTTCGCCTGTGGACATAGAAAGGACATTCTTGACTGAGCCACGTAACTCTGTGTTTCTCTTGTTTGCATTATGTCTCTATCTCTGTTCCACATTTTTCGTTGGTGTTTCATAACATTTTGATAAATTGGTGAAGTCTGATCTTATCTTAATCCAGGAAATGTTGTTCACTCTTCAGTGCTAATCCTGATTTGTTTAAACAGTTATACTGGAGGCAATTTTGTATTTTTGGGGCTTTAGGGTTTCTCTTTATACAGGGTGTAATCTCGGAGATTGATGAGGGTTTGTAATTTCTTCATTGGAATACTAGAAACTATGACTGATTGCTTTGTTGTGCATGTAGCCTATCTTGGGTGAACCATATAAAATCATTGTGTTATTTGTGTGTTTGTTTTCCTTTTCGGGTTTTTTTTTTTTTTTTTTCCCTGCTTCCTAACAACCTGTTGGGCAGGTAATACATACAGGTTCCGGATTTCCAATGTGGGTCTCACTACATCCATTAACTTCAGAATTCAAGGGCACCAGATGCAGCTGGTCGAGGTGGAAGGGTCTCACACACTTCAGAACACCTACTCTTCCCTTGACATCCATCTGGGGCAGTCCTACTCTGTATTGGTTACAGCCGACCAACCTGCACAGGATTACTATATTGTTGTTTCTACACGGTTTACAGACCCAGTGCTCACAACAACAGCCATTCTCCATTACAGCAACTCAGCTGGAACCGTTTCTGGTCCTCCACCTGGTGGCCCAACAACTGAGACTGATTGGTCCCTCAATCAGGCTAGATCTATCCGGTAGTCTTCATTGATCAATAAAGTTCTGTTTTTGCTTATGAACAATTGTGGTGTTCTTATTTGTTCCAAGAATTGTGGTGTTCTTATTTGTTTTTCTTGGAACAGATGGAATCTGACTGCAAGTGGTCCAAGACCCAATCCTCAAGGTTCTTATCACTACGGATTGATCAACACCACTCGTACAATCAGGCTTGCCAATTCTGCTCCTGTCATCAATGGCAAGCAAAGATATGCTGTCAACAGTGTCTCCTTTATTCCTGCAGACACACCTTTGAAAATAGCAGATTACTACCAGATCTCTGGTGTTTTCAACCTTGGAAGCATTCCTGACAATCCTACCGGTGGCGGCGGCTACCTCCAGACTTCTGTCATGGCTGCAGATTTCAGGGCTTATGTTGAGATTGTGTTTGAGAATTCGGAGGATACTGTACAGTCATGGCATATTGATGGATATTCCTACTTCGTTGTTGGGTAATATATTGTTTTGTTACAATAGGATATTGGCTTCTTTTTGTTCTGGTTATTCTTGCTTTCTGAAACCGTGGAGTTTTGATGGATGAACAGGATGGATGGAGGCCAGTGGTCGCCTGCTAGCAGAGACAATTACAATTTGAGAGACACAGTTGCTCGTTGCACCGTTCAGGTAGGAAACAGAATTCTTATATCTTGGATTGTTCCTAAAAGATCATAGAAGGCTTAACTGTAAATGGAATAGATCCTTGGCTAACTGCTTAGTTCATTGCCCACTGTTTCAGAAGTTTGGGCTTACCATGCTTTACTGTGCCACCCACTCTCCCCCGCACCCAACAACAACAAAAAAAAAGAAAGAAGAAAGGTTAAGAATAGTCCAACATTACTTAAGATTGGAACTTTGAGTGTCCTATTTATGAGAGTCTTTTCACTTACGGGTTCGAACTTTTGAGATGGAAACTTGACATGATACTAGAGTTCTAGATTCTCTCATTACGGTCACCCAAAAATGAAGTCATATTTGCCATGTGTATTGCCACCCGAATTGAGGACAACACATGAATGAAGTGTAAAGTGGGGCCATATTTGCCACATGTGTTGCCATCGGAATTAAGGACAACACACGAGGGGAGTGTTGAGAATAGTCCCACATTATTTAAGACCGAATCTTAGATTCCTTATATATGTTAGAGTCTCTCCACTTACTAGTTCAAACTTTTGAGATGAAAACTTAACATGATATAATGCCGATGGGGGCCTATGAGCAGCAAAACCATTCAGTTTTTTCTATGGGCTACCCAGCCATTCAGAGAACATTTTCCCTACCTTGTCCAATTTTTTTGTTTAAAACTCTTGGGCGGGTAAGTCAGAATCAGTCAAGTTCCTAGCAGGATCACCACTCTAATGCAGCTCTTTCAACTTGGTGACTATTTATTTGGTAGATCGCCCAAGTCAATTCAAGTCAATATTAAATTTATCATATATTTGAAATTCTAAAGTGTGATGGTAAAGTTGTCATATTGCAATCTAGTGGTCACGAGTTCAAAACACGGCAACAGATTTTTTATATCGTGGGGGTAAAACTGCTTACATTCTACCTCTCTCCAGACCCTACAATAATAAAAACCTCATAGATGTCCTTTGGTACTTGAAATTCTAAACCGGTTTACTTGGAGGAACAACGGATGTTCGTTGACTTTATTTTGTTATTTGTATTGTATCGTGCAAGTTTTTTTTTTTGGTAAAGTTGTGTCGTGCAAGTTTGATATTTAAAGTGTATGGTATTCTTTATATGTTTGGATTGGTATGCTTTAGAATAATGTTAAATGCATGATGTATGAGTGAGTTTGTATATGGTGAATCGTTGATATTAACTCGGTTGTGTTTCTTGGAATGCATTCAGGTTTACCCAAACTCATGGACTGCAATATACATGGCTTTGGATAATGTGGGAATGTGGAATATAAGGTCGGAAAATTGGGCCAGACAATACCTGGGCCAGCAGTTTTACCTTCGGGTGTACTCACCTGCTCATTCATGGAGAGATGAATACCCAATCCCCACCAATGCTCTTCTGTGTGGTAGGGCTGCCGGCCGTCGAACTCGGTCTCTATGATCCAAGCCGAACTTCTGTTCGGTTCCGTCACGAGAGGGTGACCCTTTTTTTAGCATTGGTTCATTACCAGAAGATTGGTTCTCTGTAGCAAGGCGACCCGGAAGGCCTCACCTCATGGCACAGCCATTTTTTCCCTTAATTTTTCTCAATTTAAGCATTTATTCTCTATTCTTAATTTTTCTTAATTTTGGTTTCCATTCCATGGTTTGTTTTTGTTTCATTTTGAAACATGATGAACCCAATTAAAATAGAACTTCTGGTTATTCTATGAAACTTCTTTTAATCATCTGTCATTTCTAATGCGACTCGAGTTCAGTTCCTCTGTACTTACGTGTATTCTTCATCTGATCCCATCTCTGTCTATATGTGGAACTTGCCTTTGGAATATTGGTCCCATACCCCATAGCAGGTACTGTATTTAAGGGCTTCAAACCAAAACTGAAATCGTATATCGAAATCGAATCGAACCGTTGAAATTGGAACTGTTTAAAAAAAATGAAACTATTTAATTAAACAGTTTGCTCGGTCTTCTCCTCTTTAAATTTGATCAAAGCTACTAATGTCATAAATGTGCAAACAAGTGGGGATATGTGCAAAGCAAGGTTTTAGTAATCAATTCGAGATTCAAATCGGGATCATGCTCTGCCAAAACTGATTCCAATCCTACTGTAATCGGTCGAAAGTCATCGAAATAAGTGAAAATATCGGGACTGGGCTTGGCCGATTCTAATCCTGATTCAAACCTTGGTTCAAAGTGAAGTTGATTTGGTCCTATTACTTGGGCTCAATGTGCCAAGGACTTTACTAATTGAGAACCCTGTAATTCCCAAATTTTGGAATGAATATCATTTCCTATAGATCCTTACAATGCCGGATAGACATCTTAACCATAAGATGTTGCAAGATGTGGTGACTGACGCCTGAGCTTTGCGCTTAGGACGTTTAGGTGGCACATTGACAACTGTGATGTTAAAATCAAATCAAATCAAATCCGAATTAAATTGTTTAAATTGATTTTTAAATGGTTCGATTATAATTTAAAAATTGAACCGTTTAATTAAATGGTTCAATTTCAATTTTGAATCACCAAATTGATGGTTAAGGTTCTCTTTGGTATAATTTATGTTTATGTTTACGTATTATTTATGATAAAATCATTTATAAGAATAAATTATGAATCATAAATAATGACTGTTTGGTACCATTAAATATAAAGAATTAATAATAAATTATCATAATAATAATAAACATCTTCTAACTTAGATTTTAGATTGTATTAATTTATTTTATATATAAATAAGTATCATAAATCATATCAAACAACTACTTATAATGTATTATATAATTAATTATATATTACGTATTGTTACACTGCAAATAATCTATGCAGTTTCAACATCTCTCGATCGACATAACTTGAACTGACGTCGTAAATCAATTGTAAATGAAAATCATTAAGAACCATCAAACTGAAACTGTTTTATTAATTTTAACACCCCAAAAAAAAAAAAAAAAACTTTTTTCTGTTAATCGATTTGGGTTTTAATACTATTCGGAACAGATTAATAATCGGTTCAATTTCTATTTTCACTTATCACACACCCAATCGATTAGAAAATCAAACCGTTAAACCGAAATCAAGCCGATTAACACCCTCAATCAACGACTAGAAATAAAAGAGTAGTTCACTTGCGTGTACTTGTATCTTCCTTTGGATCCCATCACTGTCTATATCCGTTGAATCCCACACCACATAGACGATGATGGAACCCTATGGAGAGTATGATCCGTTTGATAACACTTGGGAGCAGGATTCTTGGCCCCTGTCTCTTTGGGAGCAATTTTGGAGAAGAATCACGTTTGATAAATCCGGTACAATCTTGAGTTCCCAAGGAATGAACCGGACTAATTTCGACTCTAGGAGCTGATATTTGATAGCTAAAAAAGGTAATTGTAGTTGCTCCAAAACTACTTTTAAGGGAGTTACTACCACCACCCACCGCCACCACCACCAGTGCCATTGCCACCACCACCACCACTACCACCGCCACCCCCACCACCACCTCCACCGCCACACACTACCAATCACCGCCGCCGCCACCACCAGCAGATCTAGAATCAATTCCAAATTCATTTTTATCAAACAGGATTTTACTTTCAATAAATTTTGGAATTGATTATAAAGTAAAAGTCAAAACTAACTTTGGACCAAAAGAAATTCCCTAAGGGGTTGTTTGATAAAACTTCAATTTTGAGATTCTTACTTCTGGTTCAAATTTCTACTCCAACTTCAAAAGGATTCAGGAGTATAAGGGAGTAGAAACATGTTTATTAACCTAATTTAGTCATAGACTCCAGAGTGGTGATGGTGGGTGGTGGATGATGACACTAGTGGTGAGTGGTGAAGGTTGGTGACGGTGGTGGTGGGTGAGAGGTGGTGGCAAAGGGTGGCGATGGGTGGGTGGTGGTGGTGGTGGGTGGGTGGCGGTGGGTGGTGGTGGTAGTGGTGATGGGTGATGGTTGGTGGTGGTGGTGGTGGTGGGGGGTAGTGGGTGATGGTTGGTGGTGGTGGCGATGGATGGTGGGTGGCTGGTGGTGGTGGGTGGCTGGTGGTGGTGGCGATGGTGGGTGGCAGTGGGTGGTGGTGGGTGGCGGTGATTGGTGGTGGCGGTGGGTGGTGGTGGAGGCGGTGGGTGGTGGTAGTGTGGTGGTGGTGGCGGTGGTGGCTGGTGGCTGGTGGCTGGTGGTGGTTGTGGTGGTTGGTGGTAGTAGTGGTGTGGGATGATTTTTTTTATTCCAAAATTTTACTTTGAAATCGAAATACATCTATTTTATGCTCCAAAAAATTGGATTCTGGAACTCATTTGGAGTTGATTTACCCATGGATTCTCCAGAAGCCCGAACCAGGTTACCAAACAGGCTTCTACTCCATTTATGCTCCAGAAGTCAGAATCCAACTTCTGGAGTGTTACCAAACACCCCCTAAGGGAAGCGAAAACTGATTCCAAACCAAAAGTAACTCTAGGGGAGCTGGAGTGTTATCAAACGGGGCCGTATACATGCAAATGATTCAAACTCAGAGAATAGTTCACCTGCATGTACTTGTATTGTCCTTGGGATTCCATCACTGTCCAACCTAGTGGGTCTCACACCACATAGATGGTGATGGGATCCCATGGAGAGTACGACCCCGTTTGATAACACTCTCGTTTCTGGAGTCCATTGATTCTGTCTCATTGAGATTTGAATATTGTTTGAAAAATTCGGTCTGATTCCAAACTCTAAGGGAATGAACCGAACTCCATTCGACTTAGGGATCCCAAATTTGGGAGCTAAAAAATTAGCTTTCATTGCTCCAGAGCAAACGAAACAAATCTAAAAAAAAAGAAATTGGGCCCAAACAAAGGCTTGACCGCTACAACCACCACCACAATCACCACCCCACCACTAGATCTAAAATCGACTCCAGATTTTATTTTTATCAAACTTGATTCCACTTTTAAAAAGCTCTAGAATCAAATCTAGAGTTGCGTTATTAAACAACATTTTGCTCTCAAAAAACTGATTTCAAAGCAAAAACAATAAAAGTAACTCCAGAACAAAAACAACGGAACAAGAATAGGAGTGTTATCAAACAGGGTCTACATGTACATGCATGTGATCCAAACTCAATAAGTGAGAATAGTTCATTTGCATGTATTTGTATCTTCTTTGGAATCCCATCACAGTCTATATACAGTGGGTCTCACACCACATAGACGGTGATGAATTCCATGGAGAGTAATCCAAGCTCAACAATGAGAATAATTCACCTGCTTATACTTGTATCTTCATTGGGATCCCATCACTGATCATATCTAATGGGACTTACCCACCTCTAGTACACCCTAGAGGTGGGTCCCACACCATATAGATAGTGATTGGATCCCATGGAGAGTATATGCAAGTGATCCAAATTCAATAAATGAAAATAATTCACGTGCATATCTTTGTATCTCTTTGGAATCCCATTACCATCCATATTTTATGGGTCCTATATTCTAGAGGTGGGTCCCACATCATATATTAGGAGATGGATCTCAAACATGTAGGTGATCCAAACTCAATAAATGAGGGTGGTTCACCTGTAAAATACACACGATGCAGTTTACAGGGTTTGATTCCTCTCCTGTCCTCGTGTATATACCTGAACTCTAACGGTTGGATCACGACAAGAAGAATTGGACCACGGGAAATGATCTTTTTCTGATAAAGCTGTGATGTTCAATAAAATTGGGGTCCACCTGAGCGCCGTAATAGAAAGGTATTAGCCGACGGTGTTGCCGTGTGTAGCAACAATGCCGGTGTTGCGTCCACTTGCTGGAAACAATTTCAAAATTTAAAACTACAATAGAATTGGAAAAAAACTTAAAAAAAAATGGGGAAGAGCTATCTTCCAGTTCTTGCCTTCCGGCGACCTCTCGTTTCGGATTCTATCCCTCATTCCTCTCTTTTTCTCTCTCTCTCCTCTCTCTATGCGCTCTCACTTGCTACCATCAAATGGAGTCAACCTCTCTCGTCTCCAAAGCCAGAACTGCTTTCCATTCTGCGGCTGCGAAAGCGGAAAAAGTTTTGACGGACATTAAATCTGATTTAAAGACCGATCGAGGTATTTAAAATTTTTTTTTTCTCGTTTCTCCTAAATCCGCTATTTGACTCTCTGTTTCTTCCTGATTTGTCGGTGTTCTTCTCTTTTTTTCATTCTTTTTCTTTTATGGTTTTCAATTTGACTTCCTTTTTGTCCGATCCGTGAAGAAACCGACGGACAAACTCAATTTCAGAAGTCTCCAAGGGAGTTCGGGGAGCACGAACCGATATCTATTAAGAATGTAGCGGTAAAAATAAGATTATTTTTATGCTCAATACATTATATTGTGGGTGATGGCTTATTGCTATGTTTTATTGGAAATGTAGGATAAGTTTTTCCGTTATCGTCAATGTAATCAATCACAGGATTATAGGGCTTCAATTATGTATATGGGTTCTGATATATTTCGTTGTTTATCGGAGAATTGTATCTGTTGGATAAGTTTCTTGGTTTGGTTATACAGAGCTCCGATGAATCCGAGCAGGCAAAACGGAAACCTGCACTCTCGAGGAGAAGGCAGGATTGGCAGGACCGGTTGAAGATTATTACAAAAGGGAAATCAGGAGTGCAAGATAAAGATAGATTTGAAAATTTGAATTTGGCTGCTTTGTCTCTTGATGAATATCTGGATCGGATGGAGGCAGGAGATGTTTCTGAAGGGAAGGTAAAAGATATTAATGTCGTTCTCCATTGTTGGCTGACATCAACTTAAGTCCCGATTGACTAGAATTGATGTAAATTTGAATACTATTTTCATAGTTGAAGTGAAATGAAGTGAACTGAACTGAAATAAAACTAAGTAAAAAAAGAAAACAGAACTTCCAATCGGGTGTTTGGTTGGAAGAAAAGTGAAAAAGATTTATCAATTTTACTTCGCTTTTGCTCACTTCACTTCCTAACAAACACACCTTGTGTGTGATGTATATTCTCAGGACATGACGGAGCTGTTCAGATACGGTGAATCATTTTATAAGGCTTAGAAATGTTAGACTTCACTTTGGAGACAGTTTCCAGAACCAAAATTATAACAGTTTTGAAGCATTTAACTGAATGAGACTTGATTTGATTTTTCTTTTAGCAAATAACACTCATTCTCTGTGAACCCCATCTTTAAAATGTATATGGATGTACTGCAAAATGGTGCAATAAATATCCCTTTTTCTTCCGCCTAGGTTTAGGTAAGTTACTAACGTGGACATAATTTTTTTTATAGAATATAGTCCCTCCATCACACAAATTCTGTCTTGTTTGAAAAAACCCGCATTTAAGGTGATTGTTATCAATGCATTCATTACATACTAATTCAAGCCCTTTTCCGATATTTTCCAATATTTACCCCATCTGTTTGGCCTATATAGAGGGACACAATTACAGTAAGTGATTATAATTCAATCTGTAGATGATTAAATAGGGCATTATGGAAAATTTAAAAAAGCATCACATCTTGGTCTTTACAATCAAACATTTTCAGACTGGGAAAACCTCATACAAAACTATCTTTTGGATGGAGGGAGTAATGGTTTCAGAAATGCCTCTGATTGGTTTTCAATTTGATATTGTTTTGAAGCAATGCATTCTTTATTTTTTTTTTATCTAAATTTTAGGAACACTGCATAAATTTGTATCGGAAGCACTATATTCTTGCTGAGAACCTTATTGGAGTATGCTTGTTATTACTCACTTTTAGTTCCGAACTGAGGGAACAATGGAGCAGCACCCATATCCTGATGCCTGATATTCCTACTTTGGTCCCATTTGGATGGCATGACTGCATGAGAACTGACCAAGATCTGGAAACTACATTTCTCATCCTTCGGCTCTGATATTGCTCTCTTCTGGAGATATAATATTGCTTCTTGTGTTATTAAGCATGGACTGCATTGTTTTCACTAAGACAATTTAGTTGTCTGGACTTGGTAATATGCTTACTTAATTAAAAAAAAAAAAAAAAAAAAAAAAGAAGTTAGTGGAACAAATCATGCATATAGGTTTCATCCGGTTACAAGTTAGTGAAATGATGTAAATAATCTCCATCAGTTTAAGCATGGATTGGATTTTGCAGGTTTCAGGCTTTTGAATTTTTTTTTTCTATTGGGTGTACCAGCTCCTATTTGAATTTGCCATTTTATAACGATCCCCTGCTGATTTTATCATTGTACTTAGACAGATTTTGCCGTAATCCTGCTAGTTTATAACTAGCCTCAGTTGCTGAACTGGTAGCCTTTTCTTTAGCTGGATTTTGAGAATCCTTCAAATGAAAATCTCTAGTTCTGTTATTTTGATATGCCATTAATGCTTTTTTAGGTCTCAGAAAGGGGTTCCAATGTAAGGGAAGATACAAATGCTGCTGGGACACCTAGAATTCCTCCAGCGTCTGCTGTTAAGCAATTGGCAATCGCTGTCGAGTAGGTTCTCTTATTAATCTCACAGGCAATGTTTCAGCTTAGTGTTGTATGTTGCTGTTAATCTTTTTCTTGTTTTATTTTTTCTGTCATTATTTGCCTCTAATTATAAAAACAGCAGAACTACTATTATGACCTGCTTTCTTGTTCATATTCTTATTTTCATTTCTATTACCGCGGTGCAGACATTTGACATCGTATTCTCAGGTTGGCATCTGTTGAATACTTCTGACATATTTTTTTTTACGAATCATTATCCATTGCCTTTCGGCCCTTGCGCCATATCATCACTTGTTTGTTGCATTCTGAGTTTTTAGTCAAAGCTCTTTCTACTGTATGCATGAAGCGGGATACTGTATTTCCAGGATTGGATTTCATATTCGAATGAACCCTGTGTCATAAGAAAGTAGGTGAAAATATTGAAATAGAAATAAATTCATAGAAAGGAGCTTAGGATTTTCCCCAAGAGGTCTACTGAAATGGTTTGTGCATGTAAATAATTACCAAGAAATGCATCAGTAAGGATTATATTGTCTAAGTAGAGGTGGTAAGAGGCCATTGGTGAGTAAAGATAACTTGGGTTGAACTGTTGAAGTAGTGAGAAGGGGAAGGAGAGCTTATGACTTAACAGTTGGTAACTTGGTATGGTTTTAAACACAGCTCAATGGTGAAACAGGTTTTGTGTTGTATTCAAAGCATAAGTGGTTTAAGCTTCAAATAGACTCATTACTACTTCTGCCTATTGTTGCTTGAGTTAAGTCTCAAATAGATGCTGATAGTGGTACCTAGTTGGCTACTTATCTAATGCTTGGCAGGTGCGTTTCTGGAAAATGAGGTCTGTCAAGGAATAAAGTGAATCTATGTGGAGATAAAGAAGGTGATATTTTAGATGAGGCATTGGAAGGGGCAAAAGGTTAAGATTTGGTTTGAAAGTGAAGTATAAAGTTGAGAATTCATATCAATCCAGAAAAGATTGTTCTTTGTCCAGGGAAGAAAATTGGTTAATATGGTTGGACCATTTGGACCTCAAGTGCAATTCCTTGACAGTCCATACCTCCCTAAGGACCATAGGTCATGTGGAAATGATTCACTGGTTAATGGACCACCTTGTTTGAGGGATCTTATCATTTGGATTGTCCAGATTAGACGATTGGACTGCTGAGCTTGCTGAGCTGTGGCTGGTAATGTGTTTTATATTTGAAAAACATTTTATGGATGCATTGTTGTGCAGGGATTTGAACTGAAAATCTCTGACTCCACTTACCAAAGTGCTAACCACTGGCCCAGAAAAGCTTGTTGCATCCAAATCATGATTTTTGTTCTCTATACAGTAATAAAGCATATCATATGTTACATGAAGTGGACCATTGTTACAGATGGGCACCTGATTGCCAACCAGAAGGCCTTAATGGTCTGATGTTCCACACAGTTCTGAAAACATTGCCCCCCTTTATTGCATTATTCATCTTCCTCTATAGCAATTGCCTCAACAGTAGTTAGGCATGCCTTTTTTTTTTCAATGACTGGGGGAGGGGGGGTTGTTATGGGGTGGTTGGGGCGCACTTAACCGCTGCATTTGATTGTCTTCAGTTAACCAATTTGGCTGTACTTGCAGCTTTAAGTTGTATTTTAGATGTCCATCTAACTTTATCTGCTTTGTTTGATCTTTAGTCTGCCTTAATGCACAATGAGTTATTCTTTTGGTGTTCTGCTTCCCTACAGAACAGGAAAGACGTTTAAATCAATGAAAGATTTGTTGGCATCAGCCAGAGATTCCTCCCCTGTAAAAGAGAGGGCAAGCTTGAGCTTCTCTGCCGTGAAGTCTTTGGTGCTTCGTGAGAAGGACGAGAAATTAACGTCTCAGTTTGTTGATGATGAAATCCTGTCATTGATCAATGTTCTGTTTGATGCAGGTATACATATATATACCTAATGAAAGTTATCCTTGCCCGACGTTGAATTATCATGTTTAGTTCAGCATTATCCCGTGATGATTTTTCACTTCCATTAATCTGCAAGATATTGTAGAGGGACACTTTCCCAGGAGAAAGGATGCATCTGATTCAACAACAGTTATAGCGTCATCTTTGCCAAGAGATGTACATGCAGCTCCTCCAGAAGGCTTTGTTGTTAGGCTCTCTGAAGTGATTGGAACCTTCAAGACCCTCCGAAAAATGGCATTATTTTGGTGCAGGGTGGTTGATGAAGTAAGTTGAAATTGTTCAGCTTGAATTATCTGAACTACACAAAACCTGTGTTAACAAGATATATTCTCTGCAATTTGAATGTATTGAAAATTTGTCAATGCCAGCAATGCTACTTTGTAGATATATTATTTATATTCTTTTGCCCATTGTAGATCACTTTATTGTCATTCTGCTGCGCCCTTCCCAGAATTGCCACATGTCCAGCTGGCTCACGTAACTGCCATTATAATTGCCAATTTGCCAAGTTACCAAAGTGTAATTTATAGCTGTATTATTACACTACATTTACCATTGTTTTTATGTAATGACCACAGTTGAAGCTTTATAATAAGAGAGAGTTAGTATATATGCTGCAACTATTTTTCAATTAGTGTCTAGGAAGCTAAGTTCAATACATCCTCATTGTCAAATGGTGGGATGGACTGGCTCTACCATGCTATTTTAAGACATATCTCCAAGGTGATGAAAAAACTCTGAGCAAATAGCTGGTTGATCCTTCATAGGAGAAGTCACAATAGCCACAGTATTAATGACACTGCAACCCCACTCAATCTTCTATGTTAGTTGTCGGTTTAGGTGCAACAACACACAACTTAAGAAATTCAACACTAGAACTGGCAACAGAGCAAGATAGTATTGATGTTAATCAATTATGGAAGGAAAACTAAGGTTTCTAGGGATTGCTTGAACCCAAAAACAACTCCTCTGTTTCGAGTGCAAAACAGAGAAGCCTTACAAAAGCATCTTGATTGTTTATATAGCTGTCCTATGGAAATATTGCCCATATAACAAAAGAGCATACTGCCCCTAACCAGTTTCATATCTGTTGTATGACTTCTAATATAAATGACTACAACACTATGAACTGTCCATAAGCAAAAGAGAATAAAAAGCACAACTGGGAAGTCTGGCTGCACTCATGAACTTCTAAGTATGTTCTTTCGCCATTTTTTGAGCCCTGAATTTATGGTTTCGGAACTTGGGATCAGGTGATGCAGTTCAAAATCAAAATGCAAAGTGAGAAAATATAGAATAGCTCTATTGCTAAATGAGAAACAAGTTGGATACCATGGGAGTTCTTAGTTCTACTTCTCTAGTTTTCTGAGAAGGAGTACCCACATTCATATTCTGAGGAGTACCCGCATTCATACTCCTTTTAGTCATCTCCGAGATGTTAAATAATAAGTCTATTGTGTAGTGGCTGTTTTCTTCTCTTTGCTGGACCTTAGTTATGTTGTGACCTAGTCCCAGTTGTTGTTGTTGTTGTTGTTGTTTTGTTCTGTTGTTTTGTCTGAGTCTCTCTCGAGGGTCCAACTTGTTGTGCTTACTTTTTTGGATCAATAAAATATCTACTTATCCACAAAAAACAAGTACAAGATAGCAAGGGACCACTTAACCCAAGAGATAATGACTTAACTCTGGGATTTCTTGGTAACTCACTCAACCTAACTGTGGGACTCAATCACCACTGGAGGACCTCAAACTCACAAAGGGAGCATACATTGGGACGCCCACAAGTCCAAAAGTACAAAGAGCAATTGGAAGATAACCATTTGAAAAGAGTTATTGGAGAGTGCCTTGGAAGTTGATGGAGAGATGTTGAACAGAATGAGAGAGTGGAGTGGGTGTTTTATGACTGCGTCAGATTGGCTGGATTGCCTGATCCTAATTGGGATTGATGGTCACTAATTCAACTGATCTTTTGAGGAAGATTGACCCATCTGTATCAGGATCAGCAGCCACGATTTGGTCTCTGATTCCATAATTTAAAATCTTGCCTGGTTATTCCTGCATCAATTAACTCAGAGCCCCTGATCCCGTATATTCTTGTTTACGTATAGCTCCCTCATAGTCATATTTCTTTTGATGCTCAATGGTCTAAGTCCTTAATTTTGTTCCCTGACCCTTAGCTTTCCAGAACTCCATTCATTGATATCCCTAAACCTATCTTTTTTAAACTCCAAGCCTTTTCTTTTACTAAAACCTATTTCTCTTCTTGTTCTACTGTACACCACCTGACATCTCCTAGTGAAATAACAGAAATATGTTTTATGTATGGAACCCTTATGAGCCATTAACAAGATGTGAGAAGCATGGTTTCTTCTGACTCAAAGCTTACATATCAATTTTCTAATAAAATAAAATCGATTTGTGGGTGTGTTCATGAATCACTTGCACGATATCCTTGGACTGAAAATAATATTTTTCATGCCTAATATTGTTTTGTGTTCTTCAACTTCTCTTCATCTACCATCCGAATAACAAAGCTGTTTAACTTTTCTCACTGTAGGTGTGATGGGTTATCCATTGATAGTATTGCATTATCAGCTTGTAATGTCATTGACAAACTCCTCATCATCCTGCAGTTGAGAAGACGTTGGTCTGAAGGACAACCAGTTCGTGGTGTACCCCTGGATGAGGGCCCTGATCTAAACTCATGTCTTCTGCATCAGCAATTGCAGGTTATTAATAGTTGTATTTCAAGGAAACAGCGTCGCAGTGCTGCCACTGAGTTGCTGGATTTGATACTGAGAGATGCCAATCCAGATGTTGAGCAGTCAGTTGATTCTCATGTCATGGTGTCTTCGGGTCCAGTTTTGTATGCTAGAAGTAGCTCTGGGGACCCTGTTCTCCGACTTGGAGCCGATCGTCCATCTGAAAATTTAACTATGTTAGAAACTGGTGAACCTGTGTACTCTCCAGTTACACAGGTCTGGTGCATACCTGGCTAGAAATATATATAACCTTTTGAACTTCTCTTTTGATGTGTTATTAAAGTATATTTGTACATTTGTAGGAGGGTCCTATTCTTACAGAAGATCTTATCAAAGAAACAGAAGAGTTTGTGCTACGAACAGGGAGGTTAGTGGAAAATGGACAGAATAAATGCTATCTGGTTTAGAGGTGTAAAGTACTCATTTATTTTCTATGTGAGTGTCGAAAAGTTATTCTTTCGCCATCATCTGTTATTTGATGTAATTAGGTTTGAAGCACGGACTTCCATATGGTTCCTTACTTCCTTTCATATTTAGGCAGAAGTTGTGGAACTTGAACTGCTGATATTTACAATGTAAAACGTATGCTATTTCCCCCGAAGGCTGAGAAGAAAGCTTATTTCCTGGGTTGAATCTGACTGAAACAATTCCCATCCTGTAAATTACTGATAGCACTCTGACAAGTGAACCTGGTTTATAAAGGTCCTGGCCAAAAGTGACTTCCAGTGAAATCATGCCCTATGGATGCAGAATGAAATGATCACGAAAAAATTAAATGGTGGAGTGAAACTGCAAACCATGGGACGTCGATGTTTGAGAATTAATAAACTTGAAAGTTGTTGGTTTTGTTTTGTTCAACTCCTGCATTCCTTAATTTGGTAGAGAGCTAGCTCATGATATTTTAATGGCACCATATTGGAGACCTTTAGACTTCTTCACAAGAAAGTGCAATATTTGGAAGAAATGATAGCTGGCTGCTTATTTTGATAATCTTTATTTTTTGTTGTTTTCTAATTTACTAAATATATTACGTGTTAGTGATTCAGTACTTCATTACATGTTGCAACCTTTGGTGAACGTTTACTCTTCCATGATACAAAATATAACATTAGAATTCATGTTTAATGTTTTGTCTTGCTAATAGCCTAATATTTATGCTCTTCATTACTTTTTAAAAAGAATAGCACCATATCTTCTTGGGTTAAACTTTATTCTGTTTTTTTTTTTTCCTTCAAATGTTCAGTGTAGGTGCTGGGTGTTCTCAACTCCTATCTGACATGCAAGCTTTCAAGGTGATGTCTAATAATGAAGTAAAGTTTGTCCTTGTATATTACTTTAGAGTTTAGATGGTTGTCTTCCTACTAGTCTCCCAACAACATTAAAATATATATAGTGCCTGACACTTCATTTAAATCAGTTTTCTCGAATACTTTCTTTTAGGCTGCAAATCCTGGCTGCATTTTAGAAGATTTTGTGAGATGGCACTCTCCTCCAGATTGGAATGAAGCTGAGCCAAGTAATGAGATTACAGACTCCTTTGATGAAGGAGATCCATCATCTAAAAGGGGTCAACTAAGTACAAGAATGCAAAAAGAAGGTGAACTCTCCTCATTTTGATATGAAACATGCTGTAAATCTAGCAAGCACATTATTTATGCCATACTTTTTATTCTTATTTGTACAAATCTGAGGATAACAAATTCATATGAGGCATGAACTTGCATGTTTTAATCATCCTGAAGAAGCCCCTTCTTTGTCTTTTAGAGTTTATTCCTTAATGCTTGCCTTCGTTGGATGTAGAAAAATAAAATTTGTTAGATGTGGGTAATATTGTATGCATAGTTCAAAATCTCACTGAAATTAGCAAACTTTTAGGAGATATTTTGGTTTCGCAGCTTATTGGCACGGTATGGCATGTGACTTAAAAAACTTACAATATTTTAACCAACATTTTGCTCATCTCTCCAAATTTGCTCATTTTGCCCCTTTTACCCAAGAATTCCAGGAATGCTAGAAAACCTCAAATTTTTGTTTTATTATTTTGTCAAAATCCTTCATTTTGCTGTTAAATCAATGCTTAAGGGTTGACTTTGAACCTAATTGCATTCTGTGTCTTTTAGTACTAAACCATGTCTTCTAGTACTAAACTATGTGTAGAATAGGCTATATTACAGAAGGTATACTGCAGGGTTTGGTGTACCTTGCCAACCTAGGATCCAAAGCTAAACTACCATTTTGTGTGACATTTCTTTCAATCTTAAGGTTCACATATTTTTGTAGAGGCTTAGATAATGTTTCCATGAAGTGTCGGCTCTAAATATGGCCATTTGACCACCGAAATGGACAGTCGAAATTTGCTTTCGGAAAATACAATATTTCGCCCATGACTGTATGAACCTGGTGGTGTTGGAGGTTGTGGGTTATTGCAGTTTCTTGTGCACCTTTGATCATACAGAAGCTATGCTTTACTTTTTCTAGGAATGGATTTGACAATACAATACCTATATGAATAGAGATGTGCTCATGATTATTAAGATTTATTTCTTTTTAAATTTTTATGCTCCCTAATGAAATTATAGGATATTCTCTAATGATTGTGTAACTTGCTCCAGAATTTTCGTATTGGGATATTCTTCATGTAACCATGCATGGTTACATGAAGCCGTCACCACATAACGTGGACTATAATAGACGAAGGGCAATTATGAAAACTGACATCATTTTTTTTCTGTACTATAATTTTTGCCTCCTTATGAGGCAAAGAAGATCATCCCCTTCAAAGGAGGGGAAATTCAGTATGGTGACAGGCTCAATGTAACCAACCATGGTTACACAGAGCATTATCCTTTTCTAGTATCCTCACCACAAGATCTTGTTCTAATGCAAGCATCAAAGTTCAGTTAATTGGTTTTTGAAAAAAGAGTTATTATCCAGTACAAGTGTAACACTTATATTAAAAGTAAATACTAATTCATGGAGAGAGTAATGTATACTAAAAAAAAAGCAAGTAATAATCCATGCCATGATCAACAACTGTGCGGGAGATTCATTTACTATCCATAATTACGCTGTTTCTCAGCCAAATCATCTTTAGCCAGTTTAGACTTGAGGATGCATCTATGATTGTTTATTTTCTCTTGGGCCAATGTGCATGTTAATCTTAACATTCTCTAACATCTAGGTAATTTGTGGCGTGAACTATGGGAAACTGCTAAACCATTACCTGCTGTTAAACAAGCACCACTATTTGATGAGGATTTAGCAGTGTAAGTAGGAAGAATATTTTACCTATTTTTTCCATTATCAAAAGATTGTCTGATGGAGCAGATTATTTTACTCGTTTGTAGGGAAAGTATCTTAAATTTCCTGGAGGACATCCCCCCTTCTGAGCTTTTCAAGCAGCTGTTTCTTTCCTTGGTAAGTTTGTTTGTCTATCTAGATATGCAGATCATTTTTATTACATTCCATTTCATGTAATTGTTGATGTAGCTGCAGTTCTTAGTACCTCAGATATCCAATTATACCCTTATTATTTGCAATTGTTTAGTAAGACCCAGAAACTGTGTCATATTAAACCAAATGTATTTTTCTTGCTACCTCATCTAATTGATACCTGGATATAGGTTAGCATCTAACAATAGTTTGTGATTGTGACTGAGGATAGAACTGTAATATCAGTTTGTTTTCTTCCATAGTTTGCATATGAGGCTGTGATATTTCTGAAGTTATGGGATATGTTTCTTCCCCTTTGGCCTTGAGATTATTTAGTAAAACCTACAAACTGTGTCATATTAAATCAGATGTATTTTCTTGCTACCTCAGCTAATTGATAGTTTGATACTTGGATATAGGTTAGCAACAACAATAATTGTGACTGAGAACAGAACAGTGACATCAGTTTGTTTTCTTCCATAGTTTGCACAGGAGGCTGTGATCTTTCTGAAGTTATGGGGCTATGTTTCTTCCCTGTAGTCTTGGTGAGGTAAAAGCACACATAATGGTTTCACCCTACATGAAAATATATGTATATGGAGCCATCCATACCAATCCGTAAATATACCATTTTGCCTCATAATCTTGTGCCTTGATCCTCTTTTTTTTTTTTTTTGGGATGGGCACTTGATCCTGAATAAGGGCATCCCAAAGCACGAGGTTCCAGCTGTTATAGGGTTTGGGGGAGGGGTAGAATGTACACAGCCTTACCCCCGCAACGCGGAGAGGCTGTTTCCGTGTTTCGGATCCGTGACCACCAGGTTGCGATATGACAACCTTACCACCACCACCACACCAAGACTCTCTCTCTCTCTCTCTCTCTCTCTCTCTCTCTTTATATATATATATGTTATGGGTTTTCCTTATTGACACTTGTAGAGGTACCAAATAATTTGAAACTTATTTTATTTACTCGCAATTCATATAAAACGCTTTCCTCACGATTGGATAAAATTAATGGTTTTATAATATTGCACTTTATTAATTAAAAAAATATTTAGTAGGGTCCACATCTTATTAAAAGTTGAGGGTGCTAATGAAATTGCACATTGGAGTACAGACCACTTGTCATTTAAGATGTAATGCGATCTTTTATGCAGCTACAAGGTTGACATGCTTCCAAATGTAGCCCCATTTATGTTGAGAAATGTTCGAAGAGGAGAAGGGGTAGCAGTGGCCGGTAGAAAAGTGCCTTTTCCTTGAGATGGACAGCAAGCTTGGCATTTGATGATGTGAGCAGTCGGTACGTGAAGGATCTGATGGCAGAGAGGCACTTTTTCGGCAGAGGAGGAAAAGGATAGTAGTGGGTTCCCAGCATGGTAGACGAGGAGAGGAGAGGAGAGGAGGCTTCTGCAGATGCCCATGGCTTGGATTGGTTTAATGGAAGAATTTTCGAAGATTCGAGGGGAGATATCAGAACAAGGGTAGGACTTCTTGAAGAAATGTTTGTGAAGGATCCATAGAATGTTTAGAAACATTGGATTTCAGCATTCCTTTTGATAGTGCAAGCGGGAAAAAAACCATGATAAAAACCAAAAGAAAAGAGTTTTTTCTCCAACAAAAGCGAAGAATCGTTACTTCGCTATTGAAATTCCCATATCCACCAGTGAAGCACGATCAAGATCCGTTTTTAGAAAATGAACCGTCAAAGACTCAAAACTTATTCACTTCTAAATAAAAAATGCCAATTTAAATTTTACGAATATAATCTGGACCGCCATTAGAGCCACCTTCACCAATCTAACAATGCACCCACCTCCTCCTCCCCCGCCTTTTTTCCTTTCCTTATTTCCATCTCCCCCATGGTTTAGAATCTCGGCGAGATCTTGCCAAGATCTTGAATAGGTCAAGATGAGATCTCATATGAGACCTGTTCTTGACCAGTTCTCGACCAGTCTCGACTAGTTCTTGGCTGGTATCGACATTTTCAACCAATTCTTGACATTTTAGACTAGTTCTTGACATTTCAACCAGTTCTCAATTGGTCTCGACATAGTGTATGAATTATGATTGTATGGTTTACTTGACTACTATGATAATTAACTAATTTAGTGCTATTATGTTTATTCTTCTTTTAAAATATGATTTTACTGGCTCATTTGGCCTTATTTGATCTTCTACTTGTGTAATATCATGTGAAATAGCCAATATTATCCTAGGTTTATATCTGAACTTCAGACCGATACTGCCAAACATGAGTGTAAACCCAAACAACCACCATGTGATTATTTTTTCAATTTTATTGTTTAAATGTGATCATGTATGCTAAAAGAGTGATTCCCTGGAGTATTAAGCCTTGAAAGGACCATTTGAGCCCCCGAGACACTTTTTAAGCCTTCGCGGCTTTTTTACATTGTCTTGCCGAGATCTCGGATATCTCAGTTTCTCAGAGGGTCGAGACATCCTCAAGATTCGAAATTTTGAACCTTGATCTCCCCACCCATGACCCACCTCCACCTTACTCCCACGCTCTTCATTTCTCTGTGAAACAGATTCAAGCTTTTTTTTTTTTCCCCATTTGTATTCCAATCTTTTACTCTCTTCATGAGCATTGAAACCTTTGCGTTGAAAGCATTCTTTTAGGAGCTGAATGCTTAGATGGTTTTAAGGGACCAGGCAGTCTTGTATAAATAATAAAAGAGAGAATTACAAAAGGACTAAAAAGACTCACAACAGGAGTCGACAATACGAGAGTTAGAATCCAAGAAGGAAATTCTAACTCTATTTTAAACAAAGCTGGAAACTAAACAGCACTAACTAGGTGACACCTAGACACATGATACATATTTTAACTCTTTATTTTCTTTGGTAAATGTCAGAGCAACCATTCAGCATGAGCTCAAGGACCATGAGAGATGAGATCATCACTGCAGAAAGGTAGGCTCTTGCAATTGATGTCAGGAACGTGGTTCTAAATCTCAGTTTCGTGCTAGACCGAAACGAAATGTTTTGACCAGATTTTTTTGGCCTTGAAATCTTGGTTTCTAGTTTCACCCAGAAAATACCAGGTTTCGAGTCTTTCGACCTATATCTAGGTTTCGAACCAGACCGAATTAGGCCTTGAAATAGAGATTTGGAACCTTGGTCTGGAGGGAGTTGTTATTGGAGCGTGTGTTGGCTTTGCAGAGAAGGACCGTAAGACTCCGACAACAGTTTCTTATACTCGTACAATTTTTGCTATGTCCATATCATCCCACCCAAGCTGCAAGAGTTACAAGGTTCAATTCAGGCTAAGGTATAACAGCATGAAATCGTTGTCCCTTCTAAAGTGTTTTGGATATTACATTCCTAATCCTCTCAACAACAATTCAGTGTATGATTCCAAATTAGCTTGAAAATTCATTTTCATCCTTGATGCAAGTCACCTTTCGGAATAAGACAAGGGGCATTTTGTTTAAGGTGCCAAATTCCATATGCATCTTTAGAGGTGTTGGTGCATTAGTTCTGGTTTTCAATGCTGGTCCTTGATTTTTTGTTGTTATAATGGTGGGAATGTTTTCAAATTCTTTCTTCCAATATTTACATGGTTTGTCATTAATCTGATATATTATACTGTCAATTTGACATAGTTAAATGACATAATTAGCGTATCAACTGAAAATCCTTAGATTTAATTAGCGTAAAACTGAAAATTATGAAGCGTAATTGGATGGTCTTTGACTTTATAATTTTGTGTTGTTCATGATTAAAACAATGTACTCTGGTTGTTTAGTGGATTTGTTATTGTGCTTTCTGGCATGGTTCTTGTAATATAGACTCGACATTCATGATCCTTCATATTGTATTCTGGCTGTTCCCCTTCCACAATCTTACTTTTAATGGGTTTCAGTTTGTACAAAAGTAATATTTTCCATAAGAGGCGTGGCTGTATATTTCTATTTGGTTTTAACGGGTTATATCTGTCTGAAACTTTCAGCTATGTTCAGGATTTGTAATTGCTGAAGCTACACTTTCAACAAATAGTAACTTCTCCAAGCCATTCTACGAGTGCAAAGACTACATAATAGCTACATGTCAGCAGAATATATGGAGTGACAATATAGATGATCTCTTGCAGGTAGGTTCTGGATGTTTACTATATATACTAGCCAACATTAATTACAGATGGATTTGCATGGTGGTGCTGGGTACATAGACAATGGAAAGCCAAGAAATTTGGTTCCGCACCCCTCCCAAAGAAAGGCTGTTAGACCTTTTACTTTTGTGCAATCTGGTGCTATGATCTTGTTGTCTGATTGATTGGGTTATCCTGTCATATGCTGCCTCTCAAATGAAAAGCAACTGAACATCACGTCAATTTGACCAATCTTCTCCATTTGAACAGATTTAAGTGTTTTGCATGAACTGATATACATATTTTATTGCTGAAACCAAAATAATTGAATGATCAGCAAGTCAGTTATTGTGCTTGGCTGTCTCTTTGGGGACATCCAATAAAATTGGAACAACACTGAAAATGTGCTTGGCTACTGTTTATCCAAGAGGTTCTTTGTTTTCTCAATATCTTAAATAGCAGAAACTACAGGATATAGGAATGACAAAGTTGAGTTCAGGTAGTTGATATGGTGTTCACTATTTGCCACATGGCGGTCATTGGTAGATATGTATGGGTGCTTGTTATAGATGACCATGTACCCACGTCAGAGGTAAAGTTTCAGCCCAAAGAGAATATGTATTCACGTTCAAAAGTGAGTTCAAATGAAAACTATGCCACAAGAATTGGTGGAGGTTAATGGCATTTTGTAATTTGGTAAAGACTTAAAATACAATGACATGCTCATTTTCGGCTGAAAATTGACTGGTGAGATGGAGGCAGCATCCTTCTAATATGGATTCATCCAATGTTTGTTATGTTTCGTAACTTACCAAGTTCATCAGCCTTGGTGAACGTTTACAGGATCTTCCGTTGTGCAAGTCATGTTAATTTTACGTTGGGGTTGGCATAACCCTATTACCTGTGGGCATACTTCCTAATCTCGGTGAGATCTTGAAAATCTCAACTGCCTTGAGTTCTCATAATCTTGGAAATATCAACCTTTATATGTTCAAAAAAGGTAGTGTCTTGGTGAGATTTTCAAGATCTCAAATATCTTGGAAATCTCGGACCTCACCGAGATGGGGTTGAGATCTCAAGATTTAAAACCTTGCCCTTTGGGAGACTTTGACTGCCTTCAAGAATTCAGCTTGCTTTTCTAAGATTATAAAATTAACTAAAAATCTTATTTTCAAGAGCAAGGAAAATACATACTTGGTAACAGAATATTATCTAATGGATAAATTAAATTGTGTAAGATGTATAACATAAGGATGATGATTGAGTTATGAGGAGCACTGTTCTTATTAGAAGATTTGCTGAACTGTGGCTTGTTAAATTGATAATTATTTGCATATAGATCAACTGCACTCAGTCTCCACCAATCCTATTGCACAAACATTCATTTGCTTAGATTGCATTTTTTTTGTAGCAATCTAGGTAATCTAGTTTTTTCAGGTCAATGATTTTCCGAGTTAGATTATGTACTTGCTTGTCATTGTAGTCTCTTATATTTTTTTCTTTCCATTGAATATCTTTTCTACAATATAAAATTAGTTGGTGATAGCCATATGCGCTCTAAATAATGATATAAGATTATGGCAGTATTCTTGTACAATAATGGTTTACTAAGATTTTGTTGTAAATTTTTGGTAAAGGTCTATGAAACGGTGGAGACAATCTTAATTCATCCAGAGGATGGCCTGAAGATCATCGAGCATGCTGAAGAAACATCTCTAAGTGAACCAAAGCGTCGTTTTAAGAAACTTAGTCTGAATTTTGGAGGTAAAGATGGAAATTTCTTGAGAAGACCAGCCTCCAAAGACCAGAAGAAATCTGAAGAAAATCCTACACGCCAAGTGTTCTCTAATCTTTTTGCAAAGAAGCCACCCAAGGGAGCTACTACACTGCAGACTGATACACCCCCTTGTTTAGATGAAAATGAATGGACTGTTGTTTAAATATGTACATATCTTACAATTTGGTTCTGTGGGCAATTGATAAATAACCTGTAAATAACCATCCATTTAAATTTGCCATACATCTATATTGATTTTTTTTATGGTTTTGGAATGAAGATTGAATAGATTTCAAAACCATGTGAACTTGTTTTGATTGGATCCAAGGAAACCTTGAAGAATTCAAGTCAGATTTTTTTTTTAAATGGTTACTTTATATCCACTATAGTTTCTGTTTTATTTTTTAGTCTGCAATGCAAATGATTTTATTTACTATACTTTGGGAGGGAGAAAATGGTGCCTGTAGATTATGAAATTTAAGATTTGGGTGTGGTACAAACGGCACTCTTTAGGATCTGCTCAAAATGTAGATCTGGAAATGGCCAAATGTGGAGAAACTGGGAGAATGTGAACCACACTCCCCCAAACAACAAAAGAAGAAGAGAAAATATCAGAACTTGGAAGTTTTCACTTCTTTGAAACTGCGCGAGCCCTTCTTGAATTTGCTTTTTTTTGTTTTTTTTGGTGAAGTTCTTGAATTTGCTTCACTGGTCTCAACCTTGTTTCCCGATTCATCTTGTGATGAAATTTTATCATCAGGCGTCTGCTCTTTTTTGCATGGATTATCAGGTTGGAGATTCTTTGAGACTATGTCCGGTACAACGAAATTGGCAATCCAGAAAGCCGTGAAAAGAATGACACTGTCGAAAGAAAATAAAAGAAGAAAATATCTCAATTACAAAAACTTACCCATGAAAATCTAAAACAAATTACTTTTTTTTTGCTTGCCATCAAAGATGAAACCACATGCATAATTCTATTAAGTACTGAGCAATGGGTTCAGTTTAAGGATAAATCTCGAGGCCAGTTCTTCTGTATGTACGTGTAATTTTCATGGGATTGAATCACCATCGATGGGATGTGAAGTCCACTTCTAAAGTGCAGAACTCACTGAATATGTAGAGTGATAGAGTTTGATGGAGGGTACACAGACATGCAACTTCTGAAGTGTGAGACCCACTGAATATGTAGAATGATAGAGTTTCGATGGAGGGTACACAGACATGCAGGTGTTCTAGCAATTCCCAGTGACAAAAGTGAAGAAAATATAAATAAAGTATTCATTGAAATCGATAAAGAAGAAGAAAGGCACCTGGATTGAAGTAGGACAGATACGTCAAAGGAGGCTGGGGGAGAAGAAACGCCCAGGACAGGAGATGAGGGGGTGAAAGCTCGGGTCTTCACATTATTTAGTGATCGGAAAAAGTTGGGTCCTTGGAGTAATTTAGCTGCTTCATCGCTGGGGATCCAAAGCAATTTAGTTGGACTTGATTGCTTGTGTCTGAAGTATGTGAGTAAGGGAATCACTGCAGAACGAACTGCAAATCCCATGGTGATGTCTAACGTCCTTCTGTCTATGGAGTTTCTCAGAATCACTAATGAAGATAGTAGTTGTGGATAATGTTCCTAAGGTTGGAGCTGTTTGAGCTTGAAATATCTTGTCTTTGTATCTTCTTTTGGTTAAAAGGAAGATTTTAATCACCAACCTTATCTGAAGCTGCTGACTGAAAAATATCATATTGGAAATTACAATTCAATAATATAAAATTCTGGTCTTGATGGAGAGAAAAATTTTGAGGGAAAAAACCACACTTTTTGCGACGTTTTCATTAGGGGTGTTGATTTTGGGATCGAATCGGTAGTCCGGACTCCGGACTAAGCTGATCCGAAATCGCCCAAAATTGATTGGACCCAATTGTTTCCGGATATGTTTTGGGTTAAGGTATGACATGTACTACTGGTCCCAGTCTGGTCTGGGCTAACCCAAAACTGGACCAAAAAATCAGATCAATGAGTCCGAAACCTGATAATGACTTGGATTAAACCGATTTAAATTGAATATTAAACCCCAACTTCACTATTTTAGCCTTCTAATGGATGGGCATAATGGGTTCATGTCAGGCTTTGAACTTGAACCAACCCGAATAGGCCCGATAACAATCCAAAACCAGATCAGCCTGTTAGTTAATGTGCACAGTACAAATCACACAGCCCGAACCTCTTAATGGAGATGTTTCGGTCAAGCCTTATAAAGCCCAACACCAATTTGGCTTGGACACCAATTTGGCTTGGACTGATCCTTGATACCCTTAGTTTTCATTGTCTGGACAAGGCAGTACATGGATGATGCCAAGTGGCAGATAGTGACGTGTGTTGGACCTATGGAAAAACTACACTTCACCCTTTCTAGTTAATTGTTTACGTGACTGGGTCACTTTATGATTCTCTATGCATGTAAGAGACCGGATTCGCATCCTGTCCTCCCAGTGGTTCTGGGAGGACAGTGGCAACCTGTCCTGGATGGCCGCCACGTGGCTCTCAGTAAATCCGAGACGATCCACGTCCGAGCCGACACCCAGCCGACAAGCCGAGCCGACAGAGGTTGTCGGCTCAAACGTGGGTCTCGGATTCAACTGAGAGCCACGTGGCAGTCATCCGAGATAGGTTGCCGCATCCTCCTAGAATCATTGGGAGGAGACGATGTGCATCCTGTAAGAGACCAGATCAATGGGAAGGTAAAGGTAGATCCATATTTGTCAGAGGAGAGAGAATATCAAGAATCTATGGTTCATTATGTGAGAGGGTATGAGAAAAGTATTTCTATTATGATATTGTGGGGATCTTTTTTTCCAATTAAATAAAAGGAGAAAAGAACGATGTCTGGCAACGCTCTCCTGGACCTTGTCACATGGGAGTGTGAAATGACCATCCACCCTTGGTCATTTTACACCCCTTGTGAGAGGGTGCAGAGGGCAGTGCTGGACAACGTTCCTCTTCCCTAAAAAAAGGAAAGATACACTAGAAAATAGCGTTGTGTTTGTTATGCATTCTTGCAATGCATTCTCAGAAAGACATTATCTAAATAAAGAATGCATTCCTAAAATAGCAAGAAAGAAAGAGCATTTAATAGTACCCCCGTATGAGTGGTTTCAAGACGGTAAGAGGAATCAAACTTTGAACCTTTCGCTTTTTAAGATGTAGACTCCTTCCAACTGAATTACCCCTTGGGTTACTTAATTCTATTTTCTACTGTCTTGAACATTTTTCCTTTGTCCTTATATATCTTTTCATGTGATAAGCCATTAGAGTAACAAGATTAGGAAGGAAGCACACAGGGGCATGGTGGATTGAGGGTAAAAAAATACAGCCATAAATGAATATCCCCCATGGATGACGAATACAACTGATTCTTAACATATTCTTATGAACCGTCATCCGTGGAGGTTTATGTTTTTGGCTTCTTTTTCTTTTGGAATCACACTCAGTAAGCCTACGTGGTTGAGAATAATTCACCTACAGATATGTGTATCTTCTATTAGATCTCATCACTATATATTCAGTGAGTTTCATACTCTATAGATGGATCCCACACCCATGGAATGTGATCATAGTTTTAAGTATTGGTATCGTATTAGTCTTATCGGTTGATTCATATTAGTCTCGTCCGTGTCCAATATAGATACTTAACAGATACAGTATTGTTTTGCTGCATCGATATAGGGATCAATACCAAATCGATACCTCTATCAGCCTATATGTGGCCAATACAGACCGATATTGTCCGACAGAAGAAACATGGTCAATACTCAGCATAGCCTTACTGACTAATACCCATATCCGATACTTAATATCATTTCGATATTATGAATTAAATCTAATAGAAAATATACGTAAAATGCTGGTGAACTGAACTTGTTGGGGGTAGAGAGACTTTTAATGAGAGCATTAATTGGTGATTCTTCCCCTACTTTTTCTTCCTGTACCGGTGTCCTTAGTTCTTAAATTGATTAGTTAAAATGGGCTTCGAAGTCAAACCTCCTAAAAAAACTAGGGACCTATGATAACTATTCCCATTCAAAATGCATTTATGATCTTCAATTCCTCATATGGTCCAACCAAAAATTGCATTTTAGGGTTGGCTCTGGAAGGCCAAGCTCGGCCCATAGTAAATCCATGACTACTTTACTTCATTAATTCCCAACCAGACACCGACTAAAGTCTAAAGAGAAACATGCAGTGAAGATAGAAAGTTTTTTCTACCAAAAAAAAAAAAAATAGTAAGTTTTGTAATTTTTTTTGGTTGAAAAGTTTTGTAATCAAGATGCCCTAATCAATCTATATATTTTATTATATTTGATAAATATTGTTTTGAAATACAATTTTTTGATAAAATTTCACTTATCCTTGTACTTTGCTTTTAATCCACCAAAACTCAACTTTGCGATTAATTTCACACCTAATTAATGAAAAATGCAAAATTACCTAATTACCTTTCCTATTTTTTTTTGTAGAAATTACTTTGCTTAATAACTTGACAATCAAATAAGAATTTGAGAATCCGATTGAAGGAAAAAGAAAATGAGTGTTTAAGAGGGTAAGTATGTCATTTATTAATGGTTAGGGAGAGGGTAAGATAGTAACTTAACAAATTTGAAATGATAGTTTTGTCATTAGAAAATTATAGATCATGTCACATCATCACTTAATATACTTATCTGTTTGAAATTAAGGATTGAGTGAATTAAAATCAAAGTGGAGGAGGGGGGGTGAGTGAAATTTTCCCTAAATTTTTTTTTACTTACAAATCCAATTTGATTATGTAATAAATATAAAATATAATAACAAATTAAGTATAGTTAGGAGTTAGTTACACACTTACACCTTCTTGTGAGTTAAAAGGTATTCATTTGTATGCTTGTTTGTTTTTTTAAACCCGTTTATTTGTGCGCATAACTAGGAGAGTGCACATGTACTGTCTATACTGGTGATATGCATGAACATATATGGGATGCATGCAAATACAAAAGTGAATAGATTTTGAATTTGACATGTGGCTAATCTAGACCATGTTTTCTTTATCTAATAATCGAAATAGACACATCATCAGTCCCACATGACAAGAAAAAGATAAAGGCAAACATAGCACCTTAGCCTATAAAATGGACTGTCTCACGGAATTTTGAAGGAACATGCAAAAACATGATATGGAAAAGCATGGAAAAGAAAGAAGGGAAGAGAGGTTATGGGCATGGGATTCATGAATGATGACTACCGTTTCCACACAGGGTCTCTCTTGCAAGTTGCAACAAGGCACCAACCACATATCTTTTTTTTTTGGTAAAAAGCCACCAACCATATATCAGAAGACATTAATATATATGTTCCCTTCAATTTTTTTTGGTAAAAAATATATGTTCCCACTTCTCATCAATACACCAGCCGTTGTATGGTCATGACTCATGATCGTCTAACCCTAGAGAAAGAACAGAAAAAGAAGTGAGATTGTGAGAAAAGGACAGTGTTGATGGAACCAAGTGGGAAATGGGAAACCTGGATGTTGAGGACTTTCTCCTCTTTAAGTGCAGGTAACAGTTAAAAGAGTAATTACTTGTAACACTAGTAGTGCTGGACTGAGTTTGAATAGCTTGACCAGACCAAGAAGACTGAAAAGAGGGAGCAAATGCATGTACTCTTGAGTACAGAAATAGGGTCGTAAAATTGGACAAAAAATTTTCCTCCAAAATGACTAGTAGGGATTTTTCAGTTTTTCGATTTCACGTTCACTCATATGGAATTTCATTTTTATTGAGAATAATCTCACATTGGTTAAGACTGAAATCTTAGATGCTTTATATACTTGAGAGTCCTCTACTTTATAGTTTTAATTTTTGAGATAGAAACTTAACAACTCCAACTAAAATTTTTTTTAGAAAATACTAAAATCTAAAGAACGATTTGTGAACCCGTTGAGGAAGGGGTACTAGATTCCAAATCGGCACACACGAAACTGGACAGTAGGAATTCTTTTGCTTCCCAGTTTGTAGGAATTTTTTCTTTTTCCAACAAACTTGAGGCCAAATAGAAAACCGAAATTGATTCTGTCTGATTTGGCTTGGATCGATTTGAAACCGAACCTTATTGGGCTGTAATAGGGTTGTCTTTAGAGTTTGCTGAAAAATCAAAACAAGATCAGACCGATTTATTAGTCCAAACCAAACCAATCCAATAAGTCCAAACCAAAATTGAAACTGAACCAGCCTGAAAATGGGCCGGTAAGAGCTTGTTTAGAAACGTTTTGTTAAATATAATGTAGAAAACCAAAACAAAATCCAAACTAACCTAATAATGGTCTATAGAGCCCACTAAACAAATTTTTTACTAAATATACATATAGGAAACTGAAAGAGGACCAATAATGGATCGATAAAGTCTATTTAACAAGTCCGATAAAACCCGAAACCAAATAGGACCGAGACCAAATTTTCTTATTAGGCCGTACTTAGGCATTTATGTTCGAATGTACTGGACCAAAACCAAATCGACCCAGACAAAAAATGGCGCCAAACCAACCCATTGACACCCCTAACTCCCCCAACAGAGGAGAGAGAGAGGACTTGAGGTGGTCGGCGAGCTCAATTCAGAGAAGGGCAGTTGGGTTGTATTAACTATCCGGTCCCATTTGCCCCAACACGGATTTCAAATGAGGAGATGTGAACCATTAAGAGCTTCTCAACCGTCCACTTCTCCTAAAGATCATTTAATTTCCACTCTCAAAAACATTCTATTTAAACCCTCCTTCGATCCCTCGCTTCCCATCACAAACTCCGAATCCTATTGTAATCACTGAGATAACCAGCAAGGAAAGGATGACAACAAGGCTTCTTCTCCTTTTGCTCCTTGGTGCGCTTGTTTGCAGCACTAACGCTAGGAAGCTTGTGAGCCAATTTGAGGAGAAGAAGAATTTCATCCACCATGGTGGGCTTGGAGGGGGCGGCGGTGGTGGTTTTGGGGGAGGCGGCGGCGGTGGGTTAGGTGGAGGTGCTGGAGCTGGTGCTGGTGGTGGAGCTGGATTTGGTGGGGGTGCTGGGCTAGGAAGTGGTGGTGGACTTGGTGGTGGTGGTGGCGGTGGTGGAGGGTTCGGCGGAGGAGGTGGTGGTGGACTTGGTGGTGGTTCGGGGGCAGGATTTGGAGGTGGAGCTGGTGGAGGTGCAGGAGTTGGAGCTGGACTTGGAGGAGGTGCGGGTGGTGGTGGAGGTGCGGGTGGTGGTGGTGGTGCAGGTGGTGGACTGGGTGGTGGTGCAGGAGCTGGGTTTGGTGGAGGAGCTGGTGCTGGTGGAGGGCTTGGAGGTGGACTCCCTTGAGAACAAAACAAAGCTGGCTACATTTCACTACAACCATTTCTATCTGTTTCTCTCTCTTTCAAAATTACTCTATTTATGTACTATCCTATCCTATGTGGTAGTAGTGGTGTTCGTAGATGTGGTTTATTTATTTGTCTTTTCATCTTTTAATTTACTAGTAGTGATGTACTCCAACGTTCTGTCGATCTAATTAAGACAAACATTTGATAAGAAGTTCCACCCACGAGTAAATGCTCTCTCTCTCTTTCTCTCTGCTAATCGCATGTCTTACCTACATGAAAGGAATGGTACTATCATCGAGCCCATGCCATGCACGTGGATTGTGGCTAAAACCAGATAACGTCTCAAGTAAATTTTAGGGTTTGCTTTTCTAGAATAATTCATCGGCATATACTTTTTGAAATTTTGTAGGTTCATATTCAATGGGTCCCATACCATATTGATGGTGATAAAAACCTATGAAAAATATATGTACATACATGTGATCTAAATTCTTTCGATCCTCACTTTTAGTAGTTAAGAGTGAATACATAGCCTAAGAAGGGTTGCTACATTTAGGCTTCTAACAACCCAATGAGTGTGTATTAAATGGAATTATCATGAGAATCTCAATATATAGGGGATAATTTTGGTATTTCATTTGGGAATTAATGTGGGCAAAGTGATCGAGGATGGACGTCTCGATAAGTTTGTTGAGAATGTAAGATTTTTTAGATTTTCTTTGGATTTTTTTTATGAGATTTTTTATGAACTCTAACGACACACCACACAGATTACTAGAATACAATGGGTATTGAAAAAAGATGATAAGACACATATCTCTTACTGTAGATTGATTTTCGATCTTTTTTCTTTGCTTTGAATGCTTGGAATGCTTGGATCAGAGTCTTCCAGAGCCTATCGGGATCCCTTGACCTTCTCTCTGTGTATGGGAACAGGAGAAGAAACTAACACCGTGACTGTGGGGACCTTAACCATTGGTATTTATAATACCACCTCCAACCCTGGACCAGTCCCACAGTGGACCAGATTGGTCCATCTTTAATCATACTTAAACCGGTCCTGTAACTAGACTCCCACTAAATCAACTAACCTTATAATTAATTTAGCCCATAAAATATCTTACAATCTCCCACTTGGGCTATATTAATTATAAATTCACCATTGATCCAATGTGGCCATGAAATCTAATTACACCAAAACCATTCTTTACTTTGGTCAAGTCATCAAACGTACCAATGTTGAACAACAGCGGAAAGTACTCTTACACATCCGGTGTACCCCCTTCTGTCAGCCACATACAGAGGTCTACTTAATGACATAAATCACTTTGAGATGAATACTTGAGTCCAATGATCGAATTATCACGATCCCGTTATCTTAAAATCCTTATAGGTCAACGCACTTTGACATTATCCAACTTATATAGGCAAACTGCCTCCAATTTAGACTAATATCATACTTTGGCTTACAGTCTTCTTTGGCTAAATACCGCCTTGCAACTTTGACATTTCTTAAATAATCAAAAATACATATAAGCAATAAATGCTCACCAATAATCATGCTCATTAAACCACAAGCAGAACAAACAATCACAGATAAACCATCAATTACCAGATCTCCCACTAACCGAGCAGATCTGAATACTCCCACTGACTAAGAGAATCTAAAGACTCCCATTAACAAAATCTTTCAACCATTCTAATAAAACTACTTTAACCTGTCTCTATATTGTCCTAGAAATCAACTATGATTAGTACAACTAGTCGAACCTATGATTGTATAGTCGAACCTTGAAAATCTATTCACCACTTTACAGAACAAGCATAGCCAACATTATAGACATTCATTTACTTTACAACACCATAAGCACCATAACAGCATAACTCTTTTTTATTTAATTGAAAAGGAAAACCTTACATTCTGGTATTTCAAAAAACATCATTACATTTTCAATATGGGAAGCAATATGTTAAGTCAAATAATAAACATAAAAACAAAGTAAAACCAAAAGCAAAAAAACCATTTGAATGTAAAATGAAACTTTACAATGATAAGCTTAACAATTTCAACTCGTATTCAAGCCAACAATCTTCAGAACCCTTTTACTCTAAATACCTAGGGAGTTCTAAAATCTTTATCTGATAACAGTATTTGGTGAAACAATCTATCTTTGGTCAATCTACCAATATTTGAGCAATTTACCTTGAAGTTACCCAATAATAACCTTATTACTGGCTCTATCTCTCCCATTTTGATAATGCAAGCCATTAAACCTGAATAAGTTTTATAGCAATGAATGGAATATCTAATATATCAATTACTTTGGTCTCATTATCTTTGAGCTTTTCAGTGATAGCTGATAGCTCCCAAAAAAATTTCCTCACATTATTTTTTTCAACATAACTGGTACTAGAGAGCTAGGCTAATAAACTATCTTTCGACCCCTTTTGAAACATTATTCTTATCTTTTGTATTTCTCTTAGATAATTCCTTCGCAATATTTTTCATCTTAATACTGCTACACACAACCTCAATAGTAGAATACCTCACAACTAATGTAAATTACTATGAAAGATACATCTAGGTCAAACGATCCTAGACTAATCTTCAATCTTTTCATAACAAATCTTATCCTTTGTCCCAGAAAGAGTGGGAAAGAAACTACCAAACCATATGACATATTTACTGAGACAGACATCCTAGGAGACGTAAACCATCATCATTATATGAGTCCAAACACAAATATCCTGCAATAGATAAATTACACAAGACTCATATAAACACATGCAATTTATATTTATTTATACTTTGTTCTAAATAGAAAAAGATAGTTATCAAAACATTCTTTGGGATAGTCATACTTGGATGAACATATCAGTGTATGAGTTTAAATATAGTATCAAACAACTGAAGACTCATACACATACCCTTTACTTGCATTAACCATATCAACCATTCATTCAAATAAATATCCTTTTTCAAGAGTTAACCAATTACACATTCTCCTTTGGGATAAACATGCAGTGGTCTTCTCAGTTTCTGTGCAGTGACTGCGAAAGAATAATGACTCTCAGAAATCCCTCCACCTTTGGGTTAATGAGACCCCCTAAAGTCAAAACCCTTTCAACTCATGTGCATGAACATACCTTTAACTTTGACAATGCCACATTTGGATTAACATTGTCTTTCTTAGTTATTTTTCACACCATGGAGAATAATATATTAAAAATATATCTTTTATTGTATATGTAAATACATAAATTTGGGGTTTGAGGACCACCATGTTGGAACTGAGTGTACCACTTTGGTGGATTCCTTTCAATCTTCACATGACACCCACAAACCTTAATTTGAACAAAACTTGACAATGTCACATTTGGGTGTACATCTCCCTTACACAAGCATTTACAAATACATGAACTTTGAATTTGAAGATATCATAATGAAATTAGGTGTACCACTTTGGTGGGTTCCACCCAATTCCATAATGATATCCTCAAATCCTACTTTGTAGCACCTTGTGGGTCAATAAATAAAATCTCATGCACACATAACCTTCTACAAGCATCTGATACAAAAATAACTGACAAACAAGCAGAAAACTACAAATCAGACTAATTTAGACACCTTTTAGTTAAAAATAAATTCTTCAAATCACCAAACTGTGTCAAACTATGTTCCAGATTGTAGAGCACGAAAATATGAACATAGCGTAAAAAATTGCGTCAAAATCTGACATTCCTAGCGCCTACAATCTCCGATCAGAGTCGGCTTACCTTTCATATAACCTGAACCGGTTCTGGCCGGTTCATCCTGTCTCGGTTCAATCTGTCCGGGTTCGGTAATGGGTAGACCAAACCCACTATAAACCTTTTTTTTAAAAATGCTTTGATCTAGACCGAACCAAATAGTCTGATCTTAAACCGAACCATAGACCAGTAGTTCAACCGTCGGCCCAACCAAACCACCCATTCAGGTTTTCGGGTCCAGTTCCTGGGTCATTGGATCGGGTTCTCAGGTCACAAAATCAGGCCCATGGGTCGGGTTTTAGGGCCAAACATCTGAGTTAATGGGTCGGGTCTCCTATCACAGCTACAAACCGCACGTGCACCCTGAGACTGGTTCACGGGTCCCCTTGGGCCCGGCTGGGCTGGTCTAGGCTCGGGTTCGGTCCTGGACTGGCCTAGATCCGCTCAGTCCAGTACGAGGCTGACCAGGTGACATCAGCCCTACTTTTTTTTTTTTTTTTTGGCCTTCGGTGCGTGGATCTCACAGAAGTCATCATCTCTTCTATGATAACTGCTTCTTTCCATGGATAGGCTTCAACAGAAGTCATCATCTCTTCTAGTTTTTTGGAGGATAGAGAATATTGCGTTGTAGTTCTAAATAATGGAAAAAAGACATGGTTTTTGGGGATTTCTTTTTTTTGGAAAGAACCTTTGGTAGTGTCTTTTCTTTTACCATATATAGAGAAGTGTAACCTATTTTTCCATCGGTGTAAGCAAGTGTTTTCAATTTCACACTTTGGTTTTTTTCTTTTTCTTGGTTTTTTTTTTATTGAGCACAGAGCGACGATGTTCTGATGGGGGCCATTGAGCAAGTGCAACATGGACTAGCAGGCTTGAGGGCATATTTTATCTTGGGAGACCAATTCACACCAATTTGGTTGCACCAATAAGGAGGAACTAAGGTCCTACAGAAAATGACCTGCAGCATGACTCAACCCCATCAATTCTTTAAGTTTCTAACCCTTTTTTGTTGGTATTTGATGCTTCCATGATGCATATAGTTGGTAACATTGACTATAATTTGTCATCATTGCCAAGTAAGTTCTCTTGCTCCCCTTTGCATTTGTAGTTTGGATTAATATATCCAACACTACTGAAACAGCAAGGTCGGAGAAGAACCAAATTCGTGATTACCAATGAAGTAAGGCAGGAAATAAATCGCCTTAGATAACACAAGAATATATATATATATATATATATATATATATATATATATATATATATATATATATATATATATATATATATATATATATATATATATATATATATATATATATATATATATATAGAGAGAGAGAGAGAGAGAGAGAGAGAGAGAGAGAGAGAACTATTAACTGAATCGACTAATACAAAGATCGAAACCCGACTTTTGATGAAACAAGGAGAAGACTCCTCTCTATGTCTTGTAAAGGTGTCAATAGGCTAGTTTTGGTCTGATTTGTTTTGGTTTCAGGTTTGACAGGTGCAACATTATACCAGTCTAATAAGCTATTGGGTTGATAAACCCAACCTGTAATCGATAGCTATTAGTTTGTCTGGTTTTGGCCCTTACTGAACTGGTAGTGGACCGGGTTTGGTTTGGATTCAATAATTAGAACGATAACAAATGTTAGCAATTAATTGATGAACTTGATATGACACTGAGAGGGGGGGTGAATCAGTGTCTGAAAATTCTCCCTAATTATTTCATGCTGCCCAGAGCTGATGGAGACCTAACTTTTCACACATACACAAGCGCATGCAAATCTACCTTGCTACCACTCAGTGGCCAGGTCTACCAGATTTGCGCACCCACCCTGCAAAGCCATTCTACGCACTCCAAAATATATAGGAAAATAAAGACAGTCCACAACACAGCATATACGTGGTTCACCAACACAATTCGTGATGGCTAGTCCACGTAGTAATGCCCAACGGGCTCCGTATTTACTCAACACTCAACTTTTAGTCTTTTACAAGACAAGGATACTAACCCTAGGTTTTTTCAGCATAAAACTGAGAGGGCGCACCAACGCCAAGATTCAGGCTTAACAACCAGTGTCCAGCACCCACTAAGCACACCACACTTAACCCGCACCCACGGGAAGCAAATAATAATTTTTAGGCTTATAATTATGCCTTACAATTTTTCCCCCACTAGCTAGGCATTCAATAATTTTCACCTATGCTAGCATACAATATATTGAAAGCAACAAATAGATAGGGAATTAAAAAACCTCACAACTACTTTCGAATGGCCAACAATCTCTCTGAAGCTTCACACTGCTCTCAGGTACTCTCCAACAGCCTTCAATGATGATAGAGATCGATTCACAGAGTACACCTCGCTCACAGGCTTCCAATCTCTTCCACACAATCCATAACCACCATGAATATGAAAATAAAAGCTCTACTGACCTCTTACAGGGATTTAACACTCCATTGATGCACAGAGAAGAGGTAGTTGGTGATTGATCACTCCCACAGGGCATAAAACCCTAGAAATCCTTCTTTCTGCCTTCAAAATGCTCTTTTAAATTTTTTTCTTAGTTTTTTCGACTCCCAACGGCGTCCAATGTATAGAGCATCCAAAAATAGGGAAACTACAACTTGAACGGACCGATTTGGAGCTTAGATGAAGAAGTTATGGCAGTTGAAGTTCGGCCAACCAAAAGATTCAAAATAGAATCTTTCCTTTTATAGCCACGCACCCGTGCCGCACCGTAGCCACGCCTCCGATACGCTATCGAGATCTGATTGGTCGATCGAAGTATCTTCTCTACCGGCCATTAGATTGACTTCAAAAAGGCATGATTTGTTTCTCGCCGCTGGATCTGCATAAATAGCGTCAGTGAACTTCGGAGTCATCATAGGCTGTTAGATCAGGATTTGTCCCGCCGAAGTACCGCACCCGCGTTACACTGAATCAGGAACGTTCTTCATGCAACGTGGCGCACACCTTTAAGTTGCGCGCGGCCAATCAGATCCTGCGCGATGGAATCTAACGCGATCGTTGAGATCCACTCGAGCCCGCCTTAATCAGATCCATCCGATCTGGATCTTGACGATGTGGCTCATTCTGAGCCGTCCGAACAGAATTTATCTCTATTTATGATAATTTCAGCCTTCTCCCTCAACTCTTGATAATTGCAAAAAGACCCCTGAACAAATGTTTAATGGTTTTTTTGAGCGATCCGACGAAAACTGCAATATCTTTCTCATCCGACGTCGAAATTGAGTGATTCAAGTTGCGTTGGAAAGATAACTCGACGCTCTACATCTTTCCACTGTCAAATTACCATGAACCTTCTGTGGGACCCACCAATATTTTCTCTCTCCTCTTTCTCTCTCCTTATTCTCTCTCTACATCTTCTTTCTTCATGTAATGCTTCAGAATGCCGCAACATTGCCTCATCATTAGAAACTCGGCCACATCATCAGAAACTGTGTCACATCATCAGAAACTGTGCCACATCACCAGTGGGATCCACAGACACTCTCTCTCATCAAAATCAGTGTAAAATCTCATTTAACTCATTGCAAGTCATTTGAAACACATGTAGAACACTATAGAACACACAAGTGAAGTTGCCACATCTGTGCCACTGCACAGACACTCTCTCTCCTATACTGACACTCTCTCTCTTCATTTCTCTGACTGAATGCTCACAAACACTGTCACATCAGCCAAGTTACCAACAATGACAACATAAAGTCCAACATTAACTTATGCCCCATCTCTTTACTTGTCGATATCTCTAATCTTTGCTCTATACAAAACTTTGATATAACCCTAAATTTTGAAAAAAAGAAAAAGAAAAAAGGTTGAGATGGGGAAAGGGAGAAGGTCGGCAGATAGGGGGTGAGATGAAAATTCTAGAAATATAGAAATCAGGTTAGAGATTAAATGTATTCTCCGTTTAAATTCGATTTGAGCATCAATTTGGGTTCAGATCACTATCGATTTTAGTTTTATTGATCAAGTTCTGGGTTATCAGCAATTTTATGAGGATTTTTTCCTCCTGTCTTTTATGTAGTTCCTCAAAAAATTTGCGAATCAAAAAGATTATTTTAATCTTTTTGATAAGCTGGTACAGACTCTCAATTTACTGGCTAGAGGTGGTGATGTGGTGGCCAATTTTCTATTAATTACTTATGCTTTGGCCAACTGGATTCTTACGAAGGAAGGTATTCAGCAAGCAAGGGAAGCTCGGAACATACGTGTGGATGACCTACAACCATAGTATCACGTGAAGCATCATGGAATGGAAAAACGGTTTTCATCCCAACCCTAATCACTCATATAGAAATCTTGAATACAATGAAGATATAATAAAATTCATAATGGTAAAGGTATAGTTGAAGATTGGTTTCACCATTTAACTAGAAGCTTTGGTCATAGTTTTCCACAGCCCACAATAATTTCGTTTACTTCTCAATTCTTATGGGTGCAGAGAGAGAAAAAGCAATTGGAGCAGCAAGGACCCATGGCCTAGTATTTATTGTTAGGACCATGCCAAAAACGGCCAATCAGCAAAGAAAACGTGTCATCACATAGATTGATCATCTCTGTGGACACGTCATCTCATCTCAGCACATCAAACCGGGCAAGTTTCTATGCCCTTGAGTAGTTGCAGGTGTGCCAGAATTAAACACGTTCGGATAATTGGTAGCTAACCTACTCTAGGGTGGTTAGATACATGTGTCAGCCTATGGAAGCAACCAAAGAGGGATTAAACCACGTTTAAAAGGAGCTTTAAGGAGGTTATGATAAGTTCAGCCCTTGGATCTACATCAGATGGTCGAAGAGGTCTTCCAAATCCGTACAATCCTCCATTCTTGGGATTGTAGTGCGCAGGGACTTCCACTCAACAACGACCATTCCCCTGAGATCCGTGCAACTATAGGGAGACGTCCCGTAATCCAAGGCCACTCTGTGCTTCATAAATACCCCCTACCATGAAGGTAAACGGACCAAACTTTTGTGATACTTACATATTACATAAGTCACTACCAGCCCCCTCTCTACTTTGAACTCGGCCTTCTTTACTCGAGTTCATCTGATTATCGTCCTTGGGCTAACTTAGGCATCGGAGTGGCTCCCGGGTTATCCAACCAGTCCAACTCTTATATTTGCTTGCTTTTTGTGACAGCTGTTGCACCTCCGACCAGGATAAAAGATCCCATTGAAGCGGCTAATCCCATGCATATTGTATGCACATCTGGTGGCACAAATTGCATAGTATCATAAATGGCTATTCCGGGTATCACCCACTATCTTCCCACGAATTAGTGAATTAGGCAAGATGCTTCTGTGCAGAATAACAAATTGCGGGTCAATCTTCATAAATTTCAAGGAATGCATTTTCGTTTCATTCTATGGAAAATTGGAAACGTCGAAGTGAGCTGTGGCTTATAAATAGGAAGATGAGGAGATAACGGGCGAAGGATCTTCAACATATGAAGATTGATGTTCAGGAGTATTTGCTGGCTTCAGCATCACATCAAGGTGACAGGATTCGAACCTATGGCCCTCTGGCTTGTTTATATAAAGGTAAGGGTGGTCGTAGATCAGCGCTTGTTGCCTCCGTTTGCTTGAAGACTTTCTCGCATGATCAATGAAAGATCTTTCCATAACTTGGAGCTCATTTGAGAAGCATATGCCCTATTTTTTATGAAGAGAATGAATCTTTTTATCGAAGGATCAGAAAAAAATCGGCCCGGATCTCCTGCGGGAATGATTTGGAAGGTCCAAAACCCCCCAATCTTCTCATTCGGATTTTTGATGATATTTAAATCACCAGCAATCATCCAGGGAATAGAAAGTGACTGAGCAATAGCATGCGTTTCCTCCCAAAGCAACCTCCTTTCTACTCTCTTGCATTTAGCATATATGAATGATTCAAGAGCCAGATCAATTTTCAGTGATAACATTTATAATACTACCACACACCCTAATTAGTCCCACACTAAGTAGGATTGTCTATCTTTGTCCTATAATAAATCAGATTAGACCGATCAACTTATTGACATTACTAGATGGGTCTGATAATTAATTAAGTCCACTAGGATATTATCCAACACTACTTGGTAATCTGTCCCCGTTTGTGGTTGGTTCCAAGAGGTTTAATATACATTGGTATACATTCTTAGAATGTATTCTTAGAAATGAATTCTCAGTACTAAGAACCCATTCTTAACAATGAGAATGGAATAAAGAGTGAGGCATTTTGATTCTGGACTTGCAGAATGGGTGGAAGAACACTTCCGCATTTTCTTAATGTATTCCATGATCCAAGAATAAGAACGCATGCTAAACAGTGGTATTGTTCTTCACAGCAAAAGAAAGCCAAGTAGTCTTCTTCTCTTATACAAAAGATATCAAAAGAAGAAAAAAAAATTCATGATCCTGTTAGCTGAAAAGGATCCAAACGTGAATCACCTACTCATTTATCCAAACATGTAGTGCTATTATTGTAGATATAAAGAGAAGAGAAGAACTTGGGCACTCTCGTCCTCTTCTGCAAGTTGCAGTCTAGTTGCCTTTGCCAAGCAACTTTGAATTGACTTTAAAGCAGCACACAGAGGTGGACAATTGACTGCATAGGAGTGACTAGTTGATTGTAAAGCAGCATCTAAAAGTGAATAAAAAGAAGGAACGAATCTAATAAAAGGAAAAAAAAAAAAACCCAATAAAACAGGGAAAATGATACTACTATAAAAATATACACGTAATCAGTTATGTTAAAAGAAAAAGAAAGACCCAAGGAAGAAGATAAAGATAAAAAGTGAAATGAAGGTTAGGCTGTAGACAAGTTGGGAAATTCATATTTCTATAAATTAGAGATATGAATCTCGGTGATTGCAAGCCATCGGTGAGGAGAGGAGTGGCATAACAGACGAAGAGAGAGTGAGAACTTACCTTCGAGGGAGTTGTCTGTGAATAGATGAGGAGCTCTCCATGAGCAGCAAATGATAATTGTTGTCCTACGTAGGTAGGGTGGAGCTGTTTCAAACAGTCTTAAGTAGTGTCTTCTTGCACTCATTTTGTGTATATAAATGGCCGAAAGCTTTGTTGAAATTAGTGGAGTCTCTGATGAGGAACTTTATTTGTTCAGACGACCCAAATAAAAGAAAGGCGATAGTGGTTAAATGGGATGCAGTCTGTGCAACGAAGAGTGAAGGGGGCTAGGCCTCAAAGGGTTGAACCATATTAATAACGCTCTGTTGTGTAAAATGGTCCAGAAGGTGAAAACAGAAGTGACCCCTATGCTCAGTTTGTAAACGGGCACTATATTACTGTTATGAACCTTGAGGCCACTACTACTGTGCCACCAAGACAAGGGATTGGGTGAGAACAATTCGGTGAGTTATGGATGTTGATTATGTGTGAGAGGAATACGGGTTAAAATACGATTGTAATAGAGTGTGGGTTAGGAAGTGATACAGGTGTAATGATTGGCTACGGTTATAACAGAATTGGTTAGGATAAAGATAGGAAGCGTTGTATGGGATCAACTGGGTATAAAGTTGATAGTTACGATAGGAGAAGGTAATGAATATACAACTCAGTTTTTTTACTTTCTTCCCTTCTTCATCTCTCTTTCTAGGAGCTCTGCTACCCTCGAAGTAGCAACTTCAACTCTAACCCTAACAGAAGTGATCCCCTATGCTCGGTGTGAGACCTACATGCAAATTTTGGGACGAAATTCTTTTAAGGGTGGGGGAGTTGTAAGATCTGCACTCCGTAAACCCGGTCCAAACCTTGGTTTTGTGTCGTAGCAAGTCTTCCGATCATCACCGGGCCAGACGGGACGAGCGGATGACAAACAGGTACGAAATCGGACCAAAGACAATCAAATCAACATGATTTTATGTTGACCGGTCGACCGGTCAACTCTGCGCAGCTGAGTGCGGAGATCCAGAAATTGACTTCTGAGGGTCCCACTTTCCTGATTTCGAATCCTAAGACTTTCCTAATCCTAATAGGGTTACTAAATCCTAATTTTAGCCTATAAATATACCCTTAAACCTCCTCAAATCCTTTTCATTGTCTCTCACAAACCCTAGAGAAGAGAAGGAGGTTGGAAAGGAGAAGGAGCTAGGAAGAAGAAGGAGGTGCTGCCATTACCGTTCGACGACGCTCACTTTATGCCAGTCAACAGTAAGTGTTTTAACCACTCTTCTTACCCTATGACTCTAGGATAGTTGTGTGGGTGGATCAATACCATGCAAAGTAGGTATTGATCTAAAACCCTAACTGGACCTTAAAACCCTAAGTTGCCGTCAAACCTTAGATTCGAGTTCCGAGATGATATTCATCGAAATAAGACTTGAATGAGTTGGGGATAACTCTAACTCAAAGATTAGACTTAGAATGGATAGGATAAACCCTGAAAATCCAAGGAAATTGATCGACAGCAGTCGAAAAACCAAGTGTATGGTCTTTCGGAGACATACCGGTCGACCATACCGGTTGCTAGTTTGCTCACAGAGCTGCAACCGGTATGTTGCAACCGGTCAGCTCTGAAAGTGTAAGACCCGTACTCCGTAAACCCGGTCTAAACCTTGGTTTTGTGTCGTAGCAGGTCTTCCGATCATCATCGGGCCAGACGGGACAAGCGGATGACAAACAAGTATGAAATCGGACCAAAGACGACCAAATAGTCATCATTTTATGTTGACCGGTCGATGGTACCGGTCTTGGTACCGGTCGACCGGTATGGCTTGCGCAGCTAAGTGCGAGAATCTGGAAATTGGTCTCTGCGGGTCTCATTTTCCTGATTTCGAATCCTAGAAGTTTCCTAATCCTAGTAGGGTTACTAAACCCTAATTCTAGCCTATAAATACACCCTTAAGCCTCCTCAAATCCTTTCCATTGTCTCTCGCAAACCCTAGAGAAGAGAAAGAGGTTGGAAAGGAGAAGAGCTGGGAAGAAGAAGAAGGTCTTTGCCATTACCGTTCGATGAAGCTCACGCTACGCCAGTCAACGGTAAGTGTTTTAACTATTCTTCTTATCCTATGTTAGTTGTGTGGGTGGATCAATACCATGCGAAGTAGGTATTGATCTAAAACCCTAAATTGGCCAATAAACCCTAAGTTGCCGTCAAACCTAGATTTGTGTTTCGAGATGATATTCTTTGAAACGAGACTTGAATGAGTTGGGGATAACTCTAACTCCAAGTTTAGACTTAGATTGGATAGGAGAAACCTTGGAAATCCATGGAGGATGATCGACGGCAGTCGAAAACCCATGTATGGTCTTCCGAGACATCCGATCGACTATACCGGTTGCACATGGTGCGACCGGTATGTTCCACCGGTATCCCTCGGGAGGCTGGTTTGTGGGGACCGCCGACCATACCGGTCGCCAGTCTTCCCCCACAGAGCTGCGGCCGGTACATGCCACCGGTCGGCCCCTGTGAGGGTGTTTTGTAACTGTGTTGGTTTCCAACCAACATGAAACCCTAAGAAAAATATTGTAATGAAACCCTAATAATATTGTAGGACTTTGTGACATATCGTTTGGATCTTGCGACGTGGAGCAAGTTATCGAACGAGCGTCAGGTAAGGGAATCTGACCTAAACCTAAAAGTTAATGGACAGTAAATCTTTGTTATTAACACTGAATATCTATGATGTGATGTTTGTGTATATTCACATGCCATCTTTTACTTTCAGTTATTATTATTGTTCATGCATTGTTAGAATGTGATTGTTAAGCATGTGATTGTTTTCGTTAGTGTGTGGAGTGGGGCATGGGTCTGGGATCGCTCCTTACACTAGCACCTTTTGTAGTATTCTGTCTTAACATGCTTGATACGGGTGGGGCATCAGGCGAAGGTCGTGGTATGGTGGTCTCCGATATTGATGTTGGCCTGGCCATGGTTATGTGGCACTGTGGTCTCCAAGGTCGACGCTGGCTTGTCCACGATGCTTTAGCTCTATCTCTATACAGTAGGGAGTTATGTTGGGATAGGGTCTACCTGCGTATTATTTCTATCCTAGTGGGTTAGTTACGGATAGGGCATCAGGGGAGGTGTGGGAATGCCTTAGCTCTATCTCTATGCCGTAGACGACAGTGCTGGGATAGAGCGTACATTGATGACATATAGGATTGGTTAGTTGCGAGCCCAGTTTGCGAGCCCTGGCCAGTAGGGGCTTAGGTACTGGTATGGGTAGAGTATCAGGGGAGGTACGTGGGTATCTTAGCTTTATCTCTATTCCATGATGGGTGCATGTGGGCCAATGAGGGTGTGATCCATGAGGTGCCACACACTTGTGTATAGAGGTGCGGGGGCCACCAAACCTTTCTATAGCACATTACAAACTTAAAACCAGACCACAACATAAAATGATTGTTACTCATGCATAATATTGTGAAACCGTTGTCTTCGAGCTTGTCCCCTTTCATTGTTTTAAGTTGTGAGCTCACCCTTTGTGTCGGTTTTGAGTGTGTGAGGGCAGGAAAGAAGACGAGCATGACGCTTCATGCGAGTGCCCTTTCTGCGTGTACCTTTGATGGGATTTTTATTTAGTTGGTTCAGTTATTTTTGGTTGATATTAAGAGATGTAAAAGATATTATATTTTATGTTTGAATTTGAATAATTGGATACTTATTTAATTATCAATAGATGCTCAGTTCGTTCTATTTTAAAGTCTTCCGCTGTATATTTATATTCTGATTGTGGTTATGTGTAATGGTTTGTATGAGTGGACACGGCCTATTCGAGATCCTGGTGTGAACCGTTGGTTCAATGACGGTTCACTCACACCATTCTGGTTGGATCAGAATTGGGGTGTGACAGAAAGACTGGTTTTGGACTTTGTTGGTTTCCGACCAACGTGAAACCTTAAGGAAACTATTCTAATGAAACCCTAATAATATTGTAGGACTTTGTGATAGCACGTTTGGATCTTGCGATGTGGAACAAGCTATCAAACGAGCGTCAGGTAAGGGAATCTGACCTAAACCTAATAATTAATGGACAGTAAATATTGTTATTAACACTGAATATATATGATGTGATGTTTGTGCATATTCACATGTCATCCTTTACTTTCAGTTATTAGTATTGTTCATGCATTGATAAGATGTGATTGTTAGGCATGTGATTGTTTTCGTTAGTGTGTGGAGTGGGGTATGGGCCTGGGATCATTCCTCACACTGGCACATTTTGTAGTATTCTGTCTTAACATGCTTGGTACGGGTGTGACATCAGGGGAAGGTCGTGGTACGGTGGTCTTCGATGTTGACGCTGGCTTGGCCATGGTTATGTGGCACTGTGGTCTTCGAGGTCGACGTTGGCTTGTCCACGATGCTTTAGCTCTATCTCTATGCCGTAGGGAGTTATGTTGGGATTGGGTCTACCTGCGTTATGTTTCTATCCTAGTGGGTTAGTTGCGGATAAGGCATCAGGGGAGGTACGGGGATGCCTTAGCTCTATCTCTATGCCGTAGACGGCTGTGCTGGGATAGAGCATACATTGATGACATATAGGATTGGTTAGTTGCGAGCCCAGTTTACGAGCCCTGATCAGTAGGGGCTTAGGTACTGGTATGGGTAGAGCATCAGGGGAGGTACGGTGGTATCTTAGCTCTATCTCTATTCCATGATGGGTGCATGTGGGCCAATGGGGGTGTGATCAATGAGGTGCCACACACTCGTTTATAGAGGTGCGGGGGCCACCAAACCTTTCTATAGCACATTGCAAACTTAAACCAGACTATAGCATAAAATGATTGTTACTCATGCATAATATTGTGAAACTGTCTGATTGTCTTACTGAGCTAAGTTGTGAGCTCACCCTTTGTATATACATTGTTTTTTAGATGTTGATGCAGGTTACACGGTGGATGACTACATGAACGCTCCGACGTATAGTGATGTTGCTACTCTGGGTGTACAGGCAGGAGAGGACGAGCATGACGCTTCATGCGAGTGCCCTTTCTGCGTGTACCTGTGATTGGATTTTTATTTATTTGTTCTAGTTATTTTCAGTTGGATTAAGTAGATGTAAGGATATTATATTTAATGTTTGGATTTGAATAATTGGATATTCTATTTAATTTATCACTAGATTATCAATTCATTTATTTAAAGACTTTCGCTGTATTTATTATATTCTGATTGTGGTTATGTGCAATGGTTTGTATGAGTGGACACGGCCTATACGAGATCCTGGTGTGAACTGTTGGTTCAATGACGGTTCACTCACACCATTCTGGTTGGTTCAGAATTGGGGTGTGACACTCGGTTTGCAAAAAGGCACTATATTACAGAGGAGGGTTTGCTTAAAAATCCTCGATGCTCGTCTCCTATTTGGCACAGTATTAAAAAGATGTGGGATTGGACGTTAAAGCACACTCGATGGTTGGTTGGTGATGGGAATACTATAAATATGTGGATTGATTGGTGGGTAGGTGATTTTGCCTTGGTGGATCAAATTGACATTAACATGCAGGTGTTAAAAGGGATGGACTGTTTTCTATCACGGTTTATTCATAATGGATGTTGGCAATGGCCGGTTGTGCAGTCCCCTGCTCTAAAAGACTGGTTTCAAGTAGCAGGTGCTATCCCACTCCCATTTGGTAAGCAAGATCAACCTATTTGCGTGGGTGACTAATCAGGGAAATTTTCGGTGAAAGTTGCATGGGAGATGCTTCGAAATCAGAAACAAAAACCAAGCTGGGCTGGGACGGTGTGGTGCAAAAATTTGATCCCCAGGCTTTCATAGTTTGCATGGCGGTGTTGTATGAGTAGTCTTTCAACTGAGGATGTATTATGAGGAAAGGGTTCTCGTTGGTGTCTAGATGTAGTCTCTGCAAATTTGCTCTTGAGACTGCAGATCATCTCTTTTGCCAGTGTGTGGTTGCCCAATCAGTGTGGTCTAATGTGGGAGCGAGCTTTGAGGTGCGGGTGTAAGACCCGCACGCCACAAACCCGGTCTAACCATACATTCTTGTGTCATGACCAGTCTACATATCATGGTCGAACCAAGTGGACCAAGTGCGTGAAGAAACCACAAGACCAGGTATGAAATTTAACTCAAAAATAGTCAAATATGAGTGTATGGTCGCATGTCTAAATAGGTGTGACCGACCCCACCTCAAAAGAGTCCAACCCATGACTTTTTGGTCGTGCGGTCACACATTTTAAAAACATAGGGTCATGGATTCTGCGACCCTACCTATGACCCTATGGAAACAGCCAGAAACTGAATTTAGGAAACCTTCCTAATCCGAAGGGGGTTCTTTCCTAAACTCATTGGGGCTTATTATGGAGGGTTTTTCTCTATAAATAGGATGTCCCTTAGCCTCTTTCACTCCTTTAGAACTCCAATTGAAAGTGAGAGAAAGAGAAGAGAAGGAAGAGAAGGAGAATTGAAGAAGAAGACCAAGGAAGAGGAAAGTTCAGAGAAAACTCTGAATCTCAACAAGCCTAAGGTATGAACCTATTTCCTATGCTAATTTGAGAGCCTAGAATAGTTCATGAAGAAGATAGGATTAAGAGAAACCCAAATCATCCATCCATGGATAAATTCTAAGAGAATCCATGGAGGAAATCATTGTGGACAATGGATAGTGTATAAAATTATAGTTTTGAGCCATAGAACAATCATAAGAAAGACTATGAAGATAAACCAAAGGATTCAAACATGAAGGAATGGACTTAAGAGTGAAAGATCGACCATGAGACGTGTGGTCACACGTAGGGTTGCATGATGTCCGACCCCACGAGACCCACATGCCCTCAGAAAGTTTCCAGGGAGGGTGTAGTCGCACATAGGGTCGCAGTATGTCTGACCCTACCTGTGACCCTACACCCTGGGGTCGCAGAAACTGAGACCCCATGTGCTACCCTACCCTGCGACCCTATACCTTGTGGTCGCAGAAATGAGACCCCAGGTGCTACCCTACCTACGATCCCTCAGTTTCTGTTAGTCTAAACACATGGAAATTAATTCTAATTAAAAATCTACCAACTTGTTAGGTTTTCAAGTGATCTAAGAGGAATTACAAAGCTTGAACGAGGATCTACTATCAACCAAAGGTGAGGGAACAAGACCTAAACTAATTGGCTAATAATAAACTATTTTTGTTTATTGAGTCCAATACCATGAATGATTTTATGTTTGTATGCTTGTAATGCGTATATCACATGTCATCCAATATTCCTGTTATTACTGCTCATGCATATTAAATTTTTGTTTATTTGTAATATGATGTTGATGATGATGGTAGGAATAGGCATGTGATTGTATGTGTGTGGTTAGTGTACTTGATGCGAGTGGGGCATCAGGGGAAAAATGTGACACCGTGGTTCATCTGGTCACCAGACTCTAGCTCTATCTCTACTCAAGTCTTGTCCACTGACATCGATCGTTGTATCGCCATTACTTTAGCAGAACTATTACGTCGTAGGGCATCAGGGGAGGTGGTCTCGGACCGTGTAGTCTCTGATTCTGTCGGGGGGCCTTAGCTCTATCTCTATGGACGTATTGAGGGATGCTGAGGTGAGGCCTTGGATACACTATTTGACATTAGGATTGGTTAGTTGCGAGCCCAGTTTGCAAGCCCTCGCCAATAGGGGCTTATGTGTTGGTATGGGTAGGGCATCAGGGGAAGTGTGATGCGGTGCGATCCTAAGCACTTTAGCTCTATCCCTATTCCGTGGTGGAGTGGATGTGGAAGACAATGGTGTTTGATCCATTGGGTGGGCTTATACACCCTATGTATAGAGGTGCGACGACTACCAAACCTTTCTATTGCACATTGCAAACTTATGAACCAGACCAAAGATATGAATTGAATGCATGCATATGTTTGTTGCATTGTTTTGTTTACTTACTGAGCTCAAGTTGGAGAGCTGACCCTCGCGCGCGTAATTCTTTTTAGTTTCTGATGTTGCAGATATTACGGTTGAAGATTATATCGACACGTCAACATATGAACATGTGGCAGCTATGATGAGCAAGCTGTGGAGGACTATTGTGATTCGTTAAGCGAGCGTTTCAACTATGGATACGCTTAGTGTTTAACTTTCGTATTTGGATATTAGTAATATGTATTAAATTATATTTTGGTTAATTAGAGATAAATGAAATATTAATTATTTATCATGACTAGACCTCAGTTCATTATCTATAAGACTTTCGCTATTTACTTTATTATCTCTGATTAATGTGGAATGTGTTTTGGTTTAACATGGTGGGGATAACCTATTCGAGATCCTGGTTGAACCGTTGGTTATTGACGGTTCATCACACCATTCTGGTTGGTGCAGAATTGGGGTGTGACACCACCCCCCAGCTAGCCCATCATTTGTTTGCTATAACTCCTAGAGAGAAAGTGAGCAAAAACTTTTAGAGAGAAGTTCTCTCGGTAAGCCTTTACTCTACAGGGTTTTCTTAATGGAATATCGGTCACAGATATTTCACAAGTTTTTTAGGGGCAATTTTGGCATAAAAAGAGGAGAAGATGCAAGATCAGCGGCCAGATCGAAGCCACGATGCTCAGATCCGCATCTGATGGCTCAGATTAAGGCGGGCTCGAGTGTAGTGCGGCGACACCGTCGAGATTCTATTACGCGTTTCTGATTTGCTGGAAGCAGTTTAATGCCATGGTTTATGTCTTATATAGCATATACCTTGATTCCGTGTGGCGCGCACATGGTACTTCGACGGGACGGATTCTGATCTAATAGTCTATGATGTCTTCGATGTTCGCTGATGTGATTTATTCAAATCCTAAGGCTGAGACAAGATCCTGCCTTTTTAAGTGATATCCAATGGCCGGTAGAGGAGATTCTGCATCACCCAATCAACGTTCTACAACGCATAGGGGGCGGCGATTCCATGCAGCGCGGGTGTATAGTGAAGCTCCGAAAGATTCTATTTTGAATGTTCTGATTGGCCGAACTTCAAACTGCCATAACTTTGTCATCCGAGCTCCAAATCGGTCCGTTCAAGTTGCAATTTCCTTATTTTTGAGCCCTCTACCTATTGCGCACCGTTGGGAGTCAAAAAAATATAGAGAAAAATTGAAAAGAGTGTTTTGAAGGCAGACAGAAGGATTTCTAGGGTTTTATGCTCTGTGGGAGTGATCAATCACCAACTACCTCTTTTCTACTCATCAATGGAGTGCTAAATCCCTTTGAGAGGTCAGTACAGCTTTTATTTTTCATTCATGGTGATTATGTATTGTGTGGAAGAGATTGAAAGCATGTGAGCAAGGTGTGCTCTGTGAATCGATCTCTATCATCATTGAAGGCTATTAGAGAGTACTTGAGGGCAGTGTGAAGCTTCAGAGATATTGTTTGGCATTCGAAAGTAGTCGTGAGATTTTTTAATTCCCTATCTATTTGTTACTTTCAATATATTGTAAGCTAGCGTAGGTGAAAGTTGTTGAATACCTAGCTAGTGGGGAAAAAATTGTAAGGCATAATTATAAGCCTAAAAAATTATTATTTACTTATCGTGGGTGAGAGTTAAGCGTGATATGTGCAGTGGGTGCTAAACACTGGCTATTGTAGCCTGAAGCTTGACGTTGTTGCGCCCTCTCAGTTTTATGCTTGGAAAATCTAGAGTTAGTATCATTGTCTTGTTAGACACTAAAAGCTGAGTGTTGAGTAAATACGGAGCCCGTTGGACATTACTCTGTGGACTAGCCATCACGCACTGTGGTGGTGAACCACGTAATATCTTTGTGTTGATTATTTTATTTTTCTGGTATATTTTGGAGTGCATGGAATGGCTTGTAGGGTGGGTGTGCAAATCTAGTAGACCTGACCACTGAGTGGTAGCGAGATAGATTTGCATACGCTTGTGTGTGTGTAAAAGAATATATCTCCATTAGCTCTGGACAACAGTGAAATAATTAGAGAAAATTTTCAGGCACTGATTCACCCCCCCTCTCAATGTCATATCAAGTTTGATCATCAATAAAGTCCTGCAATATTCTGCTTGAATTGTGTTCAAATGCATTTCAGTAATTTTTGGATTTAATGGTGAAAACCTAAGATGAATCATAGCAATTGTTCGAGTTAATGGTGAGGACTTTGAAATGGTGTCCATCTTGAAGCATCTTCATATATTATAGCAATAGGATTTGGTAGTGAAATGATTTCGTGTCAGGTCAAGACTAAATGCAGCATACAGAATTAGTTAATATATTGTGTTGTTCTAAATTTTCCAATGTATTGTCTTTGCATCTATTGACAATCTTGATTCAATTACATTTTTATTTTTCAGATGGTGAATTCCATTGTACAAGAAGAGATGATGAAGCATTCTTCACTCAATTGCTATTTTTAGACTTCAATATCATCAGTATTGATTTCGACATTAATGATGAATGGATATCATCAGTTTATTTTTTATCTGATTCTGATAGTTGTTTAACCAATGATCAAGAGATGGTTGCTGGGTTTAAACCGGTGGACCAATACTCAGGAAACTCATGCCCATTGTGTCACCCAAGCCATAAATTTTTCATTTTGGTTTTTCATGAGTTAGGGCTAGAATTTTGGTTACTAGTTGACTCTATCATCGAGTTAGGGCCTGGAATTTGATATGGAATAATACTTATGCATTCATTTTTTTTATTAACAAGTGTATACCTTTAATTTTCAGGTATTTGAGGAGATAATGAATATTTATGATGAAGAGGAGGAGCTAGATAGGAAGAACGAGTTTTTCATTTTAATATGTTGTTTGATAACTTTGTAATTGGTATGAGTTTGGCTTTTTATTTTTTATTTTTTATTTTTTATTGGTAGTCGACTATATATATGACTGTATATATATGACTTTGTTCGATAATATGTATAGGTGGGATTTGAATTCTATAATTAATATCAAGTTTTTGACAAGGTTTTTAATGTATATGCATTTTGTACTGATCATAGGGTAGGGTAGTGTAGAGAGGGCAGTAGAGAAATGTAATTAAAAAAAAAAGATTTTTCCCAATTGAAAAAAAGGTACCGTAGCATAAAGTATATTTTTGCCAATAGTATATTGTCGTTGTGATAAATATATACCCCAACGGTATATTATCACTGTGTTAAATATATACCCCAATAGTATATTACTGTAGTGTTAAATATATATCCCAATGGTATATTACCGTCGTCTAAAATTAAATTATATACGAGGAATAGTTCCGTTGTGGAAAATATATACACCGTCACTATCCAGATTTTTGTCGCTATTTTGCGCGATAGCATTTTAGCCAACGGAACAGCAACAAAAATCGGAATGTAGGTGTTTTATATTTGCCAATGGAAACCTGTTTTAGGCTACGAAAATTTGTTGTAGCAGAAAATATGGATTGTTGTGGTGTAAAATATGGGTCTCAATAAATAACCTTGAATCCAAGCAATAGAGAGAAAATACCATATATTATTGGTAAGTATCTTTTTTTATTTATATAATACACTATGACATTGTAGTTGTTTGGTATTACTTATGATATTATATATATTTAAAATAAATTGATGTAATCTAATTAAAATATATAAATAAGTTAGAAGGTGTTTATCATTATTGTAATAATCTATTATTACTTATTTATGTCTAGTGGTATTAAACAATTATTATTTATGATTCATAATTTATTTTCATAAATGATTTTTTATAATTAAATTATAAACATAAATATAAACCATACCAAAGAGAACCTAATTTAATCAAATTAATATTTGAGTCATAAAGTTTGAGGGATTATATTAAAATCTCTTTATCCTTGCCATCCCCAATCCGAGTGATGGAAGGAAAATTCGTTTTGGTTTGTGATCATATTCGTCGAACCTTCTCCTATGATGTTGAACCATAACACCTAAAAAATATTAGGGTGGGTCAGTCAACTGGTTTAATTATTTTCTTGCTTATTGAGATGCAAGTTAGGTATGAAGCTGTTTTCTAATTTAATGACTTTCAAAACAAAACCCTATTTATAAATTCCACCATCAACAATTGTTTAGTGCAGTTAATTAGTACCATACCCACTCAACATAGGTTTCTATGAGGTCATGGTTTGATTTACCTGTCTTATTCTTTTCCAATGACAGTCAAAGCATTTATTATTTTATTATTATTATTATTATTATTATTTATGAATAAATAGATATTTCATTAAACCCACAACAGAAACATAGAAAACCTGGACCATCAAAAATGAGAATCAAACCCGAAACATAAAATATAAAACCAAAATTCAAACACCAGTCGACCACCTAAGGCGAATCCTAGATTACAGCATTAAAGAATAGAACTTGATAACCAAACAAGACACCTCCACAACTTCACCTCAGCACAAGGAACAACCCAGACTCGAAGGACCCAATTAGCTGAAGGGGCCACACAGAGATCTGTGCACAGATAAAAAATGCTAGGACTACATCTTGATTCGAGAACTCCTTTTAAAGACCGAAGGTTCATAGAATAGCATTCCATTATTGTCTCCTCAGATTCCAAAATCCCTTAAAAAAAAAAATGGAAACTTCCTTCTCCCTCAGTATTTGAATTACTCTCTAATTGAGATTTAGCATGTTCATACTCAACTCATGCCTTTTATATAGACATGACGAAATCCAATGACTATAGTTTACTGACTGTTTATATTGATATATTAATATGCATATACAATGGATAATAGTTATTGAATTTTCTCATGCCAGTATAAAAATTTTCTCACACCGGCGACATAAGTGACGTGAGAGAATTTGAATCCCATAGGCAATTCCTTTCCCTTCTCCATTGTCACACACTTCTCCCCCAACTCAGCATTGGTAAACTTGAAGTCGTAGTCACCCATTTGATAACATAGGCGGTGACGTCTTTCCTAAAACCCTCTTCAATTGCTTACATAGGCAGTGACGTCTATCAATACGCTCTAGATCCACACTAGTTAGGTTATAATATAATTCCTCACCAAAAAAAAATTATAACATAAATAACATAAGCTTGTGAACCTCATTCATGAATCAAAAAAACAAACTCTAGAATGGAGAAGGAAAAGAGAGCTCATCATGCTCATGTATTACTTGTCCCTCACCCTAGACAAGGCCACATTAACCCACTGCTCCAGTTCTCCAAAAGATTGCTCTCCAAGGGCCGGATCAGAGTTACACTGGCCGTCACTGTGTCTCTTGTCAAGACCATGGAAGTCCAAACTGGGCCTATAAGTGTCGAAACATTCTCCGACGGTTACGACAATGGTCGCCGGAAAGAAGACAGCCCTGTGGAGTACTTTGAACGTTTTAAGATGGTGGGATCACAGACCTTAACAGAACTCATCAAGAAACAAGAAAGCTTGGGTGATCCTATAAACTGTGTTGTGTATGATTCTTTTCTCCCTTGGGTTCTGGACGTAGCCAAACAGTTCAACTTAATTGGTGCTTCCTTCTTCACCCAATCTTGTGCTGTTTACAACATTTACTACCATGTCCAACAGGGTATACTCACAGTACCAGTCGCCGGCCGGCCAGTCATTTCCCTCTCTGGATTGCCATCGCTCGCAGTCACGGATCTGCCATCTTTTGTTTCTGAATATGAATTACGGCCGGAACTGCTGCCCATAGTTTTAGGCCAATTTTCCAATATCGACAAGACAGATTGGCTCCTTATTAATTCATTTGACAAGCTGGAGCAGGAGGTAAGAATTAGTAATTTAATATTTAAGTCGAGTCTTCCTAATAAGTGCAACCTCTTGTTATAATGACATTTCTAACCTTCTTTTTATTACCTTTGTTTTATTCTTAAAAATTACTTATTCCAAAAAGGGTCTGTCTCTAAGACATGGATTTGTGTCAAGGAAGTCGTCCAAGATGGATCTGAGGGTGGAGGAGTTTTATCTATGATGGAATCTCTTTTTACTAAACTCAACCCCTACTTTGTTTTTCTAACAAGCCCCAAACATTTCAGTGGAGGGAGGGGAAGGGGGTAGGATGGGAAATTGGTAAAAATGGGAGTATTATGGGCAACTTCCTAAATAAGGAGAGTTTTTGCCTACACTGTCAATCTCTATGACACCTTATTCTGTGTCCTAGAGATTAACCCACAAAAAAAGGTTTTCAAATTTAATTTAAAAGTAACTTAGCACTAGCTATCATCAAAGATGTCATTGTCGTTGCATATTTTTCAAATATACATGTGAAATGATAGGATTTGTCTTAGTTATTGAAAGAAAAAATTAATGATATATTAGAAAGGTAAAAAAGTAAGATTACAATTTTCTTTTTTTCTCTAATAGGTAGTGAATTGGATGGCAAAGCTATGGCCAGTGAAGACGATTGGACCAACCGTCCCGTCCTTCTACCTTGACGAGCGAGTTGAAGGGGATAAGGCTTATGGTCTCAATCTTTTCAAGCCTGTTGCAGACGCTTGCATGAACTGGCTAAACATGAGGGAAACCGGATCAGTTGTCTATGTATCGTATGGAAGCATTGCTGAACTTGGAGATGAACAAATGAAAGAACTAGCATTGTCTCTCAAGGAGAGCAACAATCATTTCTTGTGGGTAGTGAGGCAATCAGAGGAGAAGAAGCTTCCAACCAATTTTGTGGAAGAGACATTGGAGAAGGGGTTGGTGGTCTCATGGTGTCCTCAATTGGATGTGTTGTCCCATAAGGCTGTGGGATGTTTTTTGACGCATTGTGGGTGGAATTCAACATTGGAATCCTTGAGCTTAGGTGTACCAATGGTGGGATTGCCACTATGGACTGATCAGCCAACAAATGCAAAATATATTGAGGATGTATGGGGAATTGGATTGAGAGCTAAGGTTGATGAAAAAGGGGTTGCAGTAAGGGAAGAAATTCTAGCATGTATTAGGGAAGTTATGGAAGGAGAGAAAGGAAAAGAAATTAAAAGAAATGCTATAAAATGGAAAGAGCTTACCAAAGAAGCAGTAGATGAAGGTGGAAGTTCAGACAAGAACATTGAAGAATTTGTTGCTAGTATCTTATGTCCCCCCAAGGATGTAGTCGACTAATTAAATCAAGTCATTGTTGTTTCTCAAATGAAAAAAAAAAAAAAAAAAAAAAAAACAAAGGTGTACCTAGGGCACGAGGCTCTGGCTGCTACTGTTTGGGGAGAGAGTTATGTACATAGTCTTGTGCCAGTTTTGCAAAGAAGTTATTTCCATATCTGAATCTATGACCACTAGGTCACAATGAATGAATAAATGTTAATTCCGATTAAGACCAATCAAAACATTGGTTGGGGTCTTATTTTGTTATAATGCAAATTTCATTGGACTAAAGTGTCCTGTGCCCTGTTTTGTTAGTATACATAAAGCCAGTGATAAAATTGGAATGTGGTTTGACATAGGCAGTTTTGGCCAAATTAAAATACATAGGCTTCATCAAATCTGCACTTTGATTAAAAAAAAAATGCAACATGGATCATGTGGCAAATCTGACTATTAGATAAACCACATATCAAATTTTTTATTCAAATTCAATTATTTATCCCTTCGGGTATTAGCTTGCATTCCGTTTATATCCTTACTCACCTAGTAATATTCTTTGCATTCCGTTTATATATCCTTACTCACCTACTAATATTCTAATCATTAATGGATCTCTTCTTATTGTTTAATGCTTTGAATTTTGACATAAAGAATCTCATTTGACTCTGAACAAACATGATGTGAATAAGGATCATTAAAGCCAACCTGTCCAATGTATCACGTTTTATCTGATCAAAGCTTCGTGATGTGGACCACCAGTCATATTTCCAACATTAACCCTATTTAATATTGGCATCCTCTAAGTTAACCATTAAATCTATCTCAAATTTTCAGGGAGTGGTCATTTCTTGTTGAATTATCCTTATTTGGTGTCTGATCGTTGGTACATCTGTCGAAAAAATAGTAAATTGGAGTGCAGAGTTTTTACCGAAAGTGTGTACCATAGTCGAGATTTGTGAGTTGGTGATGAGCAACCGCCGGTGAGGAAGGGTCACAGGAGAGGACAAGGGCAGGAGAGGGGATAAGCAATTGAGACAGTGATGAGCACATGAGAATCCGAGTGGTGAGTCGTTGGGGCAACGGGATGGTGAGAGAGTGAAGAATCAAAGGGGATCAAGAAAGTTATGTTAAACAAGGTTAAATTTGGAAGTACAAAAATAAAAGATACCCTATGTGTAATATTTTTGAAACGTCAGGTATCTCTGGTATAATTTCTCAAAACGTCAGGTACTTCTGATATAATTTTTGAAATGTGAGGAACATCTGGTATAATTTCTCAAAACGTCAGGTACCTTTAGTGTAATTTACCCTTAAAATTAATATTACAAAAAATCCAACTTAAAAAAAAAAAAAAGAAGAAGTCCCTCAAATTTTTCAAACCAAACAAGGACAAGATAGATATATATGATTAGTGAAGTTTTTCTACAACTCAAGGAGGAGCACAATCTGTAAGACCCGTATCAAACTAACCCGGTCTTACCACCTTCAACCAGGTCTATCCATCATGGTTGAGCAAAATGGACCAAGGGCGTGAAGGAGATCGTGATCCCATGTATTAAACGGACCCAAAAACACTTAAATTAAGGGGAGGGTCGCATACCCAGCAAGGGAGGGTCGGACCCCCAAGACAGAAAGTCAGACCCCCAGTTTTACAGGGGGGGTCGGACACTTTAGGAACCAGGGGTCGACGGGATCATCGACCCCCAGTTGCCGTCAGAAACAGAAATTAGGAAAGTTTCCTAATTTCGGTTGGACTCTTTCCAAATCTCAATGGGACTTATTTTAGGAGTTTTTACTCTATAAATAGGGCGTCCCTAAGCCTCTTCCACTCCTTTTACAACCCTAATTGAATTGAGAGAAAGAGAAGAGAAGGAAGAGAAGAAGAAGAGAAGCAAGGAAGAAAAGAAAGCAAGAAGGAGAAGAGTTTCAGAGAAGGAGTATTATTCTCAGGTATGAATATTAATTCCATGAGTTTCTACAGACCTTAGGTTAGATAATGAAGAGAGTATGATCTCGGAGAAACCCAAACCATCAACCCATGGTTAGATTTTCATGGAAAACCATGGAGGAATTCATGAAAGCTATATAGGTGAATGATTCATGGTTTTAGACCATAGAATGTGTGTAGAATGGACTGTATGAGCAAGCCGTAGGACCCCAAACACGAAGAATGGACTGAAAGGAAGAAAATCGATCAAAACCTACAGGGGGTCGCATGGGGGGTCGATGGCCAATCAACCCTACCAGACCCTGAGCATCGACCCCCAGTGTTCGGGAAGTCCAGAATAGGGGTGGTCGCACCCAAGGTCGATCATTACTCCGACCCTACCTCCGACCCCCAGTTAACAGTATGGTTTTTAAATTCGAAATTAATTCTAATTGAATTCTATCGACTTTGTTAGGTCTTCTATCAATATAATAACAATATAAAGGTGATTCTAAAGCTTGAAAGAGGATCTATTAACAAGCTAAGGTGAGGGAACAAGACCTAAACTAATTGATTAATAATAAACTGTTTTTATTTCTTGAGTCCACTGCCATATTGATTCTATGCGTGTATGCTTGTATGTGCATTCAACATGTCATCCAATATTTCTATTATTTGTTTATGCATATTTACTTTATTGTTTATGACATGATGATGATGATGATGATAGGAATAGGCATGTGAATATTTGTGTTTGGCTAGTGTATATGGTGCGGGTAGGGATGGTATCAACTGATACTTCGATGCTATTTTCATCGGGGTATATTGTGCCATGGTTCTACTCAAGTCATGTCCACTGACGTCGTCGTATCACCATTACCTTAGCAGAACTATTATATCGTAGAGTATCAGGGGAGGTGGTCTCGGTCCTTGTAGTCTCTGACTCTACCGGGGGGCCTTAGCTCTATCTCTATAGATGTTCTGAGAGATGCTGGGGTGAGACATTGGATACACTGTTTGGCATTAGGATTGGTTAGTTGCGAGCCCAGTTTGCAACCCTAGCCAACAGGGGTTTATTTGTTGGTATGGTATCAACCGGTACAGCCATGACCGTTTTTCATAGGGTGTATATTGTGTCATTCTGGGTGCATGTGGGGTGACGGTGCCGTTTTCATTGGGCGTTTTCACACACTCGTGTATAGAGGTGTGGCGGTCACCTATCCTTTCTATAGCACATTACAAACTTATTCATACCAAAGATATGAATTGACTGCATGCATATGTATTGTTGTATTGTTTTGTTTGCTCACTGAGCCATGATGTATGCTCACCCCTCGACGTCGAATATTTTTAGTTGATGATGCAGGTATTACCGTCGAAGATTATATAAATGCTCCAGTGTACGGGAACGTGGTGGCAATGGAAGTTGAAGATGCAGTGGATGCACATGACTCCTCTTGCGAGTGCAACTCATGTGTATTCGATTAGATTTTTAGTTTTTCTTTATTTAGATTTATTAAGGACATGTATTTGATATTTATTTATGTCTCAGTTGATACACAATAATTTACTATTTAAATATTAATATCACAGTAGATTCTTAGTTCATTTTACTATGAGACTTCCGCTATTGTGTATTTACTCTGATTATGAATGTGGATGTATGAGGTTTAGATCAGCCGGATACCATCTGTTCGAGATCCTGATTGAACCGTTGATTTGTTAGCGGTTCATCACACCATTCTGAATAATACGGAATTGAGATGTGACACAATCCCATACCAAAATTCATGGCTATTGTTATCTCTTAGGGATGTTATGCTGACAGGATTAGTTCTCAAACACTAACCGGGCCTTTTGCTATTTTAGTTTAAGCCTATAAGATTAATCCGTTGGATCTGGATCTTCTCTCGTTGTATCAGTCGTTTATCGGATGGATTAGGATGCATCGGTAGCGGAATGACAACAAGGGAGGATCTTTTTGGGAATCCACTCCATAAAAAGGGAATAAACGTGGAAGGATTTGAGAGGGAATTTTGAAAATCCGTTGGCCTAAATAAGGAGGAGGGGGGGAAGGAAAAAAGAAACAAAGTCGTTGAAACTTGACGGGCGTCCGATCTTCTTCTTCTTCTCTCTCTCTAGATAAGTCCGAACGGTACCTAAAATTAGCAAGAACACTGCGTCCAATCCCTTTCCTGAATTTATGGGGATTTGGGAAGAGTGAACAAAACGAATGCGTATGGCTTCTTGTTCTTCAGAAATCAGGAGATTTTTCTCTGCCCAGGGTAGAAGTTTTCTGTATTTCTCGGCAATTCCAAAGCATATTCTTAGTTGTAATTATTTTTTTACGATCTCTGCGATATTTGTTATCTGGGTTTATCTTGTTATTGTCGTGATTTTTCCCATCCTCTTCGAATGGGTTTAAATTTGTAATGGTTTTGGTTATTCCGTTGTGGTGGTGGTGGTGTTGACAAGAATTTCTTGATTTACCGAAAAAGAACAAGATTTTGGGAATCATTGTTCAAGATACGAGGTATTGAGAGATGAATTGCCTTCCTTGCTTTAACCGGGAAGGCAAAAACGAAGAAAGCAAATTGAGGAAGAAGAGCACCAAGGAATTTAAAGAGGGGACTACATTAGCCTCATTCGTCAGAAGAATCTCCTTTAAGTCTGGTAGGGTTTTGTTTCAACTCCAATCTTCATAATTCAAATTGGGCTTGATTTCTTTTTACCATCAAGATATGTTTTTCTTGATTTCATCATATTGTTTGATATTTTTATTGAGTAGGCCAATGTTCCTTATTTTATATATATATATATATATATATATATATATATATATATATATATATATATATATATATATATATATATATATATTTTTTTTTTTTTTTTTTTTTTTTTGTCAAACCTTTTTAATTACCTAACTTCTGATATGAGACAGGCTCTGTTCCTCAAATTAGGTTTCTTGCTTCTCAGATAAACATTTAAGAAATTAGAAATTTGTTTACATTTTACCATAAGAATCAGAAATTTATTTATGTCATTATTTACTGCTGTTTATGATTTCAGATTCATATTTGTACAATCTAAGCACATTTCTGAGGCCCTGTATGAAACCCATTAATAAGGCAGAACTGATTGCTTATATTCATTTTTTTTTTTCAAGGTAATATCAATCTTTAGGGATTTTGTACACATTATCTTATTTAGCAGTTCAAATCTATCCTGCCGCCCGGATTTATTTTAATTAGTTAAGACACCTTCACTCATAAATAGTGCTTACAAGTGTTCTTGCTGTGCAGAAAGCACCAGGAAGAAGATAACTGAAGAGATAGTGAGAATTGGAAATGAGAACCTTGCTGCTAAAACCTTCACTTTTGAGGACTTATCAACTGCAACTAACAACTTCAAACCTGAAAGTCTACTGGGAGAAGGTGGATTTGGGAAAGTGTATAAGGGACAGATTGAGAGCACAAACCAAGTACTTTCTCTTCTCTACATTTCATTTCCTCCATATTCAAAAATGAAAGGCAATTATCTGAATCAGCTGAAGTAATGTTAATTTTCTCAGACTGTCGCTGTTAAGCAACTGGACCGGAATGGATTGCAAGGAACCAGAGAGTTCCTTGTGGAAGTTTTGATGCTGAGTCTTCTTCATCACCCAAACCTTGTGAACCTGATTGGTTATTGCGCAGAGGGAGATCAAAGGATTTTAGTCTATGAATACATGCCATTTGGGAGTTTAGAAGATCACCTTCTTGGTATGATATATTAGCTTTTTGTAACTTTCTGCAACATGAGGATACCATTTGCACCTTTCTATTGTATGAAAATCAACTTCTTCATCTGCTTAAAGACATTCTGTTCACTACTGGTAGAACACAAAACATGACATGTGATGCAAATGCAAGGGGCAGGACAGACCCTCTGAAGGATCATCCTCGGGGATCTCCTTAGCCAAGGAAAATAATGACTTAATTCCATCTGAGCCTTCTTTACTGCATAATTTAGGTTTGCCCATATCAATAGGGAAAGACAACCATCCACATCCATGTAGTTGGTTGGTCATCCTTTCTCTCTAAGACCCAATAGGTGCACTAAGATACCTCCTTTCTAGTATATGTGTCTCTTGGTTCAAGTTCTTAACAGTTATAGTTACAAAACTACTCTGATGTTGCAGATTTGCCTCCAGATAAGAAACCTTTGGATTGGATTACTAGGATGAAAATTGCCTCAGGTGCAGCCAAAGGTCTTGAATACTTGCATGATACAGCCAACCCCCCAGTGATCTATCGTGATTTTAAAGCATCTAACATACTATTGGACAAGGACTTCACTCCAAAACTCTCTGATTTTGGGCTTGCAAAGCTGGGTCCAACTGGTGAAAAAACCTATGTGTCTACAAGAGTGATGGGAACCTACGGCTATTGTGCACCTGAGTATGCAATGACAGGTCAATTGACAACAATGTCCGATGTGTACAGTTTTGGAGTTGTGTTTCTGGAGATACTCACCGGAAGGAGAGTCATTGACAATGCAAGACCTACTCATGAACAGAATCTTGTTATTTGGGTATGTCTTAATAATTTAACTTTACACCAAACAACCAAGCTGTCTATTCTAATATACTGATACCAACAATTAAAATAACAATTCCCAGAACTCATAATGTAGATTCTATAGATTGATCCCACTTGGAGTTTCTTTATGACCTATCTCGTTATGGGCTATCATGGATTATGACATCTTCTTGTGTGATTGTCAGTGGACTTGTCTCAGATGTTCAAAGATCAGTACATTGAATATACTGTTGCATAACATAATTTTCTTTCAGTAGTGAATACTGCTTTACTTATGTTCATATGATCACCTGTCTTCAGTTACATATTTGTGGTGAAGCATTATGTTAGTGATCCGAGGTCCCTTGGGCCATAGAAATAGATCACACTTCCCTCACCTGAAAAACAAAGAATAAAAATAAGAGAGAAAATACAAGCTTACATTATGATCATAGATCTTTAATGTGATCTACACCTGGCATGGTGCTATGATTGATGGATTTGCATAGAGGCTGGTTGTTCATCTCCTATTATATACAAATGCAAGTAATTTAATTTTCAGCTACCATCTATGTAAATCTGGGAGTGTTGATTCACTCCTCCCTGTCCTACTTGCCAGTTTAACTGCCCTTGCTTTAGAGTATGGGGTGGAGAAACACTTTTTTCTTGTACTCTTCTAGTTATCGCAATTTATTTGATGTATCAGGTGTTATCATCATTGTGTGATATCTTATTGACAGCATTATGTTCTGTGAAAGCCATCTGATTTATTTTTCTAATCAATTAGTTCTGCATTGATGAGTTATCTCATCTCTTTTAATATTAAAAGTGTCCTTATGCACATTCCATGGAACATTTTTCTGAGTCTATCTTCCCAAGCATGGCTTTATTCCAGATCTCCCTCCTGTTTGCAGGCACAACCAATGTTTAGGGATAGGAGGAAATTTACATTAATGGCAGATCCACTACTCGAAGGGAACTACCCCATAAAGGGTCTATACCAAGCTCTCGCAGTTGCAGCCATGTGTCTCCAAGAGGAAGCCAGCACCCGGCCTTTGATCAGTGATGTTGTAACTGCTCTTGAGTATCTAGCTGCACCAGATGCTGAAGATGAAATCAATAAAGATTCAGCGAACTCGTCTCCGCATCTTGATAGAGTTTCAGATGCTAGATCACAAATTGATGGGGATAGAGGGGAAGGAAATGATAGTGGAACCTATTTATTGTAGCTTTGTTACAAGATAATGAAGGCAATTGCAATCATATACCTTTGGAGAGGATAGTGCTCCTGTCTCTCTCATTCTTTTGGTCCATAATTGAGTTCTGATCATAGTGAAGATACATGGTTTCAGAGCTTAACTTTAGAAAATTAATGAATTAAACAGTTGGTACAAGTATGGTTGTCTGCAGTTTAACATGGTAACAGTTGGCTTAAAAGCTGTGTTAGGTAGACCTCCTACCCTGTTTCTTAAAGTCAAGGGGGAGGATGGGATGCAATAAGAGCTCGTGATTTGCTTCCATTTGAAAATCCAGTTTTTATAGAGACTTAACTCTCCATCTCGTTCTGCGATAAATTATGTATAAAAACAATCAGTCAGACTCACAACTGCAATTTCATGATGAACATAAGTGTATCATATAGACCATCTTTGAGGCTCGTTGCCTGAGAATTTATGGGATTTAAGGGCTAGCTCCGTTTACTGTGGTTCAATGGTCATCAGCTGCAATTTCTAAGATTCACAAATCCCAATATAGGGGCATGGATCTATGTGATTAAAATTATTGTTTTTTTAACTGAATTTTCCCCTAGTGAAGCACATCTATTTATGTAATGGACTGTAGATGATCACATGGATTGGCAAATCCTCACCATGTGATAGATTGCTTCCCTGTTAACCATCTAAAATTAAGCTCAGATTTTCATTGATGTTTACCTTGTGGAGACCAAACTATCTAATGGATTACATGAAATGAAACTTCCCCTTCAAACTAGCTGAGGAAGTAGGTGTCCTGATGTGGATTGCGCATATGATCCAGAAACACCAACCTCATTAACTAATTATTTACAAATGTCACTAATATGTTGTGCCCTAGCTAAGCATTTCCTTGTCCTGGATCTTGTATGGCCAATGTTATGTGACTACTGCAGCTTGAGTTGGGTGTTGGAAATGGCAGTGGACTATGGACCCGTAGTAACCCCAATCCCAGGGCTCTCTAGGCCATGGGGTTGGGTGGGACTATTGAAAATAGCAGACCTGACCCATTTAAAATAGGATTAATATTGCCAGCCATGGCCATGGCCTGTTTTCTGAAGTAGTGCAATGAGCTCCCCTTGTCATAAAATTTAACTAAAATAAAGAAATAAATAAATAAATAAATATATATATATATATATATATATATATATATATATATATATATATATATATATATATATATATATATATATATATATATAATTTTATTTTATTTATTTTATTTTATTTTATTTTTTTGGGCTGTCAAGGAACCCCGACCTCCCCTTATTTTTATGGTGGACTAAGTAAATCCCGGATGAGACCATGATGCCTCATAAACTAGGAAACACCCGAGCCCATGAGAACCATGAGCCATTTCAAGCGGGTGGCCTCAAGAATTAAGAAAAATTGAACTCAAGACCTCTCCTTACTAGGCATAGTTTGTTACATACGTGGCTTACCTAACTTTGCATGGCACTGCACATGGAATGGCAAATGGTGGTTATGGGAAATGATGCATAGGTTTATGAAATGTGAAAGAAACTTCATGAGACCAAGCAGAAGGATCTCACCTTGTCTTAGTATTATTTTGAGCTGCATGGTTTTGTGACAAGAGTTGGATTTCTATGACACCTTTCAAGCTTCCTACGACACTAATGCTACTTTCAAAAGATATTCCCCGACTCAATTAGACGATAGTTGTCACGCCACATGGCCTTACTGCCAGGCAGCCACAGCCGCAAGGCCTTGCAGCCATGGTAGCAAACCCTTTTGTTTTCTTTGAAATTATCATTTGCATTTATACCATAAGAATTTAAAACATAAGAAATCATTGAATCTTGACGAATTCGAGTCACCATCTCTTGGGGAATCCCCAAATGCTCAACTTATTTGAGCTAAAGATTCGCATACACATCACATACACAATTGTATTTTAATTTCCATGATTAATTTCTTTGAACTAAAGTTAAACCTTACTTTTAAGTACATATGTGAACTGATTCAATCGTATTTGGGTGAATGATTAAGTATATTAACCACATCCCAGAAAAGAGGAAACAAACCTGGGTATTGAGAGGATTCAATCATTACTACCTATACAATACGATTGTCATATGCTCACAATAAGCATAATCTAGAAACATTGAAAACAAATCAGCAATACAAAGGCAAATTAGCTCTTATGGAGTGCTTGATTAGTTCCTATGGGGTTCTTGGACTCTTCAAATTCCCCTTGATCAGTCTCACAACACTTGGATATAATATTAATGACAGATCCGAAAACAGCCTCTCCACGTTGTAGGGGTAAGTCTTCGTACATTCTACCCTCTCCAGACCCTGCAATAGCAGGAGACGTTGTAGGGGTAAGCCTTCGTACATTCTACCCTCCTCAGACCCTGCAATAGCAGGAGCTTCATGCACTGGGACGCCCTTTTATATCTCATAAAAAAGTTTGCTTAAGTTAATTAGGAATTCTAATGGGAACGAGCTCATCTTAATAAATGTTCCTAGTTAAAGTGCCACCATCTCTGTTTACTCTTTAAGGTGCTTGAAAGTCAAATAGAAAGCTTTACAACAAAAATTGACAAGAAAATTTATTTTCGATTTAAAGTTGAGTATTACAAGGTGCAAGCTAAATTAAAAACATGATATTTGAACCTGATGCAGATGCCATTGCTCGTCTCATGAATCTTAGGCATTACTGAGTTACATTTGGGATCACAGATGAAGCAGTTTTAAAACCATAATTGTTGGCAGTAATGAGTAGAATTTTAGTCCAGGAGAATGCAGTTCAAACATAACGATACCAAATATAGTCGTGGTGGACATCTAAAAGATGATTATAAACAAAAAGAATCATTGCGAAAAATCGAAGCCATTAAATAAGACCAATTACACAACATAATTCATGTCAAACAGATACTGCTGATTACTCTACCATTACCATAAAGCGATTTCTGATACATATGTCATTGCTCTTCTACTGATACAGATGCCATTGCTCTTCTCATGAATCTTAAACAAAAGGCCTCATACCCTGCAGAGCATTACTGAGTTACATTTGGAATCATGCATGAAACAGTTCTAAAACCATCTTTACTTGGCAAAAAAAATGAGTTGGAATTTTTCTCTTGCAGAATGCAGTTCTACAACCATTTGGAGCAGAGCATAGTGGATCTCAGGCTTGACAGACCCCTGAGGTTGAGAGTGTACTCATCTCAAAGTCCTCCAGAGTTAAGACCTTCATTCAGACTGTTCTGTATATCTCTCTGGTTGATCATCTCACGGTTCATTGTGTGCAGTTACATTATAGGTATAAGAGGTAAAGTAAAGAAGATGTGATTCTGGCAAGTATAGATGATTATTCTTGTCACATCAAAGGCTAGATGAGGTACAATCTAGCAGTAACTGCTGCTGCAGCAACCATGCAAATCCTGATTTTGAACCCTTCCACTGATTAGGAGGTGAATTATATTCACTTAAGCTGGAGAATTCGGTCAAAACTGAAAATTCAAAACCAAAGGAAGCTGGAGAAATCAACAAATTTTGAGGTATTTTCCATTCAGCTACAAGCTCTTTAGGCTGGTATTAAGCTCCTGCAATAGGTTCAACAGATTCTAGCAGATTGAGTCACCTGATCCTAGATGATAGTCGGAGCCTCAGACAGTAGCTTCCTCCACTCCAATGACGACAATATTAAGTTAATACTGCCGGAATTGCCTTCTGATCATCATGAAGGCAAGAAGAAAATGACATTTTTTTTTAAATATGTTAGGGTGGAGTTTGTGACAACATGATGGTTTGGGATTTTATGCTGGTTCATTTTTGTTCATGGTTAAAGAAAAATAATATTACCTATCTTAGATTTTGAGTTGTATTTGAAATGTTGCGTCTTGGAAAAATTAACATCTAAGCATTATAAAAATTGACTTCGGATTGACGACTAGTCTTGATTGGAGCCAATGTACCGGCGCAACAAAGGTCATGGATCTTTCCTCGCTTGCTTCGGAACGAAGCAAGGAACTCACCCTTTGATAACCTTCAATTGGAGAGAATTGACACTGATCTATAACGACGTGTATGTTCTTTAACAAAAACTTCCCTTTGTTGATATTTCCAAGGAAAGTTTTGGGTCCCTAGCGCAAAGGCCAACCTCCTCCTTGTGACGGAAATAGGCGTCTTTAGCCTGACACCGGTCTCATAACAACCTCAACGCATCCTGGCCGAGGGCCGTCACTGATGCAGTAGCAGTGTCATGGATGGATCGACACGAGCAATTTGGCTACCCAAGCCAAACCTGAACTGACTCAAACCCAAACCAACCTTTTGGTCTAGAAAGGGTGGGTAGATGATTAATTAGAATAAGAAGTTTCAATATTAGGTTTTCCTTATTTATTATTTCTATTTTATGCCATAGAGATTAGATTTTATTTACTTTCTAAGTTTACTTAAAATTAGTTTAGGAATGTTATTTCCTTTATAAAGAGACATGTAATAGAGTAATCAGTAGTGACGATTTAAAGAATGGAATAGAATAATGATTTGTTATTGAGATGGTGTAACGGCAGAAGTTTGAAGCTCTCTCTCTCTCTCTCGTCTATGTGAGCAGGAACAACCATCCATTAGGCTGTCTTCCCCCTTCTTCTTCTTCCTTCTTCTTCCTCTCCCTCTCTTTCTGTTTCCTTCCTTCCTCCTAACCTCCCTTGTTCTGGCCGGTAATCCCAACCCCAACGACCACCATCGAACTCCTTCAATATCAATCAGTTCGAGCCAAGATTTGGAAACTTTTGAGTCCTAGGGTCGGATGACTTGAGACCCTAGGGTCGACGGATTCTGCGACCCTAGGTACGACCCTAAGCAAACTGACAGAAACCAAAAATTAGAAAACTTTCCTAATTCAAAGGGAACCTTTCCTAAACTCGTTGGGACATATTTTGGGAGGTTTTTCTCTATAAATAGGACGTCCCTTAGGCTCTTTTACTCCTTTTGAAACCCTAATTAATTGAAAGTGAGAGAAGAGAAGAGAAGGAAGAGAAGGAAAGTTGGAGAAGAAGGCTAAGGAGAAAAGTTTCAGAGGAATCTCTGAATTCAGCAAGACTAAGGTATGAAATCATTCTCCATAAATTGTGTAAGACCCTATAATAGCATATAAAGAGGATAGGATCTAGGAGAAACCCAAATCAACCATCCATGGGAAGGTTTCAATGGAATCCATGGAGGGAATCATGAAAAACAAAGTAAAAGAAGTAACTTGGAGTTTTAAGCCATAGAACAATCATAGAATGGACCATGAAAGTAAGCCAAAGGATCCAAACATAAAAGAGTGGACTGTAGGATGAAAAGTCGACTCAATTTACATTTGGTCGCACTTAGGGTCGACTGGTAACCGACCCTATCAGACCACAGGATCGACCCCTAGCTCTCGGGAAGTCCAGGGAAGCTACGGTCTCACCTAGGGTCGATGGATCATCAACCCTATGATCGACCCTATACCCTGGGGTCTCACATCCTTCGACCCATCCTGCGACCCTAGCTTTACAGCAAACTTAAAACTGTCGGAATGAATTCTAATTAAGATCTATCGACTTGTTAGGTTTTCCTATTGATATAAAGGTGATTCTTAAAGCTTGAAAGAGGATCTACACTCAAACAAAGGTGAGGGAACAAGACATAAACTAATTGGCTAATAATAAACCATTTTTGTTTATTGAGTCAAATCCCATGTATTATTCTATGATTGTATGATTGTAATGTGCATATCACATGTCATCTACTATTCCTGTTATTACTGTTCATGCATATTTGATTCTGTTTATTTACAACATGATGTTGACGATGATGCTAGGAATAGGCATGTGAATGTTTGTATGTGGTAGTATACTTGATGCGAGTGGGGCATCAGGGGAAGTGTGATGCGGTGTGATCCTAAGCACTTTAGCCCTATCTCTACTCAAGTCTTGTCCACTAACATCGTCATATCACCATTACCTTAGCAGAACTATTACGTCGTAGGGCATCAGGGGAGGTGGTCTCGGACCGTGTAGTCCTCGACTCTGCCGGGGGGCCTTAGCTCTATCTCTATGGACGTATTGAGGGATGCTGGGGTGAGGCCTTGGATACATTGTTTGACATTAGGATTGGTTAGTTGTAAGCCCAGTTTGCAAGCCCTCGCCAATAGGGACTTACGTGTTGGTATGGGTAGAGCATCAGGGGAAGTGTGATGCAATGCGGTCCTAAGCACTTTAGCTCTATCTCTATCCCATGGTGGGTGCATGTGGGGGCGGCGATGGTGTTTGATCCGTTGAGCGGTTCCACACACTCGTGTATAGAGGTGCGGCGACCTCCAAACTTTTCTATAGCACATTGCAAATTTATATACCAGACCACAGATATGAATTGAATGCATGCATATGTTTGTTGCATTGTTTTGTTTGCTCACTGAGCCGTGATGTGTGCTCACCCTTTCGAATTTGAATATGTTTAGTTGATGATGCAGGTACGACTGTGGAAGATTATATGAATGCTCCCGCATACGGGACGTTGCTGCAATGGATGCTGAAGATATAGTGGCGACGCATGACTCATCATGCGAATGCAACTCATGCGTTTTCGATTAGATTTTTATTTGAACTATTAAGGAAATATAATTTAATATTTTATTTATTTATGTCTCGGTTGATACAACATAATTTGATATTTTATTTATGATTATGACATTTAGATTCTCAGTTCATTTAATATTAAGACTTCCGCTATTGTATATTTATTCCGATTATAGTTGTGGATGTGTATGGTTTAAGCAAATGGACACAGCCTATTTGAGATCCTCATTGAACCGTTGGCTTATTAGCGGTTCATCACACCGTTCTGAATAGTACGAAATTGGGGTGTGACATAGCATATGGCCTGTTGTTGTGGTGCCATATAATTTACCACATTGGAAGTGCATGAAACAAACATCATTTATGTTGACATTGTTGATTCCAGGTAAAAATCAACCTGGAAATGATATAGATGTATACTTACAACCGTTGGTGGATGAATTGAAGTTGTTGTGGGGTGGTGTTGACACATTTGATTCATTGAAGAAAGAGACATTCAGTTTACGTGCCTGTCTATTATGGACAATTAATGACTTTCCTGCATATGCCAACCTTTCAGGCTGGAGCACCAAGGGTGCATTGGCATGTCCTTGTTGCAGTAAAGACACTGTCTCCATTTTGTGGAAATATAGTCGTAAGCATTCTTACCAAGGCCATCGTCGGTTCCTTGGGGTAAATCATAAATTTCGAAAGGATAAGAAATGTTTCAATGGTCATGTCGAGTATGAGGGTGTACCACAACTTCTTTCAAGCACTGATTTGATAACTGAGTTGGATGATCTTGAGTTCCCAAAATTTGGTAAGGACCCCAATAACAAGAAGCATATAAACGGAAGAGACCCTTGGGTCCAAATGAGGTAGCACACAATTGGAAGAAGAAAAGTATATTCTTCGAATTACCCTATTGGAAGGATAATCTACTCCGCCACAATTTGGATGTCATACACATAGAAAAGAATGTGTATGATAACGTCGTTGGTACGTTGTTGGAAATGAAAGATAAATCAAAGGACAAATATGAAGCTCGATTAGATTTGCAAGACATGAACATTAGGCTATCTCTACATCCACAGAGAATAGAGGGGAGCACCAAAGTCATTATACCTCCTGCAAACTTTACACTATCTAAAGTAGAAAAAGAATTGTTTTGTAGAGCTTTAGCGGGGTTGAAGGTTCCTGATGGTTACTCTGGGAATATATCACGTATGTAAAAGTTACTGAAAGGGATATGTCTGGAATGAAAAGCCATGATTGCCATGTTTTAATGCAACAACTCCTTCCTCTGGCAATACGAGTACATCCAACAAAGAATGTTAAGTTGGTTTTGCTTTCGTTATGTGGGTTTTTTAGATGTCTATGTGCCAAAGTGGCTACGAAGGAAGAGCTGAATAAACTTGAAGCCAATATTGCAGAAACACTTTGCAATCTTGAAAGGATCTTCCTTCCTGCATTCTTTGATGTAATGGTTCATTTACTCATTCATTTACCACGGGAGACATTATTAGGTGGACCAGTCCATTACAGGTGGATGTATCCGTTTGAAAGGTTAGTTATTAATAAAATTTGTGGGTTTACTACAGTTGAGTTGTTTCCCTTACATTTTTTTCTTTCTTCGAATAACTTCATATTGTAATAGGTATAACAAAACTCTTAAGGAGTATGTACGCAATCAGAGTCATTCAGAAGGGTCTATTGCAGAAGGCTACATTGCAAATGAAAGCATGACATTTTGTTCTACCCACATTAATAACCTAAAGACGAGGTTCACCCGTCCAATAAGGAATGTTGATAGTGAGAATCCACAAACTGAGCAAACACATTGGATTTTCTCATGCAAAGGTAGACCTTTAGGCCGTGTTGCATTGGGGACATTAGAATCAAAAGAGTTACATCAAGCACATCGATATGTTCTTATGCACCATGAAGACATTGAGATATATCGACAGTAAGTGTTAAAATTAACGTAATTTGACTTTATTTTTTCACATTTAATGGAATCTCATTGTGCAAACTTCATTTGGATGAGCTTAAAAATAGCTTAAGCTATAAGGTTCGGGAACGTGAGCGAAGGAAGATGCATTCAGAGAAATTCACAGAATGGTTTAGATGTCATGTAAGCAGTAAAACATCTCTCTGCTTTAATCAATTTAAATCTAATTGCATCTTCCTTTTATTGCGTTCATAACAACTATTCTTGAATTGAATAGGTGGACAAGATAAGACAAAGTGGAGAAGTCGTCCCTTACATTATTCAAAGGCTAGCCAGATTGTCTAGTCAAGAAGTAAAAAAGTATAAGGGCTATATATTGAATGGAGTCCGGTTTCACACGAAAGATCGTGAAGCCAAGCGACGTACCGAGAACAGCGGGGTCGTCGTAACGGCAAGAACAGAAAGCTACTCTAGCTGTAGAGATAGTCGGCCCATTGATGGTAATGTGCATTATTATGGTGTATTGACGGAGATCATCGTGTTAGAATATTTGGACTTGAAGACAATGTTATTCCGTTGTGACTGGGCTGACACAAGCAATATAGGGATGTTCAAAGAACCTATTGGGTTTACACGTGTGAACTTTAATCATTTGATACATACTGGCCAATATTTAACTGATGATCCATTTATTTTCCCGAGACAAACAGAGCAAGTGTTTTATGTGTCAGACCCCCTAAACCAAGGTTGGGTTATTGCTCTAAAAGCATCAATGCACGATGTATATGACATGAAGGGTGACGTGGATGAAGATATTACTCAAGGTTACCAACAAATAAACATGCAAACTAGTGACCTGAGACGAGTAAATATTGGTGATACTGATATTAATTGGGCAAGGACAAACTTAGAGGGTACAACAGTTGATGCAACTTAGAGGTCTCTAGTTACATATCAATGTTTGCCATTATGCTAATGTGTTTTTCAAACAAATGGCTTTTTTTATTTATTTATTTTGGCAAACATATATACAAAATGCCCATAATCAAAAGATGAAATTCATGACCGGATAAACGACGATGTCCAAACTTCAAGTACTCCCTCCGAATACTTCCAAGCGGCCCTTCGGTACCAGGGGGATAGAGGAAACACCCTTGCAGTAAAGAAGTACACGAAACGATTGTAATTATGATATGATTCAATACAGTTTACGAATATGGATGGAAGCACATCACATGGCTCTAGTACTTCACACACAACTGTAGGTATAAAAATAATTTAATTGCTTAGAATACTTAATTAATTGCCTAATGGAGCCTGTTTATTGTTTCATTGTAGAGCTGACACATAAAAGAGGACGTACTAGAGCTGAAAGAACACGTAAGAGGCCCAGTATAGTTGAAATCCCCACAATAAACTTAAATTAACAGGGGCAGGTTATCGGTCCTCATTATAATGAGTTCATTACCTTTTTGGGGACCATCGCTAGGACTCCTACAATTGTTCCACTAAATTATGATGATTGGAGGTCAGTTCCAATGTATTACAAAGAAGAGGCATGGAAAGAAATAGAGGTAGGTTTGACTTTAAATTATCCCCTTATTTGATTTTTTATTTTTAATCTCTTACTAACTAAAATATTTAAATTGTAATAGAAATATTTCAAATTTGATGGTGATGGCAAGAGATATATTTTAAGTAACTTGGGCCATATGTGGAGTGACTACAAGCAGACCCTTAGGAAAAAACAATTGAGAGTTTTCAAATATAAGAAATGCCCCTCTCCCAATGTTCACAGTTGAAATTCCAGAAGACCAATGGAAGCATCTCATTGATAGATGGAGCTCTCTTGAATTTGTGGTAATATATATTTTTTAAAATAAAAAATACATTGTTATTTCAAGGATAGTGGCAATCTTGATATGTTTCCTCTCACCTAACAAGCACCTTAATTTCTAATGGTGTGTTTGATTTATGATAGGCAAAGTCAGAAAAGAATAAAGAATGTAGAAAAAAGCAAAAATTACCCCACACAGGTGGCCGAACCAGCTTTCCACAAACCAGTCATTTGATGGTAAGTTTTTTACTAACAATTCATTTCTAGTTGTAAAATAAATTGGTTGACCTTACCATTGGACTTTTTTTTTTTAGAGCCTTGAGATGCCTGATGGTAGACAACCTTCAAGGGTAGAACTTTCTGAAAAAACCCATAAAAGAAAAAATGGAAGCTATATAGATCAAGATTCAATGGAAGTTATGGTAAGAGTTTTATTTTTATTTTTATGCATTGACATGTCTTTGTGCAATGTAAGTTATGGTAGATGTTTGATTCTGTAAGGGTGGAATTATTTCATAGGTTGAAGACTTTCAAGTATTTATTATCCCTTATAATTGCTTCTAATATATTATACATTGGAATGTAGGAAAAGCTAGAGCATAAATTGGATGAACAACCTCCAGACTTGAGAAATGACAAATCTGTCCAAGATGATGTATTTCTGCAAGTCATGGGCCCTGAAAGGAATGGTCGTGTGCGTGGTGCAGGCAGAGCAGTAGCACCTAGTGATGTTGGGCTGGTATGGAGTAATGTTCAGAAGAAAAAAGAAGATGAAGAACTCCAAGCTACTATTTCTAATATGCAAGGAGAGATTAATGATTTGAAAGAATAGTTGACAGAAATGGATCAAATTAAAACTCAGCTGACGGAAATGGATCAAATGAAAGCCCAACTGAAGGAAATGGATCAATTGAAAGCCCAACTGACACAAATGGATCAAATGAAAGCCCAAATAGCATTTCTAACCCAAGCATTCACGGGGAGAAACACCTCTCAGAGTTCAATTCATTTATGTAAGTTTTACATTTCAAAGAATTTTGTTAATTTTTTTTTCCCTTAAATACTCTACTAACATTGTTCCTCCATTCAATGGAACATCTAATAATACATGAGACCTTTGCAGAACCCTTACCTGCTTATACATTTAGAGCTTCTAATTCTACATGTAAACATTTTAGCTATTTTCTCCTAAACTAGGACTACACTTTGCATTTTTTATTTAATAGATACAAATCAAATAGTTATAAACCATCAGACTATCTATGAAAACCTTTTTTTGAAAACATCTTCCTCCCCTATACACAAAGAGAGTTTCCAAATATCCAGCAGTGAGTTCTTACTGTTTTACGAAGTGTTCAGAGACATTCAACACTATTGAAGCACAGAAGTCGATGAACCTTTTAAATTCTCCCAATTGGGAGATATCAACTTCTACCTAAATAAAATAATAACTGATATAATTCTAGTATAGTTCATCATCCGAACAGTTTCTCTCGTTTCTCTGTGACAGCTTTTGTGAAGCCATGCATGCCTATTAATATATAGTAGTGTAGTTGCCTTTAGAGGAATGGTACCTTATCAGGCCTGGTAATGGTGGGCCTTCTCTGTACATTTCTTTTGGTTTGCAACTTGCACTTTTGTTTGTGAGAGCAATCAGGTATAACTCTCTAAGATGCGTTTGCCATTAAAGTTCAAAATGAAAACTCCTTCATGCCTTATCCATCCTAAGCTTCTTTACAAGACCCACAATTCATGTGTGTGTATCAAATGAATGATTTCATAGTATATCAGATTATCACAAAGTTTTTGTCATAGGATGACCAATGGGAGGGTGGAAAGAACCACGATATTAACAAGATGTTTCACTGCAGTTGAAAAGGCATTAATAGACTAAGTTATCCTATGATAACCTGGGGCCAAAAGACCCGCCTTTCTCCTATTTATGACTTTGACGTTGTTTGCTTGCACAAACCAATGTGTACATTATACATGTTTTTTAATTGTAGTCAGGGCTTAGTTTTTGCAAAAGACCCATAAGACTTGATCAATGAAGGTTTCTATTACCACTACTAAATTTTGTACTGATTTTAGAATTAGCATTTGAATGCATTTGGGTCAAGAAGGGAAGGGAAGCATTGTTGTAAAGGGGTTACCATTTTAAGAAGTTAGATAATTGAAAATTGGGGGTAAGGGGAGGGTGGGGGGGAGAAAAGGAGGGGGAAAAAAATTTTATTTTTTTTTTTTTTTTTTTTTTTTTTTTTTTTTTTTTTTTTTTTTTTTTAATTTTTTTTTTATTTTTTTTTTTTTTTTTTTTTTTTTTTTTTTTTTTTTTTTTTTTATTATAAAAAAAATAAAAATATTTATTTTTTTTTTTTTTTTTTTATAAATAAAAAAAAAAAAAAGGGGATATTTTATTTTTAAAGCCGTTCCGGGTGAAACTTCCACGAAATCTTCCGGCGTTTATTAAAAACGCCAGTAATGATTTTAAGAAACGCAGGCGCATAGTATTTACACAGGCGTTTGCTAGAAACGCCGTAGTTTGTTAGCTACGTTGCCTTTAGCGGCTTATATGTTGCGTTTGAGGAAACGCTGGTGTATCAATTTGCCAGCGTTTAATATAGCTACGCCGGCGTTTAAGAACGCCGCTAAAGACCTACTTTCTTGTAGTGATTCGGCAAGCTGACATGCTATCTACAACCGTATTTGTTCTTTGCATGGAAACTTTGTGTTCGGTCCTCCATGGAACTGATCAATCTGTGAAATTTATATCAAAGTGATCTGAATTAGGAATCGAGCAACATCAATTTCACACTTGCTTTTTGCTGACAATAGTATCTGTAACTTGAAGCTAGAACAGGTGCATAATCTCAAAGGATGTATTGAGTTTTTTTGGCAAGGCCAGCATAAGAAGTCTCTCTTAATGTTCAGCCCCATGCATTACCTCGTTTCAAAATGTGGTGGTTTGCTTGCGGGCTTGAATCCTCTGCAGCCATGCAACCCCTATAGTCCCATCTGGGTCGTTGGACTGCACTGGATGTACATGTAGATGTGTTTTCAATGGCCCAGATGCGATTACAGGGACTGCATAACTGCAGAAACCCAAGCCCTTTTCTCACATGCTTCATATTAGTATGGAGGGCCCCCACAAATACCTTAGATTAACTTTGGAGTTTGGCAGCAACAAAGGGGTTTTATTTAAGGACATTAGAGACAAAGTAAGCGGCGGGATTCAAGGATGGAAGGAAAATCTTATTTCCCATGATTATCAAATACCATGAGCAAATTTGTAAACCTATGGTTGACTTCTTTTGGGTGGTGACATTGAATGCAGCAAGATTCAATGGATATCATGGGAATGGTTCTCATCAAACTAACGTGAGTTCTGCCATTAGTATAATAAATAAGGCTGTCAAATCTGAGTCCAGCCTGCTAGCACAGATCAAACCGGACCGATATAATCTGAACCTAATCCAGACCGAACCTTTAATTAACCTAGTAAAAGAAGTGTTATGTAGGGTTTTGTTGTTTAATCTAGTAAAAGAAACGTTGTCTAGGGGTTTGAGACTCTGCTGGAGGAGGGGGAGGATTTCTCCTCTCACATGTTCTTGAACTCTGATGGTGTCAACCCATTTGCTATTCCTTAATGATATCTTCATTTTTTTTTGGGTTAGATATCTAATTTTTTTTACTGCTGCAACCACAAATTTAGTTTTTAACCCAAAAAAAGAAAAAGTAAAAAAAAGCCATGGATTTAGTTCAGGATATCCATATCGGTATTTCCATCGGATATGGGTATAGGCAATATCGATTAGGCATTTGTTGATAACATATTTTATCCTCTTATAAGAAGGTGACATGCGTCAAGAACCGCGGCTAACAACAGTGGATGTGACATCCAACAAAAGGGCGACATGTGCCTTGACAAATGTCGAGCATATAAAGGCTTGACGTGTGGTAAAAATTGACTTCGCTGATATGTCCACCTACACACGTTTTACTGAAGAACAAGGGAATAATCAGAGGCCTGCTCCCAGCAACCGTCTCCACTATCGCCATCATCGGTCGACTTCTGTATAAATATTCATAATTTGGAAGGCATGAAGGCAAACAATTTCTTAGCTTAAATTATACTCAAACCTTACCTCATCTCTCAAGAAACATGCATTCTTAATTTGTTTCATACTGATTGTTCGTTAACTGACTTAATCATCAAAGTGGTTATTAGATTATCTTATCTATTTTTCAATGATATTCATTGTATTTTCAAGTTCCTCGTGTGAACTCGATTAGACAAGTTTCAACAGCATCAATATCGATCATATGCTAACATGGCATGCATTTTTTGTAAGGTCAATTGTCAACTAGTATCAGACCATAACGACTTAGTGTTGATCAGGTATTGATCAGTGAGACCGTCCCTCTTCTAAGGAAAGTAAGATGAGATCAAATAGTGGACCCACTGCTAAACTTATTCCAATCCAACGACCAAAACTGAATAGAGGAAGAAGCCTTACATGATAGAGCATACAGGTTTCAATTCCCCATTTATTCGAAATTACCGTTATCATCTTGAAGTGACGGGATATTGCCTCTTCACTCCCCAGTCAAGCTCAGGCCTGAATCTGACACACAAACAAACAAACAATTCCAATTCAAAATGAGACAGAGGAGAAGAGAGAGAGAGGAACGGATAAACGGAGGAGGAAAAGATCAACTTGAAGGCGACATCACGATTACATTACATGTGGAGAAATTGCTTTCGATGCTTGGAAAAGTTGCAGAGATGGAATTTCAAATTCTCTGTATGGCCTCTCTTGCAGTATTCTTAAACGCTCACGTCCTTGTTGACAGTGATCTTTATAAATTGAACCGCTTATGCTTATTAAAATCTACTAATGATGATTAGGTTTTCTTTTTTGGATTTTAGGACCATCTATGATCTTCCAGGACGAGAAAATTGGAGATAGTATCTTAGTTTTAGGTTTAATCATCATTCATCACCTTCAGGTTTAAATTTAGTATTTTGCAATACTTTGTGGAATTGATTCTCCTTCTTGATGTTTAACCATGTCTTGTCCTGACTCCGTGTCATCAATCATGTTCTTACTTTTCATTTGATTGACGCGGTTTGCAGGATTCTCATAGAATGCAGAAAGATCGGTCTTTTCCTGTACAACTTTTGATTAAATTCAATTGTACTACTCGTTGAGGGGCTTGCTTGGAACTTTTGTTTCGATTGCAGTTCTTTCACCGGAACGGAAAGATGATTTATGCTAGTAATTCTCGTGTAATCGATTCTCTGGATTTCATCTCTTAACTTTGTTTTTTGGGGGATGAGGTGGGATGAAGGGATTTAAACATTTGCTTGTTTTGGGCTCTTCGCCGTTATCATTAGAATTTTCATTGTTATTTTATTCAGTTGCTTTTCTTTTTCAATCTGGACTCCGGAATTTTTCGCTTGCTGAATCTCTTGTTTGATGGCATCCTTTATAGTTTGTACTTACCCAAACCCTAATTGTTTATATCACCACTTCTCACCTATTATTCTCTTTCCAGTACAGGATTCCTATACTGAATCTCTCCCTTCCTTTCTGATGTATGGTCTCTTGTTTGTGGCAATGTTTCTTGTTTATATTTGTTGGGTTTCTCAAGAACCCGCCGATCGATTTGTCTGAACAATTCTTATCTGGTTGCATGTTTTATTTTTAAATTTTTTTTATTTTTTATTAGGTCTTGTGATATTAATTCCCATGCTAAAACTCTATTATGTTGGTTTGGATAGATGTTGGTGTTTAAGAATTACAGTTGTTGGAAACCTTGTGGCACTGTTTATTCTTCATTTTCTTCGCAAGATCTCATAAATTTTATTTCTATTCCAATTTGAACCAAAATCCTACCCTATAACTGAAGTCTACATTTCACTTCCATTTACAGAGTAAATAATAGATCCCCTGTGCTGGGACTTCGGAGGATAGAGCTGCTTCTTCCTTGTGAGGATTGAGGACAGATATCTTCCATTGAGCTGGGGAGGATCATGGTTCCAACACTTGATGCGATAAAGGGTAGTGGAGGCTCTGTTAGGATAGGGGCCACTGGGACTATCAGTTCTTTGATGAGCAGGGAATTGGGTTCTGTCAAAAAGTCACCACAGTCAACAAAATCTTCTCCAAGAAAATCTCCAACAATCCCAGTCTCTGTTCCTTGTGTTTCTAGGCCTAGAAGGCAACCGAGAAGAACTGTAGTGAATGAAGCAAGCACTAGTAGCAGCAGGAATAATCACAGAGGCCATGGAAGTACTCAAAAAACAAGATCAAGCATCCAAAAGAACGCACAAAGTTTCCCAATGCTTGGATCTGACGGTATTGTTTTTGATGATAGTCCTAACAGAAAAAAACCTGATAAGAAAGGATCTTACATTGTGGAAGTTGTTGATCTAAAATGTGGAAGCCATGAGAAAGCATGGTTTAACCCAATCACACACCAGCTTCGGAAACTCTCTTTCTCGAGGCTTTCGGAGAGCATTAGCTAAAGCTTTGATTTGTCCACATCGGCCTTGAGGTTTCTGTAAGAGAAGCCAGGAATTTCATTGGGCCGTTTACTATCAGCAACTTCCACTAGAGAACACATGCTGGGTAGAAGCCCGCTTGCAGTTGTGCTCCCTTTCTTCTTCTTTTTTGATGCCATGATCATAAACCCAAACTTGGGTCTGAAGCCATTGCTGGTTGATGTGACGTCTGTAATCTGCGACTGAGGTTTCTTGGGCATTCCATGGCTGGCCAACTCAAGTCTGCTGAAGTAGTCGATCTCTTGTAGGATGAGGGATCCTACAGTGCCTTGTGTACCTACCTTGACTGGAGAGGGTGCAGCCATAGTTGCAGGGGGTATTGGGCAGCTCTGAGAAGAGCCCTTAATACATAAGCTTAGGTTGTATGGTTTGGGAAGAAGGCTTTGTGGGAGAAGCGGAGAGGTGGGTTTGGGTTTGTCTTGGTGGGAGGATTGCTTTGAGGTCTAGGCATGTAGCTTGGGCCTTATAGTTGGTTTTTATACATCAATGTTATAGTTAAAAGCTCTTTATCTAAAAGTGACAGCATGGAGAATTGCATTAGTTTGGATGTTGAATGATACTTAATGTAGTCCTATTATCATATTCATTTGTTTAGATGCTATACTTGTAATTCCTATACTCGTCTTCAAAATTTATCTTTGACTATTGGGAAGGGCTTCCTTTATGGGTTTGGGTATGCTTCTGTTCCCTTTCTTGGTTTCCATATATATATTTTTTTTGTGAATTGTGATGATTAGTGCCTGAAACATCTCCAGCTGTATCCGGATTGGTCGTTACTCCTCATTCCGGGCTTCTTGCTTTACCTTGCAAGAATCGCCCTTCCAAGTCCCGCCAAGACGGTGTTTGCAAGGGTTGTTAGGATTGGGAGACGCAAACAAGAAGAAAACACAAAGAATTAACGTGGTTCAGCACCCCATCATGAGATGCCAACGTCCCAGAGAAAAGAGAAATTCTTTATTCCCAAGAAACTTCTACAGCTCTGTACCTGACAAACTTAGCTCATCTGTCAGTCTTACAGCGCCTTCAGCTTTCCACTGTCAGAGGAGAATCCTCTGACAACCCTTACAGCCTTACCTAGGTTTTCCCACACAGAGACAATATATAAGGAAACCTAGAAATCCTAATCCCACCACAATTATAAGTTTATCTCATACATGTAATAAACCAAACCCTAATACAAATACAACTCTATTAATTGTTTGGACCCCACAGAATACAAGACACCAACCTAACAAATCTCCACCTGGCTTGGATTCTGTAAACCACCTTGAAGAAAATCCGTTGATGTTGATTCTGTAAACCTGTCTCTGCTAAACTGCTACACCTAAACCGGCATAGCCCACACCCCGTTCGGATGTCCCGTACAGCTCACCATTGTACGATGTGATGTGACTCCATCTCTCCCACTGCTGCATTATCACCGGAAAGATCATCGTCAGTCACAGTCCTCTTGCAATTCCAGTTGCACCTAGAACCTGAGTCTCTCACCACCGCACCTCTGATGCATACCTTGAGAACCGACTCCTCATCCTAGCCCTCTGCAATTCCAATTTGCACCTGGAACCCAAGTCTCTCACCTCTACACCTCCAATGCAAACTTTGAGATCTGACTTCTTGTCCCAACCCGCCAGTACTCCTTTACCCCGAGGTGCAGCATAAACTGGCCATTATGGGCACCGTATCGGGATTCCAATCCCGCCGTCAGATCCAGATAAACCTCCCCGATCCGACCATATCCATGAATAGCTACCATGGCTCCATCGATCCAATCACGATCTCCTAGCCGTCACTGACCATCAGAACCCTGGGTACCAAACACAAACCCAGAAACTATGGGGATGCCATCTCGCATTCCCCTTCCACGTCCCCTTCTAACTCCCAAACTCACCCATACACCACCATCCGGTCCACAAGCCACCGCTGGAGACATTTGATTCGTAGTAACCCTTGCAACCCCACTGCACGATTCCCATGTCAGCCCTTGTATCTCCTCTGCACCCGTGACTTCACTCCCTAGATGTCATCCAGATACTTGGTTGCAAACACAAATTAAATCTTGAAATTGACATCCCGGTTCCACACTCTCTTCATGAAACCCTCTTTTATTTTTTCTTTTTTCTTTCTTCAATGATCACATTTCTTAAAAGCTGATTAGAGATTCAAAGTTAAAAAAACAAAAACAATTCACTTTTCTTGTACGTACGGTTTCAACTCTCTTTTTTTCCTTCAATTTTTTTTTCAACTTCACAAAAGAGAAAACACAGCACTAACCGTACCTTTTTTTTTCTTCTTCTTCTTCATATTGCTATCTCTCTCCTCCTAGATCACTGACTGATCTATCGATCCTGGCTCTGATATCACTTGTTAGGATTGGGAGACACAAACAAGAAGAAAACACAAAGAAGTAACATGGTTCAGCACCCCATCGTGGGATGCCTACATCCACCAGAGAAAAAAAAATTATTTATTCCCAAAAAACTTTTACAGCTCTCTACCTGACAGGCTTAGTTCATCTGTCAACCTTACAGTGCCTTCAGCTCTCCACTATCAGAGGATTCCTCTGACAGCCCTTACAGCCTTACCTAGGTTTTTCCACACAGAGAAACCTAGAAACCCTAATCCCACCACAATTATAAGTTTATCCTATACATGTAATAAACCAAACCTAATACAAGTACAACTCTATTAATTGTGTGGATTCCATAGAATACAAGACACCAACCCAACAAGGGTCAGTGTCGATTCAGATCTGGATTGATCCGCATTGGAGATCCTTATAACTTTGCTTGTAAGTAGTTTTTGTGTGATTTTTTGCTTGAGTGACAAGGAAAGTGTGGTAACTGGGTGGGGTTACATGACTTTTGCCTGGTGGAGGTAGGGAGCTTTCAGACTCTTTTAAGAGTGCATTTAGTTATGGGCCTATGGAAAGCCAAGAGTTTGAGTGTTTGGCTATCTTGGAAACGCTCTTTTAATTAATTTTGTTGCTTTTATTTCTTCACTAATGAGATGGGGTCATGAAGAAGTTATGATTGGGGTTGGGTCATGACGTCATGAGGTGGGAACTCTCTGGGGCTTTCATTATATCCATTTAAACAGTCTACACGTTTAATATTTTCATTGTCCCTACGTTCCTTATAGATGTTGAGAACAAAGGAAGAGACATTGGAACTATACATCTTCTGATTTTATTTCCAAGCATTACTTCAACCTTTCATTTTTTTTTATTTAAATAGTGGAAATGCCCTAAAGTTGGAAAAGGATGGAACCTATTTCAGAAAAAGGAGGGTTTACATGCATTCTTGGTCATGGTTTAGTGCTCCATGCTTTTCCCCACTCTCTGATTAATAAGATTGTACTGACTGAAACCCTTGTATTGTGGGGTCTCATCCAGTACCAACTTTAAAAGGATGGATAATTTACAATGGTCTGGATATATTAGACTCTTCAGACTAGCCAACCACTTATGCTGCCCTTGAATGGGATGGTAGTAACTACTTACCCGAGCATTGACTGATGTCAGTAAATTGATGGGGCATACTCCTTAAGGATTTTATGATTGGATAGTTTGGAACCCTAAATGCAAACCTCACATGTTTTAAAAAGATTTGGGAGGAAAAAATGGAAAGTGGGATTCATATTTTTAAAGAATTGCAATATTTTTCATCAAATTCTAAAAATTGTCATTAAAAAAGTACTCAAAATTTCGAAAAGATGTTTAAAATGACACCTAGATCATCCAATAGACACAAGAATAAAAAGTAACGAATTTTTGAAGATTTATAAGGAAAAAGGAGAGGAAAAAAAAAATCTCTTGTATCTGAAGCCCCCTCACTCCTCCCCCTCCCCCACTGATGGGCCTCCCCTAACAGATTCAAATCGTCTCATCTTGAGATTCGGGAGGCGTGGCGGCGACCCCACTAAATGATCGCCATGTGGGGGTCAGATTCATCCGACCCCTCTGTTCGAACCGACACTCTCTTGTCGGCTCGGCTTGTTGGCTCGAACGGAGGGGTTGGATTTTATCCGACCTCCACATGGCGACCATCCAGTGGGGTCACCGCCACACCTCTCGAATCTCAGGGATGAGACGATTTGGATCCCTCCCCTAACTTCCAATTCCATCTTCTGGCACCATTGTGGTTATATTAGTCTTTTAACGAGAGAAACGGTTTTTAACTAACAAAACATTCAGGGATAAAATTGTCCATAGAACATTAAGCTAAACACCGTTACAAAAATATGAGACAATTGTAATTGTTGGAAACATTTGTGAGACAGTTAACAAACGTGAAGGGAGATAGCTGTAATTTTCTCAATCATATTTTATCATATTGCTCTATTTGGTTGCAAGGTAAATCAAGCGAAACGAAATCATTTTGGAAATTTTTTTTTATTTTTAATCATGATAGTAAAATCTACCCAAAACTCTTACCATATTTTTGTAAACATACTTTTCAATGTAAATTTTAATATGTTTTGGATTTTTTCTATAGATCTTACGCTATGCCATACTACTGGGGCAGGAAACAAATGCAAGAAGGAAACAAACTCAAGACATACCTCTGAGTCCATACTTCACCAAGCAAGGGCCAGCCGTCCAACTAAATGGACGTTTGCATGTTCTGGAGCTAGTTACACCATCATGAGGTAATGATTACAGAAATTTTCACTTAGGTATTGTTTTGACATCGCTTCTCTATCCTTTATATCCCTTGCAACCAAACAGAACCTTAAAAAAAATCCCTGGGTCGCACCCCTTTAGGGTTGGGGTTGGGGTTGGGGTTGAGGATTGGCTGTTGGGCGTGGGGATGGGGGTGTTGGAAATACCATAGCCCAGGCACCAAGCTGAAACAACCTGCCTAAGTGCAAACTTAGTTTAACCAATGCACCAAGATGCTCCCGGGCTTAGCCTTCAGTAAGGTCACAGCTTGCTGAGTTGTAACTGAAGCAAACGTATCGCTCAGAAAATGCTATCCTTCAAATTTCCACTGAGTAGACTGAAAAGTGAATCTTCATTTTCATCAGCTGGGAGCTGAACATTTGTAGTTGCCTCCACAAATCCCACTTCATTAGTATCTGGTGGTGCAGATTTTCTAACAGATACAAATGCCACCTTGCCTGATCCAGATTGATGTTCTGGACATGGGCTTGTACTTGCAACTATACTGCTTTTCAAGTCAGAATTCTTGCCAGGTGACCTCGAGTTTTCCAAATGGCCTCCATCATTTGCACAATCTTCAACTTGCGTTTGGTTGTCACCTATGATGAATGGATCGGTTGATGCATCAGTTTTATGTCGTTCAGCGTCAGAATGACCCAGAAGCTTTTCGAAGGTATTGCCCTTGTCCATGTTGCAAGCTTCATCTTCTGGACATCAAATAGAAGTTAGCAAGACTTGCTTCGTGATTAAAATTTTCACAAGGAATACCATCATCATAATGGTTATGCATCTGTGCTAAAATCTCATCAAACAATCACAAAAAAACATTGCAACCAACCATCTAAGGCAGAAGCAGAGCCAGAAACTGAATAATGGAGAACAATGGAGATCAGGGGTTACCAACTAAACAGTTAGAGGGATTCTCCACCATACACATGCCATGAGAAGAGGATTAATGACCATCAAATTGCTGAGCCCCTCCCTCCTGGGAGATCTCTCGGCCCGAAAAGCAACCTGATTGGATGATCCCTACCATCTGACATATGGACCACTCTTACAAACTTTAGTCTATTTTCTTTTCATATACCCTTCAGAACAGTGCGTCAAAGTGATTAATTATGATGACCTTGACCATTCAAAATAGTGATTGCCACATTAAGTCCTTTTTTGATAATAGAGATTCTACCTACTCTTACAGAGTTACAGTTAAATTAAACCTGAGCTAAATATGCAAATTCTCACCTCCAAGCCAAGCTTCAATACTTTGATATTTTATCATTGATGATCCCAAAGAAGTATCACTTTTTAGTTCAAGATTCGTATCCTGGTTCTTGATGTCACATCTGTTGGTTTTCTCAAGTAATACAAATTTATCTACCTGCCAAATGCACTCCAAGGTGATAACCTCATCATTTGAGGGATAGTATTCCCTGAAAACCTGCACCAATCAAAACAAACATGAATACCTGCCATAAATTAAAGGGCAAAAAGGGAAAGCAAACTGTTCAAAGCAGGATGCCTTGCTAGACATAAGGTGGCACAAACAGACCTCAATTCCTTCTTGAATGAATTTTAAAGAGTGTTTCTTCTGGGCCAAAGATGAGACCATGTTGAACACTGTGACAATATCAAGTAGCATCTGTGGAAGATTAAACAAAAATCCTCATGGAGTAAGTCATAACAAAGATTGGGCGAATATCATAACAGAAAAATTAATTAGGAACTGCTCAGGTCTTCAGTGGAATGCTCCCAAGAACTCTGATGTATCAACAAGTGTGTTCATAGATGAACCCCATCTCATCTCTGCCTATTCCTGTAAATGTTTTGGTCATTGAGGTTCTATGCCACACAGATCCCTCTGGTTTGGGCCTCATTCAAACTTTACGAAGAATCATGCAATTATGTCAACAAAGCAATAACCGGCCCTTGAGTACCACGAAAAAAAGGGATGGGGCTTCAAACCACTTTGAAAAAGAACATTGTAGAACCAAACATTGAAAAGAGCGGATACTTACTTGCTGTACCAAAACTCTGAGGCGTGCGAGCAAAGCCAAAATTGTCTGAGAAAATCCCATGAAAAATGATCTAGCAAGCAAAGAAGATATTTCTCTGTAGAACAGTTAAGGATTATTGCAATTATTCTGGGCCCAATACACATGTCCTGTTCTGCTATAACCTTCTAATTAAAGCCACAAGCAGCAAAGAATATTATACTTAATTAATAATTAGTTTATAAAAGAATTTCATTTTAGCATAACATCTTACATATGAAATGATTGAAATGAACCCATGGTAACCCTAAATTAATCTGCATTATTTGGAGAAATCTGGTCAATTATAAAACCAAGTTTTGTGGCACAACTTTATGCTGTAGAGTGCCTGTCTAGAAGAATCAGATGGATCAGGGCATAAAAAGTTACAAGAAGTAGAAAGGGGATTTCAATCCTAGAACCATTTCAAAATTGAATATACCATGGATAAAACATTATAATCCCAAGTATGATTAGTAACCAAACAAGCTGGATATTTTAGATTTCAAGTACATTTACAGACCTACAATCAACAGTTAAAAGCTTAAACTTCATTTGAAAGCATTCTACTGAGGGCAAGCAAAGTTCATTAGAGAGTAAAAAAGGCAACCATTGAACTCAACTCAACCTTATACCAACTAAATGGGATCAGCTACAAGGATCCTTTTTCTCCAATCAGCTCTATTCAAAGCCATACTTGTTTCTAATCCTAACCTATGCATGTCTTCCTCACTTCTTCTAGAATCAATTTAGGCCTTCCTTGGCTCTTTTCTCTCCTTCAATCGGAATCAACAACACCTCCGTACTGGAGCATTCAAAGGGCTCTGTTGCACATGTCCATGCCACCACCTCAAACGAATTTCTTGCAACTTATCATGTATCGGAGCTACTCCAAAATTAACTCTAATTTGTATATTTCTTAAAAAAAAAAAAAGGGCAACCATTACAATTTAAATAAATGAATAGATGAGGCAAAAATTGCAAAATTTAAGAATCAAGAGAGGTAGGAAGTTAACAGCTCTTATCATTGGCAGACCAAACTTCAGTCAAATAGTCAGGGGGTGGCCCATGTTTTGGCCTCCCAACATAAGTCAGTGTCCATAAACAAGAAGCAACCAAACACAGATAAGGTACAGAAACATCTAATAAAAAGGATACACAGCAGCCTTCAACATGGGCTCAACCATCTGCAATAGAGAGAAGTAACATTAGGATGAGGTAAACATGTTTGTCGATGGGTCCAGCCAAAGAAAAACCAAAAAGAAAGTGAATGCAGCACAAAACTTCTGCCCTGCATCTTGGACCATTTCATAAGCTCATCACTTAAGATCATTTAGGGGTTCATCAATATCTTGGTTGGTCATAAGGCACATAAAACACAAACAATATCATTTGATAATCCAATATAGGCTTGTGGACCTTAGATTTGGCCAAACTTCACCCTATACTCAATGGCTTCATGGAAATTTTCGTTCCCTCGATTGTTTACAGTTTCTACAAAGGAAAGTTCCAAAATATAGGTATGATGACCTCTGATTTCAATGACAGTTAAAAATCAGCTGTCCTTTGTTAATTACCAAAGGGATGGCTGATTATGGTCATAGATTAGTCTCAGGGAACAGATATTGAATCACAATGAAAGAAATAGGTATCAGCAAATTTCAGTGGTGATTTTGATCACAATTGTTACTCCTATAGAAATTAGATCAATTAGGGTCATTAGGAATGACAGTGATATACAAGAAAAATGGCCTTACTGTCGCATTAAAAGAAAAGGTGCAAAAATAGAATAGATTTCCTCTACATGAAATGCATTAAGCATCACTCACTTCATTAAAATAACAAGGAAACAAGCAAGCACCTCTGATAATAAACGTGCAACTCCCAAAAGTCGCTCTAGAAAATTGGCCTTTCCTCTGTCCACTTTTCTTCTCTTTAAACTGCCATACAGCCAAGAAAAATGGTATTAATGGGTTATTTTGATTTGGCATTTAAAATATGATCAACAGATCAAACATAAAATGATTATCTTAGAACATAGCTCAACACATCAAACATAAAATGACTATGAAAAAGGATTTGGAGCAGAACTTAAGATTTGTACTAGTAGAAAACCCAAGAACATCAAGATAACATATATAAACCCACCTCAGTGTAATAGCATCTCAACTCAGCCTCGGCTACATGGATCCTTTACTCCAATCAGATCTATTCAAAGCCATACTAGCTACTAGTCCTAAGATATGCATGTCTTTCCTCATCACTTCTTAGAGTCATTTTAGGCCTACCCTTGGCTCTTTTAGCTCCTTCAATATGAATCAAATGATTCAAATTACTCTCCATACTGGAGCATTCAAAGGCCTCCATTGCACATGTCCATGGCACCTCAAACGATTCTCACAACTTATCATGTATCAGGGCTATTTCTAAATAAGCTCTAATTTGTTCATTCTTTATTTTATCTTTTCTAGTTTTACCGCTCATCCAACTCAACATCCTCATTTGAACTAGGCTAAGTATGTTTATGTTGACACCTCAGTGTAACGGCACTACAAGTAAAAAAAGGGGGAAATGCATAATGCATGCTAATTTATATTGTAGCCGTTGGGAAATTAGGGGGATGTAAAAGAAATCAAAAAAGAATCCCACCAGACTTTAGTAAACTTAGAATCCAACATGTTTTCTACAGAAGAAATCATCGCAGCATAGCCTTAACCAAGTAATCTTCATAAGAAATCCTACATCCGCATTAAAATTTTGAAAAACACTTGGTGTTAGACTCTTCAACAGAAAAGTCCATGCTACAATAATGCCTCTACTCAAGTACTCTTCCAAAGAAAATTTAGATATTAAAAAAATGCTTTGTGTTCCATTTTACTTGAGCCTTTTTGTTATTTTATCCAAGAAAGGTGTATTTATGATATTCCCTATTTTTCATTCTAATTTTGCTCCAATCTTCCTAAGATTTGTGTGCTTTATATTCCATTAAATGAGAGTCGAGAGGTAAGATCTCAATTGTCAACTTCCAAGTATCAGAGCTAACTATATGGTACAAATAAAAGAAAACTTCACCTTTCTAGAAGATGCACAGATTGTGAAGGTTTATTTCCATTGATGAGTGGAAAGAGGTGTTTCAATATGTCCCCCAAACGAGCTGATTGCAAAAGTTTCACATCCCTCCGAACCTTAAAAAAATAATAAATAGAAAAAAGAAAAAGTCACAAAAAATAAAAGAAAAAACAGAGAGAACAGGTTAGTGAAGCAAGGAAAATAAAAGTTAAAACCTTCAAAAGATATTGGAAATATAGGGAACGGCGATGCTGGTTCTTGCCCTTGTAGATGAGTCGTTCAAGGATACCTGACTCTGTTTGGAGCTGAACAAGGAAAGACTTCAATCTTTCCTCGAGATTTGTATCCTCTTCACCCATGTGATAATCTACACAAGTAATTCAACATATATAAAATTATATGTGACTCAGACTCATTTAATGCACATAATGAAAGGGGACCAACACAATAACTGGTGATTAGAGACTGCTTTTATTAGCTCATCTCATCCTCATCGCCATTACAGGTCAATATAAATTTATCCCCCCACCCAACCCCCTCCCTTCAAGTTGGAAATTTTGAAGGAGACAAAAAGTGAAAATGTTTAGCTAGATTTTTTGCCCAGAGTTACATTCACCTCTCATTTTCTGCTAACAAACCAACTGTGGTAAGTGTGTTCCTACTTACTTTCTTTTCCTTCTGAATTTTTATGTAATCAAAGCCATTGTTTTTGCAAATGCCAATATAATGTTCACTTTTGCATAAATATGCCATGGGTATCTTCCATTTTACAAGAAAATTTTCTAAAGAGAGAGACAACTTTTCAAGATTGACCAAGGGCTTGATTATACATATTTCAATTTTATAAAACTATTACAGTGTGAAACTGCAGGTAATTCATCTGCACCCCTATCAAAACAGGTGAACAATCAACCAGGCACCAATTGATACTGGCTGAAACCAGTTCTGGTATTAAATTAAATTCAGGCATTTTTTCTTTTAGACTTTTGCCAAATCTTTAGCAATTTTTATATGTTTGGGTACGTCTGAGTGTTGAGGTAACAAAAGGTAATCAGTTTTACTATGATCATACTCAGTCTGCTTTTCACCTAAATTCTTATTATTAGAAGTTGTTCTCCAATGTATCAGAGTCTGGTATTTTTTTTTTTTTTTTTTTTTAATGCTTTCCTTATTCACGTTTTTGGGTGATTCTGAGGCAGGAGTGAATGGCAGCTGGCCTTGATTCATACTTCCTGGAGTAGAATCATATTTGGATGCGTTCCATATAAGCGAACTTTTACTACCTCTGGGACAGCGAGGTGAATGGAATATTTGTACAGAAGTAACTGATAGAAGATGTATAGCAGATGATGAATGGAAATAACCATCTGCCGGATTTTGGGAAATTAAAGTAGATGCAGCTACATCAGATTTTCAGTCGGATATTGTTATCATAGGTTGAGAATCTACTGGAAATCATCTTGCAAGTAAAGCTTCTATCTTAAAGAAGCTAAAATAGTTACCCCAAAAAGGGAGTCTTCTACTTATCGATCATCTCTAATTTCCTAATTGCCAACTTAGTGCAGAACTGCAAGCTAAGTTCAACTTCTGTCCATGGGACCCCAAAAAAAAAAAAAAAATCTGTCCATGGGTCACAGCATCCCACAATGGCAAATAAAAAAATGTAATGACCAACTGCAAATAACATGTTCGGAGCATCTGTAATCGTGTAGCTGTGTTTGCCCAACAGTCCACAATTTTCAGAATAAATATCTTAATCATTCGATGTCTATTCCATTATCACGTATTTACAACTACTTTCTTCAGATACAAACAGTACTTTTCTGATTGGTCAAGGGTGTGAGGAACGGAACATGTTTTTTGGCTTCCTAAACAATGAATGAGTATGGATAGCTAACATCGCTTATTTACGGGAGTGGAAGTAAATAACTACAAACATGCTCCCTGAATAGAAATGGGGAGATGAATACATGGATAGAGCCATAATTGTAACAATAATTGATAAAAGTGTTTAGTAAAATTACTAGAAAACAAGCTATCTGAAATGCAAATACTAAAATTTATAATGCAGAGAGGAACAGAAGCATAAATGTTGGGATTTATTTTTCTAACTAGGCTTCTAAGAACACGCCGATGTTCAACTCATGAGTTCAGAAATCCAAGATTGATTAAAACCATCAGAGTCAAGATTTTTGTCGCTCAAGTATGAACAAGAGAATCTTCTTGGAGTTCTGGGACGACGATCCAGAACAGAAGCTCTAACTGAAGAATCGTTAGGCCGACACAAAATGGGCAAGCTCATGGTATATTAAAAAAAAAATCGAAATGGAATGCCAAATCCAAACGGGAAAGGAAAACAGTAAAGACATTGCGAGCCCTAGGGTTTTCCAAGCTTCTTAAAATTACATAAATTCCTGGAACAAATCACCTGAAATTCGAAAACTTAAGAACCCATAAATCAAGCAGGAGCACTACAGGTTCACTAGAGAGCTTGAGGAAAAAAGAAGCATGTCACGACGACCGTCTACACAAATTGAAAATAGAGAAATCAGGAGAAATACTCGAGTGTCGATACCTGATTTGGAGTTTGAACATAAACTTGAAATCTTGCTTCGAAGACGGCAGCACAGATGAACAATTCACCGTAGGCGAAAATGCGAGCGGCTTCGAACGAAACAGAAGGGAATGGAATTCAGCACAGAAGACTGAAAGGTTTTCCTACACCAACTCCCCTTCTTCATGCGCTTCTTCTTCTTATCACCATCACCGCCCTCGTTCGGCAGCTTCTTCTTAGCCTTGGGCTTCTTCACGGACGATGCAGCGAGACAGTGGAAGAGACGCAAAGATTTTAAGAAAACGAGAACACAGAATGACTTTTTTTTTTTTCTGTTCTAGAACGATGACCGTTCTTGATCTTTATTCTAAAAGTGAAAAACTAGGCTGCGTTTGGTAACTCTCCCAAAGAATAGTTCTTCTGTTCTTCCGTTCTGATAGAACAGAAAAACTGTTCAGAACAACCAAGAACAGCTAAAACTGTTTGGCAAATTTGGTTTGTTCTTCTGTTCTCACAGAACGAAACGGATGAAAAGAACATCTAAGAACGAAAATTTCAGAACATGGTTTACCATGTTTTTACGTTCTAGAACAATTTTGAAAAGAACAAAAAACTAAGTTGTGCCCGATAAAACCTGACACCCTTTCTACCTACTTCCATACACGAAGAAGCACATCTTCCTTGTTCGTTCTCTGCAAGCACAACAATTATTTTCCCCTCATCTCTCTCTCTCTCTCTCTCTCTCTCTCTCTCTCTCTCTCGTCTTTACTTCTCCTCCATCTCCATTTTTCTTGTCTGCAAAAATAAAAAGGTTTGCGGCTCTAGATGCATGGAATTTTATTTTTATTTTTTGAAAAATTTTCTTGTTTAATTGATCAACTTATCTCCATCAACCCACAGGTACAATTTATAATTAAACGACATTAATATTAATTAATTTGGTAAGATATCGGTTTAATGGTCATTATGTAATATTTGAATCCTTTGAAAAAAAAGTGTTCTAGAACAAATTTTACCAAACAGCAAACAAGTTAGAACAATGTTTTCAAACTAGTTTTGGAACATATTTGCCAAACAGTTTTAAGGCCAAAAGAACAGTCAAAGAACATTATTTCAAAACAGAACAAAAAAAGACCATCTCTTCCGGTTTAGAACAAGAACAAGCGAGAACGTTACCAAACGCAGCCTAATCAAACATTGTTCTTATCATTTGAGAATGCATTCTAAACGGAGAATGTGTTTTTAAAACGCATACCAAACACAAGCTGGGTGTATTTTGATATATTTGTTTGGGAAATTACATGATTACTCAAATCTGGTTTCAGTTTACCAAATTACCCCTCAATCCCTGGCTTTAATGAAATCCATCACGCTTTTATTGGACCGGTATGATTTCGATTCCCTACATGTAAATTTAGTAGAAGATTGGTTTAATGGGCCCTTATCAGACTAGTTCGATTCAGTTTACACTCATTGGGTTGGTTTGATTTGGACTCATCAATCGGTCCAGTCTGCATGCCATTTTTCGCCAGACTCCAAAAACATACCCCAATAAGGTTTAATTTCAGTTCAATTTGGGACCAATTTTGATACCCTAATATTAGGATTGGGAGGGCACAAATAAAAATATTTATGTGGTTCAGCACTTCATCGTGGGATGTCTATGTCCACTAAAGAAACGAGAAATCTTTATTTCCAAGAAATCTCTCCAACTCCCAACTTAACATGCTTATCTCCTCTGTCAGGTTTGCTTAGGTTTTCCCACACAAAGACAATATATAGATAAACCTAGAAATCCTAATTCCCACAATTATAAGTTTATCTTTGTACATATAATAGACTCAAATCCTAATACAAGTACAAACCCAGTAACTGTGTGGACCCTACAGAATCAAGACACAAAACCCAATAAATCTCCACCTGGCTTGGATTCTGTAAACCATCTTGAAGAAGAACCTGTTGATGTTGCTTCTGTAAACTTGTCTCTGTCAAACTGTTATATCCAAACGGGTATAGCCCACACCCCGTCTGGGTGTCCTGCATAACTCACTACTGTACAAAGTGATGTGACCCATCTCTCCCACTGTTGCAGTATCACCACAGATATCACCGCCACTCATAGTCTTCCTGCAACTCCAGTTGCACCTAGAACTAGAGCCTCTCACTTCTACACCTCCAGCACAGACCTATAAATTCGACTCCTCATCCCAGTCTGTCAGTCCTCCTTTACCCTGCGAAGTGGCAAAAATTAGCCATTATGCACATCATATAGGGATTCAAAAAGATTGTCAGATTCGACACTCGATCCGACCAGGTCCATTGTTGCCAGACCTGAGAGATCCTTCTTCTGCAACAACTTGATAGATCCTCACATGCGATAACACCATAGTATTGTCTTGCAATTTAAGAAGCTCCACAATTGCATCCGATAACTCTCTTGCATGAGATCTTCACTCCAATTCGAACTCCATCATCCCAAGCATTAGAGATGATGCCCCACAATCTATCTTTCTGAATCACCCAGTGACCATCACTCCTATGGTCTTCCACACCCACATGTGATGACAAATTTTCAAACACTCGCACCATGCTAAAACCATTCACATTGCCGCCCCTTGGAAAACTCATCACCTTCTTGAGAGCTTACCAGACCTCAGGAATCACAGCTCTAGGATGTCTACCTATATCCACCATTGTTAGGATCGGAGACGTAAACAAACAAGAAGCACACGAAGAATTAACGTGGTTCAGCACCCCATCATGGGATGCCTACGTCCACCAGAGAAAAGATCGACTTTCTTCTATTCCCAATAATAGTCTACAAATCTCTACCTGACAGGCTTATTTCATCTGTCAGCCTTACAGCGTTCCAGCTCTCCACTGTCAGAGGAGAATCCTCTACAGCCCTTGTAGTCTTACCTAGGTTTTCCCACACAGAGACAATTTATAGGGAAACCTAGAAACCCTAATCCCACCACAATTATAAGTTTAACCATATACATGTAATAGACTCATACCCTAATACAAATACTACCGTTATAATTGTGTGGATCCCACAGAATACAAGACACCAACCCAACAAATCTCCACCTGGCTTGGATTCTGCAAACCACCTTGAAGAAAACCCGTTGATGTTGATTCTGTAAATCCGTCTCTACCAAAACACTACACCCAAACCAGCATAGCCCACACCCCGTCTGGTTGTCCCTTACAGCTCACTGCCGCACAATGTGAAGTGACTCCATCTCTCCCACTACTGTAGCATCATCGGAAAGATCACCATCACTCACAGTCCTCCTGCAACTCCAGTTGCATCTGGAACTCGAGTCTCTCACCACCGCACCTCCATTGCAGCCCTTGAGAACCGACTCCTTATCCCAGTCCTTTGCAACTCCAATTGCACCTGGAACCCAAGCCTCTCACCTCTGCATCTCCAATGCAAACTTAGAGATCCGACTTCTTGTCCCAATCCGTCAGTACTCCTTTACCTCACGGTGCAACATAAACTGACCATTATGTGCATCGTACCGGGATTCAATCCCGCCGTCAGATCCGACACTCGATCCGACTAGATCCGTCAAGCCATTGAAAACCATCGCTGCCACACCTGAGTCAAACTCTGCAAGTCTCGACTCCATGATCCCTGCACATACGATGATAGGAAGAATCATCTTCCCAACCTGAGATTCCCCTCCATCTCTTCTTGTCGGCACAAAACTACTATTTAAAGAAACAAAGAGATGCAGAAATTTCACCCAAAAAAACAGAGGTTGTTGTACGGAGCAAATAACTTGACTTAGAAAATTTCAATCAAAAATCTGACCGTACAGATTGACGAACTATGTGTCCTATACCTGCTGTCTAAAAATCAGTTCAATCGGACCACGGATGACCTCCCGATCGTCTGCTTTATCATGACTACGCAAATCACCTATGCCCAGAAAAACTGCTACTTTTTTTCTCTTCTTCTTATGATGCTAAACCCTAACCCTAATCCGTTTTTGTCCTATTTAAAATATTAAATACAAGGCAAAAAAGAATGGGTTTAAAACACACAAAGGTTTGGACCTTTATCTACAAACCCTAAGCATCATTGTACTAGGGTTTCCCGTGGAAACCCTTCTCACGGATTCAGTTCTTTTTTTTTTTTTTCTTCTTCTTCTTCATACTACGTACCTCCTTCGTTCTTCAAAGAACTCTAGCTCTGATACCACTTGTTAGGATCAGAGACGCAAACAAACAAGAAGCACACGAAGAATTAACGTGGTTCAGCACCCCATCATGGGATGCCTACGTCCACCAGAGAAAATATCGACTTTCTTCTATTCCCAATAACAGTCTACAAATCTCTATCTGACAGACCTATTTCATCTGTCAGCCTTACAGCATTCCAGCTCTCCACTGTCAGAGGAGAATCCTCTACAGCCCTTGTAGTCTTACCTAGGTTTTCCCACACAGAGACAATTTATAGGGAAACCTAGAAACTCTAATCCCACCATAATTATAAGTTTAACTCCATACATGTAATAGACTTATATCCTAATACAAATACTACCCGAATAATTGTGTGGACCCCACAGAATACAAGACACCAACCCAATACCATTCACATTGCCGCCCCTTTGAAAACTCATCACCTTCTTGAGAGCCTACCAGACCTCAGGAATCACAACTCTAGGATGTCTACCTATATCCACCATTGGATTATTTCCATGTTAGGGATCGGTACCTTCTTATGGAATCCTACACCTTTTAAAATTGAAGCATCTACAGCCTTTCCGACTTTGGCACCAGATCTAGAAATCGTGTCTTCATTACCAAAAGTACCAGCTACTGTCTCCATAGTTTCCTCCGACGTTGTAACGATAAATTTTGAAGCAACAATGATGGTCACTTATTTTATTTTTTTATTTTTTTTTCTTGTGCAATGACTACACTTAAAAAAAAAAAAAAAAGTGAGAAAAAAAAAACAAAAACTCACCACTTTTTTCTTCTTTACCGTTTTCAATCCCTTTTTTTTTCTTTTTCATATCTTCCAGGTACTTTTTTTTTCCCATTATATTTGTGATCATTCTGTCGAATCTTAGTTCTGATATCATTTGTTATGATTGAAAGAGTATAAACAAGAAGATTTACGTGGTTCAGTATCTCATCGTGAGATGCCTACGTCCATCAGAGAAAAGAAAAATTTTTATTCTCAATAAACCCCTCTAACTCTCCATCTAACAGGCTTATCTCCTCTGTTAAGTTTACTTAAGTTTTTCCATACAGAGACAATATTTAGGCAAACCTAAAAACTTTAATCCTATAATTACAATTTTACCCCTATACAGATAATAGATTTAAATCCTAATACAAGTACAAACCCAGTAACCGTGTGGATCCCACGGAATATAAGAAACCAAAACCAATACCTAAGCCCTAACTAGATATGTCATTAGGACGCCATGCCACATCGACTTCCACATGTCTAGATGTCAATAGATATAAGAATACATATGTAACTTGGTCAGTCACCCACACACATTTCCATAGAATATAATTTAGTCACTCGCCCACACACATATACAAGGAAAAACATTATCTCCAGGCATCTAGCTCATAAGTCATTTATGGACTAGGATGCATCGACATGGGTTTTCAAGTTTAAAGAGCACTCATAGAATTTCGTTTTAATTACAAGAATATTTTAGATAATATTACAACTTAAGAGGGATTCGTAAACCTGTTGGGAAATGAGCAGATTCCAAGTGGATGTACACAAAACCAGGCAACTGCACAGTTTGCATGAAATTTTTTCTGCAACCACTACAAAGCAGTACTTAGAATCCTTGAAAACACACATATTCAGCTTCTTAAGATCCAAATTGATGTTATAAAAAACCCATTGATGCCCAAAGCCAATTATTAATGGATAGGCAACAAACTCCTTGCAGCCCTATTTGTCAAAACATTCTATTCTCAATTTACCGGGTGGAATGATGATGTGGAAATTTTAATAATTGGATAGATCGTACATGGTCTGGACTCTACATTAGCCATGTGTTAAAATTTTGAGTTTAATTCAATCAAATAATCTCATGTGTACTGGAATCTAACTTCATGTAAGCTTTTATTTATTTATTTATTTTTTGGTATGTAATTTCATGTAAGTTCATGCACACCTAAGGTGTCCCAACCTTTTTCGTTTTTGATAGGTACTCCAAAAAGAGCTAAACTCATGACCTCTTTCTTCTAAAGAGTTGGGCCATGCTGAATTCTTCCGAACATTTCAATTAAGTGATTTTATGAATAATTAATGTTCCTTTTATGGAATTTCTCAAGAAGCCAAGTGGCAGGATTGGTTTGAGTGTATAGGGGAAAAAAAGGGATTGAACTTAAAATAATTTCTAGAGATAACTATTTCGGGGGCGATTGAAGGGCTCGCCAAATTGCAAGCCCGCCCCGCGAGGTAGCTGTTGAGTTAACCCCTTGAGGGTAAATTGTTCCAACCATTATTATGCATTCTCTTATAGTCCTTAATTTTTAAATTAAAGCTATATTTTACCGACCACTTGGCAAGCTTTGTTTGGATTAAAACATAAAATGTGAACTAGAGACCTTCCAATCTATCAATTCATAAATTCCAGCCTTATACAATTTACCACGTGATTAATATTTGGATAAACAAATCTAGTATCCTTTCTTTATATGACCCAAAAAAGTGAAATGCATGGTTTTTTATGGATAACTTTGTTTGCATCCGAGCTCATTACAGTTGATTTGTGACCTCTTGCCTCACTCGTTTAAGCAATTTGGAATGAGTTTTTATTATTGAAATTGATTCAGAGTGAGTTAACGGCTATCGTTGTCTGTTGAATTGTGCAAAAATCCAAAACTCCTCTCGTGTCAAATATCAAAATAACTTTCTTAAATATTAAGGTTTTGGTGATGACCCAATAATATCCTCTGATAAGGTATTGGTGTCAATAAACCATTGTAACAGGCGAATGTCATATAGAAAAACCCATTTGAAATTTGTGACATGATAGATAATTTCACTTTTGGCTTGGTCAAGTTTATCATACAACTTCATTTGGATTTACATCGTCTTCTCCCAGTGGTTCTGGGAGGACAGTGGTAACCTATCTTGGATGGTTGCTATGTGGCTCTCGGTGAATCCAAGACCCACGTCTGAGTCGACACCCTCTGTCGACTTGGCTTGTCGACTGGATGTCGGCTCAGATGTGGGTCTCAGATTCACCGAGAGCCACGTGGCAACCATCCGAGATAGGTTGCCACTGTCCTCCCAAACCACTGGGAGGAGATGATGCGGATCCACTTCACTTAGAGAAATAGTTGAATTTGAATCAAAGAAACAAATATATGGGTGGCTACCATGGCTTAAGCCAAAACCTTATTTTTCTTCTTCTCCTAATAAATTACACAATAAGTTTCCCAGAGCATAAAAATCTTCCGTTAGTCATCCATTGAACGAGTTGAAATACATCGACATGTGTGACGAACATCCCAGCCTTCCAATGAATGGCTGGCGCAACTGGGTGCTAGGAGAGGATCTAGATCTATCCATAAAAGAATTGGGATGATGGGACTCGGGCTACGACTTGTTCATAGATGATTTTTTGAACTCCAGCGATTTAACTTGGACAATGAATGATTCTACATTCTCTCCAATAAGCATATTTAAACTTTAGTAACCGTTCGTGTGTCCTTTATTGGACTCTCTCTCTCTCTCTCTCTCTCTCTCTCTCTCTCTCTCTCTTTGTTCCCACAAGTGAAGGTATAGGATTGCAACAGGCCGAGTTGTGCCAAACATTTTAAAACCCTAATCCAACCCTATAACCCTTTTGTCTTAACCAAGGCTCGCCTTGACCTGACTCAGGCCTAAAAATCTCAACCTTGGCTTGCCCTAATTGTGTAGGGCCGAGTTGGGCTTGATTGGCCCTAATTGACCCTAAGTCAAGGTTGGGTTGGCCCTACCCTATCGGGCTCAGCCCAACCTAAAACCACCGTGATTGGGCCAGGCCGAGTTGGGCTTGATTGTCCTTGATTGAGCCGGGCCTGGTTGGCCGTAATTGACCCTAACTCTAGCTGCAGTCTCCTCCTATTGAAAAATTCCGAAATGCTCAAATAGATTGCAAAAAGATATAGCCACCAAAAATATAGCAATTCTTCCTTCCATAAGGATCCCTTACAGTCTTACCAGTCCACCAAAATTTTTACTAATTATGCTCTGTTTGTTTTGACGCGGTAAAATTTTACGTGTAACATTTTATATGTAAAAAAAGTTTCAATGTTTATTTCCAAGAGATAAAATATAGTGATCTCTATAGGGGATGGAAAAGGAACCTCATCTTTCTTTTACCTACTGGGAACAAATTTTGAAAATTTTTTTATATATAAAATATTACATGTAATATTTTACCGTAAAATTTTACGTCAAAACAAACGGAGCATAAAAAACTAAGGAAAAAACCACATACCTATGAGGCAATGGAAATTCAATCATCCACGAATCAATAAATGGCTCTCTTCTTATGGACTTTGTCCATCCGCATTGAGAAATATGGAGTCGCCACCTAGATGAGGTCTAGGACTTATAAATTATCTCTCACTTGGAGAGACACTATGACTCATGCTCAATGGATTGACTTTTACTCTTAACAGAAAAGGGTAAGCGTCAAGTTATGAGTTGGGAATGTGTTAAGCACCCAACTCGCCCGGTCAGTGGACTAGTCTCCTTCTGTCCTATCATTTCCTACATTCTTGAAACTTATGTATGTTTAGGTTATTCAATCTAACCTAATTAGGCAAGTGGGGAACCCTATACCAAGTTTATAGGTTGTGCTACTTAAGATGCCGTCACACAGATTTGAAAAATAAAATACAAGTCAACAGAATATAAATGAATTAATTAACAAATTAATGAATGAATAAAAGAATAAAATAATCATGAATAAACAAATAATGAATTAAAAGAATAAACAACACAGAAAATACAACAGATGGATGACCGAGCTCGATATCAAGCTGCCTACATATCCCTGTGCGGCAAGAATCAGGCCAAACGTAGTTCGTGTAGGGATGGTGCTTGTGTGTGAGGTATACTCCCTTGACAAAGGAAGCATGTGTGACCGTGCACGAAGTGAAGATGGTTCATTTGTGAAATTCAGCACCTAATTGGTTTGCCTTAACTCTATTTCTTTGTAAAGTACCAATTACTTTACATGGTTCAGAGTACTCTATCTCTGATCAATAACACGCATTAAGAAGGCTAAACATCGTTGTTAGAACTGTTACCAAGCTTTGGTTTCTGAACTGCCTCTGCTCTTCATTGTTGTTCTGACTTTGTAGGCATCATTCCACTGACCTGCACTTGTATACATATTTGCAATAAGAACATAATTTCCACTGTGATCCGCTCTAACTCCAGGAGATGCCTTCTCACCTTCTCCCAGTTGAATGTGCCCAAGAACTGGACAAGCACCCAGCAATGTCCTCCACACAATGGCATTACACTCCATTGGCATGTTTTTTATTAGTTGGTATGCTTCCATCACAAAACCTGCTCTCCCAAGAAGATCCACCATGCATCCATAGTTCATGCTTTCAAAAAGAAGATTATCAACAGAAATAAATCAATAAACTATTAATGTTAATTTTTGGATCATGACTAAACCAATTTAGTTCTCAGACATAGAAATGGGCATATTTTAGAAAAGACCTATCTTAAACAAATTTGAGGAGGAAGAACAATAAGAACAAAAGATGGAAGCGTTGAAGTTGAGTGATAGTTTCCAAATACATCAGAGACAAGAAGGATAGCTCCCTTGGAATCCGACGAACCAGTGATGTAGCTCAAGAGTCCTATAATGGTCATGGTTTGTCATGTGAAATGACTGGGTTGATGTGATGATCATGGTTTGTATGCTTCAAACTAATTACCATTGCTGGTCATGAGGCAGAGATGCAAGCCAACTGTGGCCTCCAACTATGCTAACTGGATTTTTCCCTGTAATTCACTTGGGTTTTATTGATAGTGGCCCTTATTATGGTCAAGGCTGGATCCTTGTAAATCCAATTGTGCTAACTGGGTTTACCAATGATTCGAATGACCTCAAAATTATCAGCTGGATCCTCCTTTACCTGGAGTAAGATTTGGTGAGCAAGGAAACAAAGTTCAATATGACTTATTCCCATAAATGTTAGTTCCTTAGGAAATGATTTTATTCTCAATAAAGGAATTCTATAAAAGCTTCTTTTAAAATGCCTCTCTTTTTACTAAAAATGCAGCTTTTTGTTGCTGTTAATGTAAAATCTTTTCTTTCTTTTGGGAGATACCAACCTATGGATGAAAGTGCAAGGAAGGAGAGGAGGTTGAGAGGAGGGTTTTGTCACTAATTCAATTGGTGAAATGCAATAAGTTTTTTCTGTTCCTAATGAACTCTTTATATGGAAGCACTTTATTTTATGAAAAGGATAAATTATAGGTTGGTCATGAGGTACATGGTAAATCCCATTTTACACTCTTGATTCATGAGTTCTTGAGATGATGTTCATGTCTAATTGGCATCGTGAGAGAGCCCCTTCTAGTTATTTTTGCATGAAATGGACATACTTATACTTGATCTCTTTATTTTGATTAAAGAATGCTTTGTTATATATAAGTGTGATCTCATTCTCTTTTGTCATCCGGCTTTTTATTCAAAGCTTTTGAATGAGAACAAAATCTTCTGGCAGTAGAAGTTTTGTTGCACCTATTGGAGACATTGTTCAGGTAAAATTCGCATGCACAAATGAATTTGTATTTGAAGTCTGAAGTTAACTCTTATGTGATTCCAATGTAGGATGATGATTCATGCAACACTGAACAACGGAAGAACATCACTTGGACTGATCAAATGGATCACACAATGAAGCTATAAAAGAAGTGGGCAAGTTTACTGAAGATATAGTTGACAATGTTTATGATTTCCTCTTTGTTAATGAACTTCAAGTAAAGGCATTTGTAGTTAGGACTTAGGAGTGTGGAGGAACAAAAAAGATAGATCTTGAGGTTTCTTGATCGAGTCCATTGATCACCAACCTTCAACTTTTGTCCATGGATGGCATTGGGGTCTTCTTTGATGCATTGGTGGTAGTAGCCAAATTTTGTGGGTCTTTTTGTGATTGGAGGATAATGAACTTGATGCTTGAGTTGAAATGTGTTGATCCAATTGATCTGTTGTGAGAATCTTGTCTTTCTTACAGTTTCACTTCCTTCAATTGTTTTGAAAGATTATCTTGAATTTTTGTGTATAGTGTAATAGTTGAATTGCTACATCTTGCTCCTTCAATCTACACAGATTATATGTTTAGTCTGTTCATTCAAATTTGAAGATCCCTACTTAATCCATTGTTATAATGATTGTGAAGTGCAAACTTGCTTTTGACATAAAGTTATCTTACCTGTTAATTGTTTTAGGGGTTGTGACACATTGTTCCATCCAAGGATTGGTTAACGAGTACCTGTGGTTGAATAGGCAGTAAAATTAAGTCTTTGTGTTATCTATAGTTGGCATTGTTCAAAGTTATTTTATAGGGTAAATTACACCAAATATACTTGACGTTTTGAGAAATTATACCAGAGGTACCTAACGTTTTGAAAAATTACAGCAGAGGTACTTGACGTTTCAAAAATATTATACTTAGGGAATCTTTTATTTTTGTACTTTCAAATTTATCCTTATTTAGCATAACTTTTTTGGTCTCCTTTGGTTCACTCTCTCACCATCTCGTTGCCGTAACGACTCACCACTTGGATTCCCATGTGCTCATCACTATCTCAGTTACCCACCCCCTCTCCTTCCCGCCCCTGTCCTCTCCTGTGACCCTTCCTCACAAATCTTGACTATGGTAAACACCTACGGTGAAAACTTCATACCCCAACTTACTATTTCTTCAGCGGGTGTACCAACGATTAGGCACCAAATAAGGGTAATTCAAAAAAAAAAAAAACGATCAGTCCCTAAAAATTTGAGGTAGATCTAAGGGTTAATTAAAGGATGCCAACATTAAATAGGGTTAATGTTGGAAATATGAGAATAAGTACCTCTGGTATGATTTTTGAAATGTGAGGTACCTTTGGTATGATTTCTCAGAACGTCGGGTACCTCCGGTGTAAATTACCCTTTTTTTTTAATTGCAATGTTAAAGAAATGGGGTTCCGAGATTCCATCAATGATGACTATTAAGTTTCTAAATTTTCTTTTTATATGTAGATAAAAAATATTTAAAATAAGTACAAAATTAAATTTCTAAATGTTGATCACAACTTGGGTATAGTGACAAGCGGTCTTGAGACTATTTTTTAAATGTTAATTATAATCATTTAAGAACTCTTATACTCATCGAGGAACATAGCCCTTCAATGAAGTCATATGTATCAAAGGTGGGGCCACTGGACAATGATAGGCAAGGTTAACACTCATTTAATGGTGGGGCCACCGGACAGTGATAGGCAAGGTTAACACTCAGTCAAAGGTGGGGCCATTGGACAATGATAGGCAAGGTTAACATTCATTTCTAGAGTTTTTCCAAAGACCAACATGCCCTCTAACTTGATTTTTTTTTTCCAAATGACCGAACGTAACTTACTAAAAAAAAACATATAACCCAATCAATATCCTAAGCCCAAACCCAAGCCCATTAGCCTAGTACCTATTGACACCTAACTTAAACCCAGCCCAAACCCATTGTTCTATATCCTAAACACAAGCCTAACCTAAGCCCAAACCTACTTTTTAATGAAGCCCACTAATAAAAGTAAGCCCATAAAAACACCAACCTCCTAACATAATCCTAATAGATGCCTAATTCCTAGTTAGACTATCCTAAACCCAAACTCACTTGATTTTTTCTTTTTTATAATTTTATATATTTTTTTCTTCCTTTTAATGATTTCTATTTTTTTTTTTTTCAAAATAACCTAAAAGGCAAGGTAAGCCCTAACATGACCTAAAATGACAAAAATACCCTTGATGGAATACGGGCCAAAATGGCGGTCTTACAATATCTTCATCACTTCTACCAGAATTTTTCTAATGGAAGTATAGAAAACAATTGCAGGGTAGGGAAAACATAATTGCAGAACCAAAGAAATTTCAGCAACTAAAATTAAACAAATGCAAAGCCAGAGAAATGTCCGTAGACCGTAGTGATTTCCACTTACCTGCATTGAGCAACTACTGCTAGGCTTCAGGATTCGCGTTTTATGAGGGGCGCAGCGGCTAAATCAGGATGTTATTGATTGAGTGTGTTGACATTAGTGACTAGTGAGATTCACTAGAAGAATCGTGCAAATAGGGCAGACCCTTATGTATAGAGGGAGGGCAAATCGTTTCCTTCTTTTCTGTCGTTATTCACCGGCTGAACTATTGACCCTACTTGTTCGGATGGGTGTTCACCCCAAAGTGTTCCCGGACTGCATGCATACATCCGTAAGTAACTTAGTGCAACATGGCAAATTTCATTGAGAGGAATCAGCAAAGAAAAGAAAAACGGGTCAACATCAACATGTGTATTTGAGAGATTGTCCTCGGGCTGAGGAGTGTCTACATAAGTTCGTTGAGGTGTCTATACAGGCCTGCGGTCCTCTTTTATATTCTGTCGAGAGTTCGGATTGCTCCACCTAAGTAGAACGAAAAGGAGGCTCGAGAGACGTAAAGGCGCTGCGATTTCCGACAAGTCTTTCTGAATTTTTAGAGCATGAAGCGGAACTACAAGAAAGCTTTCTTTATCTTTATGGATAACCAATTCATTTTCAAATATAGTTGGAAAACTACCCCCAAGAAATGGATACATAAAATGGAAAGATCTGAACATGGGAATAGATCTGATACCAATACGGACTACCCATTTCAATTGTTGTGCTTTATTAAATTGCATACCTATACAAGGGTTCAAGTTTCGATCGATATTTGCGGAGTTGATCATCCCTCTCGAAAACGAAGATTTGAAGTGGTCCACAATTGATTAGTTCCAGGAGAATTCACTCAGTTGCTAGGAAAATTGGCCTTCACTGCTCAACAGCTTTTGAAGCTGAAAGTCAAATTTGAATTTTTTTGGAGAAATGGTATTTACGTGTCGGTTATATTTTCTTCTGACCAGATGGTCACTATTGACATCAATTTATTCGCTTACAGCGCTGCCACAACTCTCAAAAGGAGAGTTTTTGTCGGACATCCAGAAGAAACTGGACTCGGCTGAAAAACAGTAAGAATATTCTTATTTTCTTGAGTTTTGCTGAAGCTTTCCCCTTTAAGAGAGAGGAAAACTTGTTAGTTGTTACCATGCTAAACAAAGCATTGGTTTGATTACTATTTTGTATACAATTACAATTTTAAAAAATATTGTACAATTTACCTAAATAAAACCAATACTAAACGAAGAAAATAAAGGGCAAAAATCCACCATCGTCTACGTGCCTAAGGCTTTATCAGTTCGTCTCCGATTTCATCTGCTATGTAGTAGAGGGAGGCAGAGAGGCGAGAGATAGTGCGAGACTGAAGAGACTAAGGCTTTTTTTTAGTTTGTCTATGGATTTACCATTGCTCTTCTACACAAAACCCATCAGCTCACGTTGTTCATCAGTTCTGCTTTTGCTCTTCCAGGTTTGGTAACCGTAGATTCGTAGTGGTGGGGAAGAAGAGGATCTTGAAAACGAAGCTCCTTTTGGAATGTATTATAGAATTAATTATATAATACATTATGACATATGTAGTTATTTGGTATGATTTATAGTACTTATTTATATTTAAAATAAGAGAAAAAGACAGTTACATCCCCTGTAATTTACCTTAATGATAGTTGACCCCAATGGTTTTGAAAAAGACAGTTACCTCCCCTAAACACACTATTAAAATCCAAATAGACCAACGCCGTTAGGAATATTCCATTAAATCCTAATGGCGGGAGGTCAATTTTTTTTAATGACTAAATTAACCCTTTACAAGGGTTTACAAAAAAAAAAATTAACCCTAGGTTCTCCTCCATTAACTCGCCGCAATAGGGTTGCAGCTGCGATTTGGCGATAATCCATCTTCAATCCCCTACTTAGAACATCCAGAATCAATCTCAATCCCCCATTCTTGACGATCTCTGTTTTGCACTTGGAATACTTGGATAGATTCAGTAGGACTACAATTGAATTCTCTTGAATTGATGGGTCAATGGAAGAAAGCAGCATCAGTAGTGGAGGAATCGTACTGGCTTTGCAGAAGCAAGACCAATTGAAAATACTGGATTTTGCCAGCAAACGGATCTCATAAGTGGCTTTGTTCTTCTCTTCCCTTGTTCCAACCACAAGCTTGCCTGCGAGACAGTTGGCAAGCAGATTCATGGCTTCTGCTGCTAGGTTACTACCGGCACAAATCGTCCTCATTATGTCATGATTCCGACTGCCAGGTTCAGCCATTCTCTGTTCATACTTTCCGTAATGTTAGGCCTTTGTCTTTTGTTACGTATGGTTTCTTTTTTTGTTTGGGTTGAATTTTACTGGAATTTTTTGTTTAATCTGTGATCAGTTTTACTTTGGAGGCTGATTTTGTTGAAATCGGGTGTAATCTTGGTTTGATTTTGTTTTGGACACCTGAATCTCGATTGGACTTATTTGATTTTCTTACTTTCATGTCTGGATTTCACGAATATATTTTTATTTGGATTTGCTTCACCGTTGGAAAATTTATTGGTGATTGGAAGTTATAGTTGCCCTGGTGTAAGACATAGAGTAAGTTAGGGTTGATGTTACGGATCAAGATGGAACATTTGATTTTCGTTGGAAAAAATATTTGCAGATGTTGCTCGTGGGAGTAGATTTTTTCTGAGCGCTTATGGAAAATACAAGGCCAAGGTAGACCACTTGTAATTCTCTGTTTCCTTGTTTTTTTCGTTGGGTACTCTGTTTCATCCAGATTTGAATGCTTTTTGGTATTTCACCTTTAGGTTCTTTTATCGATACTTGATGAACTTGAAAGGGCTGCAGATGGCTACTATGTTTTTGTTGGAGGAATTACTCCTACCCCTCGTGGGGACCGGTGAAACAACCTGCTTTAAACCATTTTTGGATTGAAGATCAATCATAAGTAGCCATTGTCCCTGAGCCGTCCATAAAAGGTTTAGGGGTAGATTGGTCCATAGAAAAATTCTTTTAAAATGACATATGATTGAAAATTTAAACTCTATTTTGGGTAGAATTGTCTATGGAAAATGTAAGACTCGTATTTTACTAACCCGGTCTTACCACCTTGTATTAGGTTTTCCTATCATGGTCGGACCAAGCGGACTAAGTGCGTGAAGAAACCACAAGGCTAGGTATGTAATTCGAACAAAAAATCATCTAATTGAGACGTGTGGTTGCATACCTAAGCAGGTGTGGTCGACCACACCTCAGAATATTGAGGCCACTCGAATATGAGACGTGTGGTCGCAGTTTTGAGACGTGTGGTGAACAGATCCTGCGACTCCATGTGCGACCACATGATGGTATAACTGACTCCGAAATTAGGAAACCTTTCTAATCTGAAGGGGGGTTCTTTCCTAATCAAAGTGAGACTTTATATGGATGTTTTTCTCTATATAGATGACGTCCCTTAGTCTCTTCCACTATTTTAGAACCCAAACTGAAAGAGAGAGAGAGAGAAGAAGGAAGAGAAGGAGAATTGAAGAGGAAGGCTAGGAGAAGGAATTGCAGAGAAAGCTCTCATTCTCCAACAAGTTTAAGGTATGGAATCATTCCTTACATTAATTGAATGCCTAGAATAGGTTATGGATGAGAGATTGATTCAAAGTAGATCTCAATCCTAAAACCTTGGATAAAACTCTAAGATATCCATGAAGAATGGATTAAAGTGAAGGATGATGTAAAAATATGAATTTTAAGCCTTATAGGAAGGATCATAGTGATAAGCTAAGGAATCAAAACATGAAGGTATTGCATTGAGAGTGAAAAAGTTGACCAATACTCGTGAGGTCGCAGTTTGATATACCACATGAGACACATGTGTCGACCACTCCCTCAGGAAGTTTCCAGGGAGGGTGTGGTCCCATGTGTGTGGTCGCATGATATGTGACCACAAGTATTGACCCCACAACCTGCGATAGCAGAAACTGAGACCATAGGTGCAGTCACATCTGCGACCACTTAGTTTCTAGAGGTCTGTTTGATTTCAGGATTGGACCATTGACTACTGTAATTTGATGAACTTGAACCCTAACTTATAACTTACAAATTTCTTAGGTTTTCAAGAGGTTCAAGAGTGAGTTAAAAGCTTGGAGAAGATTGAATGTTTTTAGCAGGTGAGGGAACATAACCTAAACTAACTAGCGAATAATAAACTGTTTACTTTTATTGAGTCCAATGTCATGATTGATTCTATGCTTGTATGCTTGTAATGTGTATTTCACATGTCATTCAATGTTCCTGTTATTACTGCTCATGCATATTTATTTGTGTCTATTTATAATATGATGCTAATGATGATGCTAGGAATAGGCATGTGATTATGTGTGTATGGTTAGTGTGCGATGCGAGTGGAGCATCAGGCGGAAGACGTGACATTGTGGTTCATCCTGGTCACCAGACTCTAGCTCTATCTCTACTTAGGTCTTGTTCACTGACATCGTCGTATCGACATTACCTTAGTAGAACTATTACGTCGTAGGGCATCAGGGGAGGTGGTCTCGAACCGTGTAGTTTTCGACTCTACCAGGGGACCTTAGCTTTATCTCTATGAAAGTATTGAAGGATGTTGGGATGAGGCCTTGGATACACTAGATGACATTAAGGATTGGTTACTTGCGAGCCCAATTTGTAAGCCCTTGCCAACAGAGGCTTACGTGTTGGTATAGATAGGACATCAGGGGAAGTGTTGGCGGTGTTTGATCCAGACACTTTAGCTCTATCTCTATTCCATGGTGGGTGTATGTGGGACAGCAATGGTGTTTGATCCATTGGACGGATTCACACACTTGTGTATAGAGGTGCGGTGGCTGCCAATCCTTTCTATAGCATATTGCAAACTTAAAGACCAGACCAAATATATGAATTGAATGCATGCATATGTTTGTTGTATTGTTTTGTTTGCTTACTGAGCCGTGATGTGTGATCACCTTTTCGACGTCGAATATTTTTAGTTGTTGATGCAGGTTCTACTGTTGAAGATTGCATGAACACATCGACGTATGGACATGTAGCGGCGATAGACGTGGAAGCTATGGAAGAGGCGCATGATCCGTAGTGCAAGTGCAATTCATGTGTTTTCGATTAGTTTAGTTATTTGGTTATCGAAACATGTAATTGATTAATTATTTTATTTTATTTTTTGAGCTACTTTGGAGATAATTGGATATTTAATTATGCTATCACTGTTAAATACTCAGTTCATTAATATTAAAGACTTCCACTATTGTTTATTTACTCTGATTATGCTTGTGAAATGTATCTGGTTTAATCGGATGGACACGGCTTATACGAGAGGCTTATACGAGATCCTGGTTGAACCATTGATTATTGACGGTTCATCACACTATTCTGGTTAGTCCAGAATTGCGGTGTGACAACTTGGTATCAAAGCTTTCTCTGCAATTCCTTCTCCTAACCTTCGTTTTTAATTCTCCTTCTCTTCCTTCTCCTATCTTTCTCTCTCTTTCAGTTTGGGTTCTAAAATAGTGAAAGAGACTAAGGGACGTCCTTTATACAGAGAAAAACATCCATATAAAGTCCTACTTTGAGTAGGAAAGAACCCCCCTTCAGATTAGGAAGGTTTCCTAATTTCGGAGTCAGTTATGCTATCGTGTGGTCGCACGTGGGATCACAGGATCCGTCGACCACACATCTCAAAACTGTGACCACACGTCTCAGATTTGAGTGGTCTCAATATTCTGAGGTGTGGTCGACCACACCTGCTTAGGTATGCGACCACACGTATCAATTAGATGTTTTTTTGTTCGAATTACATACCTAGTCTTGTGATTTCTTCATGCATTTGGTTCGCTTGGTCCGACCATGATAGGAAGACCTAATACAAAGTGGTAAGACCGGGTTAATAAAGTACGAGTCTTACAACTGCTCATGCATATTTATTTGTGTCTATTTATAATATGATGATGATGATGATGCTAGGAATAGACATGTGATTATATGTGTGTGATTAGTGTGCTTGATGCGAGTGGACCATCAGGGGGAGGAATTGACATTTTGGTTCATCCTGGTCACTAGACTCTAGCTCTATCTCTACTTAGGTCATGTTCACTGACATTGTCATATCACCATTACCTTAGCAGAACTTTTACGTTTAGGGGATCAGGGGAGGTGGTCTCAGATTGTGTAGTCTTCGACTCTGTAGGAGGGCCTTAGCTCTATCTTTATGGACGTATTGAAGGATACTGAGGTGAATCCTTGGATACACTGGATGACATTTAGGATTGATTAGTTGCGAGCCCAGTTTGTAAGCCCTCGCCAATAGGGGCTTACGTGTTGATATGGGTAGGGCATTAGTGGAAGTATTGGCGGTGTTTGATCCGAACACTTTAGCTCTATCTCTATTCCATGGTGGGTGCATGTAGGACGATAATGGTGTTTGATCCATTGGACGAATTCACACAGTTGTGTATGAAGATGCGGTAGCCGTCAATCCTTTCTATAACATATTACAAACTTAAAAATCAGATCAAATATATGAATTGAATGCATGCATATGTTTGTTGCATTATTTTGTTTGCTCACTGAGTCGTGATGTGTGCTCACCCTTTCGACGTCAAATATTTTTAGTTGTTAATGTAGGTTCTACTATTGAAGATTACATGAACAAGCCGACGTATGGACACGTAGCAGCGATAGACGTGTAAGCTATGAAAGAGGCGCATGATCCGTCGTGTGAGTGCAATTCATGAGTTTTCGATTAGTTTAGTTATTTGGTTATCGAAACATGTAATTGATTAATTATTTTATTTTATGTTTTGAGTTACTTTGGAGATAATTGGATATTTAATTATGCTATCATTGTTAGATACTCAGTTCATTGATATTAAAGATTTCCGTTATTGTTTATTTACTCTAATTATGCTTATGGAATGTATCTGGTTTAATCGGATGGGAACGACCTATACGAGATCCTGGTTGAACCATTGATTATTGACGGTTCATCACACTATTCTGGTTAGTCCAGAATTAGGGTGTGACAGAAAAATTCACTTTAACACTGTTAAAAATTGGAGCCATTTGTCTTTTTCTGAAACTTGGGTATTCAACTGTCATTAAAGTAAGTTACAGGGGAGATAACTGTCTTTTTTCCTTAAAATAAATTGATATAATCTAAAATCTACAAGTAGATTAGAAGGTGTTTATCATTATTGTGATAATATTTTATTACTTCTTTGTGTCTAGTAATATTACATGGTTATTATTTATGATTCATAATTTATTATCATAAATTTTTACCAAAAAAAAATTTATTATCATAAATGATTTAATATAAATAACTCATAAATATAAATATAAACTATACCAAAGAAAGCCTTAAGAGGGAAGGGAAGAGGAGGAGAGGCTTGGATTTTCTAGTCGCCATGAGGATTGAGGAGGAAGAGGAGTTAAAGACTAGAGAGGACCTCAGGCGTTGTGACTCGCAAGAGTGAAAGTGCAAGAAAGGAGAAGGTAGAAAGTTTTAGAGTTTGAGATGTATAAATATATAATTATAGTATATGAAATTACAAATATGGGATCAAATACATGGCCGAACCAGGCCGGGCTTAACCTGAGGCTTCAACTCAGGCCTGGCCCCACTATACTAGGGTTTGTTAGAAAATTGGCCCAAACCTGGCCCTATCTGGGCTCAAGGTGGGCTCGGGTTCTTAGGGTTAAACTTGTAGCCCTAGAAGGTACCCTCCCCGCTCTGATACTCCGAAGCTCCAACTATGGTTTTTGGTCGTTTGGTATTGGTTTTGATAGTGGTCGATCTTGATCTAATACTCAATTCTCTCTTTTTTTAAGTACATTTTTTGGGTGAAAAGTAATTTTTTTAATTAAATATCGATCACGTGTTAGTGTGCCGTTTGATCCGTACACTGATCTGGATCGGATTGGTTGACTCATATCGGTTTTGTTTGTGGTCGATCTGATACTCGATACCTCTCCTTTTTAAATAATTTTTTTATTAAGTATCGGTCACGTATCAACGTGCCATTGGATTCGTACACCAACCCAGATTAGATCAGATGTGGACATGACCATAGTTAGTTAAAACGGGAACGACAAAAAAACAAAACAGAAAAGTACGAGTCTTAAACGGCAAAAAAAAAATCAGTACGGTAAAAAAAAATGGTCAAACATTTTGAGAACGACAAAAAAACGAAAACAGATGATATGGGTTTTAAACGGATCAAAACTAATACAGTACGGCGAAAAAAATGGCAATATATTTTCATAAATTAGGGAATGATAAATAAGAACTAAATAATGAGATGGCTCTCACAAATATATAACAATAAATAATTAAAAAAGAAAAACAAGAGAGGATAATGGGTGGAAAGAAAAAGTATTTAAAGAAGAGAAATAAATATTAAATAGATAATGATGAGAGAGAGAAGAGAGTTAATGAAAGGAGAGAGAATGATAGAAGTTATGGATTTCAAAATCTCTTCACATTTTTATCCCACATCGGTTGTGAACTAAGGAATAATGTAAAAAGTTATCTATAAAAGAGGGAGATGGGATGGGTTGCTTGTTAGTTGGATTTGTTGGGCAGCTGGGTAGTCGGGCAGCCTAAGTCGGGCAGCTTAACAGTTTGACAGCTTTATGGGTAAAAGTGTTTCTTTCGTACAATAGTAAAAGCCTGTATTATTCTGTTTTTTTAATAAAAAAAGGGGAAAAGTGTTTAGTATGCGTTTAGGACGCTGATGGTAACCGTATGACATTTTTTCCCGTACGACTGGGATCAATACGAGAATATGCATTTTTAACGATATAATATGGTATGACCGTATTATACGTGTTTAAAACGAGTTTTAACTAACAAAGGACATGACTGATATCTCTGGAATTAAAACCTTGCTCCTTATGGTAACGTGTAAGGGTGTCAAATTTGAGCCTGGGCCAAGTAGCATGGACCGAGTTGGTCCGATATAACCTGAACCCAGCCTAGACTGAGTCCTTAATGGACAGATTTTGGTCTGGGCTTATAAAGCCTGACACCGTTTCAATCCAGACCGGACCGGCCTATTAAAAGCCCGAGCTAGCTCGAGCCAATAATACCCAACCTGAACACCACTAAAGCCCGTTAAGAAGCCTAAGCTAGCCCGAACTCATTCTTTTTGCTACTCAAATAATTACCAATTGACCAAGGATCTACTTAGTCGTCTTCTTTTAATGACCTTTTATGATGACATTAACATCCATTTAAGTCCTTGATATGATATAAGATTTAAATGTTAGATAGTAATTTTTAATGAGGCATATTTGATTTTACTTATGTAACATATTACAAGGCCCAATAGCTTGGCTACAGAAATGAATTATTGACTGAACACAAATAAAGATTGAACAAATATGGATCAACTTTAAGTATTTAAAGCAAACTGTGATCCAATTAAAATTTTGGACAATTGAACCAATTATGTTCTTGATCCTTGATGTATTATGTCAGCTCAAGCAGTCTGACCCGGCCGGAGCCAGCCCGAAATCAGCTCAATAAGCCTAGCCTGATAACAAACAGACACAAGACCGGCCCGTTAGTTATTGTGTCCAGTGCAGCCCACCCCAGCCTGAACCCTTAATGGACATGTTTCAATCAAGGCTTGTAAAGCCCGACACTATTTCAACCAGGACCGAACCGGACCGGACCGGACCGGCCCATTGACACCCTTAGTAATGTAATTGTTAATGCCTTCAAAATCTGTTTGGTAAGTCGCAACTACGATAGGTCCAAGGTTTTAGTAATCGGTATGCCTGATCGACATATTCGTATTGATTTCGGCCATTACCAATATTAATTTGATACCGATTTTTTTTTTAGTTTTTAATTGTATCGTTCATGTGTCCATCATCCACTGGCCATAAAATCAATCTGTATCGATATCGAATTGATTTTGGCATCAACTGATACTGCATATGATACAGGTACCTTGTGTGGCAAAAAAAATGCCTCACACAATATGTTGAGTAACGTTGTGGTTTTCATTGTCATCAACACATTGTGTCACTTGTGTAACACACAAATCTGTTCAATTGTGATGTACAACGTTCAATCATGTGTGGTAGTGGCGGTTGCAGAGCAGTGCTAGATGTGTCGGAGATGGTGTCAATGAGTATGCAATGTAGTGACATTGCAAGATTTCATCTTTTGAGCATGTGTGGCAGTGTTCGGAAATGTGTGAGAGTGATCTGCATGGAAGAATTTATAGCGATTGAGTTGACAGGGTTCACACTGAATTAGCAGGGTTTCAACAGAAATACAATGATAGGTCAGCTTATGATTATGTTTGGCTATGTACGAAGACCTATAGCAGGGAAAAAGATCGTATGCTGCACTTGTGTGGAGCAGACTTGATCTTGTCCATTGGAAGTGCATCTGGCATGTGTTCAGATGCACTTCCAATGGACAAGATCTTGTCTGCTACATACAAGTGCAACAAACGATCCTAGTCCCTTGTAATAGTGCTTACAACCATGTGGGAGCCTCAGGTGATGTGTGTGTAAAGTTCCATGGCCGATTTTGTAGGTTGGTAACTAATTTTGATGGGTCCAATAGTAAATTCATGAGGAGCACCAAACATGGAAGTGATAATTCGTCGAGCATTACCATACAATATTCATGAAAACCTTAAAATTCGGATTTTGAAAAAACTCTTTGCCAATTTTCATTATCTAGGGTTTAGGCAATAAAATTAGAGTTCGGATCATCTGCATGTACTTCTATCTTTTCATAGAAACTATTCTCATAAAATTATCCATAAATTATCCTTTTGGGTAATTAAAGAAAGACAGGGTCTATGTGAAGTTTATTTTCGAAATACCTCAATTGTGGGATAAAATTGATCACATGGTTTTCTCTCTGATCTAGTCCTTGAGAGGTGGGAGGGACACTTTTGAAGGTTCAAGATGATGAACTTGATATGACTGAGAGGGGGGGGGGGGTGAATCAGTGTCTGAAATTTTTCTCTAATTAATTCTGCTGCCCGGAGGCGTGGAGATATATTCTTTTACACACACAGCGTATGCAAATCTACCTCGCTACCACTCGGTGGCGGGTCTACAGATTTGCACACCCACCGCAAGTCATTCCACGTACTCCAAAATATAATAGAAAATAAACACAATGAACAGGAGATATTCGTGGTTCACCACACGGTGTGTGATGGCTACTCCCGGAGTAATGCCCAGCGGGCCGTATTTACTAAACACTTCGGCTTTTAGTCTCTAACAAGACAAGGATATTAACCCTAGGTTTTTCGGCATAAAGCGAGAGGGCGCACCAACGCCAAGATTCGGGCTAACGGCCGGTGTCCAGCCCCGAACACACCACGCAACTCGCACCCACGAGAAGCAAGTCACAATTTTAGGCTTATAATTATGCCTATAATTTTCCCCACTAGCTAGGTATTCAATAATTTTCACCTACGCTAGCATACAATATATTGAAAGCAACAAATAGATAGGGAATTGAAAAACCTTAAATTGCTTCGAATGACCATCAATATCTACGAAGCTTCACCGCCCTAGGTACTCTCTAACAGGTCTTCAATGATGATAGAGAAGCGATTCACGAGACACCTCATCGACAAGCTCAATCTCTTCCACACAATCCATAATCACCATGAATATGAAAATAAAAGCTCTACTGATCTCTCGCAGGGATGCACTCCATTGATGCACAAAGAAGGCGGTTGGTGATTGATCACTCCACGAGCACAAAACCCAAGAAAACCTTCTCTTTGCCTTCAAAACGCTCTTTTAATTTTATCTAGGTTTTACGACTCCCAACGGCGCCCAATAGATAGGGCATCAAAAAAATGAATGCTGCAATTTGAGCGGACCGATTTGGAGCTCGGATGAAGAAGTTATGGCAGTTTGAAGATTGGCTAATCTCGGATAAGGAAAGAGAATCTTTCCTTATATTACCTGCACTGCGCCGCACCGTAGCCGAGCCGCGTCTTTGTGGGCTGTCAGATGCGAATCTGAGAGGTGAGGATCAGTCCTCGCCGCGGATCTTGGATCTCCTTCTCTTTTTCTTGGCGAAAAAGCCCCTATACAACTTGTGAAATGCCGAAATTGCCCCTAAACAACTATGAAATGACTTTTGGCGTTCGGCGAAACTGCGATACTCTCTCATCCGGCGTCGGATTGGTGATTCAAGTTGCGTTGGAAAGCTAACTCGATGCTCACATATTTCCAATGCCGGATCTCCATGAACCTGCGGGACCCACCAAAAATAGACTCAAAGTTAAAACTCTGTCAAACCTTGGAATTTGAACCCGAAACTTTGTGTGCATGCATACCAAGTGCCGTGGGCTGCCGTGTTGACATGTCACCTTGCCATCACACCTGTGGGTCCCACGCACATTCTCTCTCCTCTTTCTCTCTCTTCGATTCTCTTTCTTGTTCTCTCTCTTGAATTCTCTCTTTAAGCCACAACACGAAACATGAGAAACATGGACATGATTAGAAAAGCTTCGGGACCTTGTCGCATCATCGAAGCTCGGCCGCATCATCGAAGCTCGGCCACATCACAGTGGGGTCCACAAACATCTCTCTCATCAAAATCGGTGTAATATCCCATTTAACTCATTGTAAGTCATCTAAAACATATGTAGAACCTTGTAGAACACATAAGCGAAGTTGCCACATCGTACCCTTGCGACACTCTCTCTCCTACTGCGATACTCTCTCCTCATTTCTCTGACTAAATGCTCATAAGCACTGTCACATCAGCCAAGTTGCCAACAATGACAACATAAAGTCCAACACAAGATTGATTCCTTCGAGTCTAGGAATTCTGATCACCTTAGTTACCGTGACTGGTTTAATTTTATATGAAAATTATATGTTGCATTGGACACTCTTGGTGTTTTGGAATTTCATTTTAAAGTTCGTACACCGCACTTGATTCTATTATGATTGCTTTTCCACCTTGGCCTTTACGATTAGTCATTTCCTCTTTTCTGTTTTCTTAAAGTAGTTCAAACTTAACTTTTAGAGTAGAGAAACCAATTTGATAATTTTGATGTGAAGCAGTGAAGGGCTTGATTTTCATCAGAGAGAATTTTTTCACTCACGGGTTCTGTTGCTTATATGTGATTTTGAGACTATTATAGAGGAACCATATGATTGTAATTACGAGTGTTAAATAGTGTGGTTTCGATTTAATGTTATGGTTTGATTTTGGTTTGGTATGTTAGGGTAAAATTAAAATCGAATCCTTTATTAAATTTTTTTTTTTTTTTTTTTTTTTTTTTTTTTGATAAAAAAAAGTTTTTGTTGATTCGGCAAACAAGGAGTAGCAGAAGCTTGAGTGACACAAAGATTGATAAATCACAGAATGTAATTGGGCCATATAACCATCCCTGAAAGAGTTATCGCCCTCCTAGCAAGAGAGTGTGCCACATCATTGGCCTCCATTGAAACATACTGAAAACTAACAGTGTCCGCATTAAGGATATTGACCACTTCCAAACAGTCAGATTCAAGTTCAACCAATAAGTGAGAAAAACCAGCCTTGAGTGCCTTTGCATTACCGGTCTACATTCCAATAGTTTCGCCAGTTGCCACCGTGGGGAAAGAAAGATACTGGGATACAGCCAAAAGTGGGGAACCATCTGGAGAGCGAACAACAAAACCAATACCACTACCCTTCGAATTCTCCCATAAACCACCCGATAGAGGAGGATTCTAGGTCGACTGAAGAGAAGAACTTGCAGATCTAGTGCCCCTATTAGTTGAAGGAGAATAAACAACTGCCATGAAACTAGATTTGAAACCAGATTTGATTATTTGGCTTTTATACGTTTCGCTGTCAGGAGGAAGAGGAAAATAGTTGGATACAAGAAAGAGAGGAGAAAGGAGAACCAAAACATTAAAATAATTTTATTTTATATCAAAGTGGGTTTATAATTAACAAGTAGGTCATGTCGAAAGCATTTTTTTCTAGGAATTAGCCTTCAACACTAAGAGATTAAAGTAGAAGTGTAATCAGTTGTAACTGTTTTATATAGTCGATTTAAACGGTTTTATTTTTAATCGAATCGTATAATTAAATGGTTTTAGTTTTGAAATCAAAATCGAACCGTTTAATAATTAGTTTTAAGGCCTCGATTTAAACAGTTCGATTCTGTCTCAATTCATTTTTAACATCCTTAATTGTAGTGGTGGATTTCTTCTTATCCATGATCAAGAAAAACTTTTTTTTTTCTAATGTGAATTTACCACATGTGCCCTTCATTTTAATGACTACAAGTTATGCTAATTTACCACATTTTTCTTGTTCTGTTTTCAGACTCGACAACCACTTTAGGTTGGAGATGTGGATAATTGGGACCAGCGATTAGATATTTCCAGTAGAACTATTCCATGGGGTCAAAAAGCAAAGAAAACTCCATTTTTTTGTTGTTCTGGTTTCAGATTCAACAACCACCATACGACCACTTTAGGCTGCGGATGTGAAAAATTGGGACCAGCGATTAGATGTTTTTGGAATCAAATATTAATAAAGGAGTCGACGAAACAGAAAATATCAGCATTAAGAAAGAATCAAATCCTAGAGCTAAAGCCAGAATAATAAAGACAAGCTATTTTATAGCTGGGCGTAGGTTTTGACTTTGATTGAGCAAGGAGTAATGCTATGAAAAGGTCTAGGTGAAGTCTAATCATAATTTGTTGTTATCGTAAGGGAAAAAGAAGTATATACTTTGCATATTCTTGAGATATTGAATATGGTATAATTTTTTGTATTTTGAATATATATAATTTTTTAAATTCAAATAGAATGGTTGATTTCTACTTAAGGAGTCTGTGTTTATGGAATTTAGAAGATAATATAGATTCACGAACACTATTCAATGTAAAAAGAGGGCATGTATAGATATGTATTCATGGGGTGATTCAAATGAAACCAGTGATACTGGAGGCTCCACCATGTAAAGTTTTGCGAGATTTGAAGGAAAGTTAAGATAAGGGTTAAGTAAGTATATGTCTCGATGACAAATATATATGATAAAAATCGAAGCTTGTTGTGTTACTTCAAATAGTAGGCGTAAAGGCAAGAAGGTAATTGGTCACCTTAATTGTCCATAAGTTATCCTTTTGGGTAATTAAAGAAAGATACGGTCTATTAAAAGTTTATTTTCGAATTATTTCAATTCTGGGATAAAGTTGACCACGTGGTTTTCCTTATGATTTGGTCCTCGGGAGATGGGAGGGATACTCTTGAAGGTTCGAGAACTACTCCTTTGAGTCTGAGAATTCTGGTCACTTTAGTTACGATGGTGGCGACTGATTTAATTTTATATGAAAATTATATGTTGCATTGGACACAATTAGTGTTTTGGAATTTCATTTTAAAGTTATTCCATTATGATTGTTTTTCCACCTTGGCGTTATGAGAATTTTTTTCCTCTTTTTTTTTTTTTTTCCCCCTAAAGTATTTCAAACTTGACTTTTGAAGTAGAGAAACCAATTTGATGTGAAGCAGTGAAGGGCTTGATTTTCATAAGAAAGAATTTTATTGATAGAATTTTTTTCACTTATGGGTTCTAATGCTTATATGGGACTTTGAGAATATTATAGAGGAACCATATGACTGTAGTTGGGAGTGTTGAATGGTGTAGTTTTGATTTAATGTTGTGGTTTGATTCTGGTTCAATATGTTGGGGTAAAATCAAAATCGAATCCTTTATTAAACGGTTTTATTTTATTATTATTATTTTTTGATAAAAGAAAGTTTAGTTGATTAGGCAAACAAAGAATAACTGAAGCTTGAGTGATACAAAGATCGATAAACCACAGAATAGAATTAGACCATATAACCATCCTTCAAACAGTTATAACCCTCCTAAAGTATGCCACATCATTGGCCTCCATTGAAACATACTAAAAACTAACAGTGTCCCCTTACCTAGATAATAATCTAATATCCTCAACAATTGACATTAAGTATACATCCCCTATTTTTTTTATTTTTTTTTGGTAGTATATACACCCCCTATTTGAGAAATACCATTAAGGATATTGACCACTTCTAAACAGTCAGATTCAAGTTCAACCAACAAGTGAGAAAAACCAGCCTTGAGTGCCTCTGCAATACCGGTCTACATTCCAATAGCTTCGCCAATTGCCACCGTGGGGAAAGAAAGATGCTGGGATACAGCCAAAAGAGGGGAACCATCTGGAGAGCGAACAACAAAACCAATACCACTACCTTTCGAATTCTCCCATAAACCGCCCGATAGAGGAGGATTCTAGGTCGACTGAAGAGAAGAACTTGCAGATCTAGTGCCCCTATTAGTTGAAGGAGGATAAACAACTGCCATGAATTCCCAGCAAGCTTTCTTGGCCCGATGGCATCCATAGGTGAACATTGCTTATGTTCAAAGTACAGCTTATTACGAGCTTTTCAGAGAGTCCAACACATAAAAGCTGCATAGGTGATAATCTGTCTACCATGAAACTTTAAAATCGGTTTTGATTATTCGGTTTTTAAACGGCTTCGCTACCAGGAGGAAGAGGAAAAGAGTTAGATACAAGAAAGAGAGGAGAAAGGAGAAGAAAAGGATTAAAATAATTTTATTTTATATCAAAGGGGGTTTACAATTTAGAAGTAGGTTATGTCGAAAGTATTAAAATAATTTTTTTTTCTATGAATTGACCTTCAACACTAAGAGATTAAAAAAAAGGTTTAATCGATTTTAACTGTTTTATATAGTCGGTTTAAACGGTTTCATTTTTAATCGAACTGTTTAACTAAATGATTTTATTTTGAAATAAGAATCGAACCGTTTTATAATTGATATTATGGCTTCGATTTAAACAGTTCGATTCTGTTTCGTTTCGTTCTTAACACCCTTAATTGTAGTGGTGGATTTTTTCTTATCCATGGTCAAGAAAAACCTTTTTCTTTCTCTAATGTGAATTTACCACGTGTACCCTTCCATTTAAATGAATACAAGTTATGCTAGTTTACCACATTTTTTTTGTTCTGGTTTCAGACTCAACAACCACTCCACCACTTTAGGTCGGAGATGTGGATAATTGGGACCAGCACTAGATATATCCGGTAGAATTATTTCTTGGCCCCAAAAAGCAAAGAAAACTGCTTTTTTTTTTTTTTTTTTTTTTTTTTTGGTTCTGGTTTCAGATTCAACAACCCCAGGCTGTGGACGTGAAGAAATGGGACCAGCGACTAGATATTTTTGGAATCAGATATTAATGATCATAGTATATTGTTATGTTAAGGGAAAAAGAAGAATATACTTTGGATATTCTTGAGATATTGAGTATGGTACACCTTGCAATTGTTGGGGGTTTTGTGAGAATGCAAATTTTGTATTTTGAATATTTGAAAAAAAAAATTCAAATAAAATGATTGATCTCCACTTAAGGAGTCTGTGTTTATGGAGTTTAGAAGATAATATAGATTCATGAACACTATTGACTGTAAAAGAGGGCGTGTATATGTATGATTTTTAATCCAATAAAATTATTCTCAGTAATCCCATGCAGATAATAAAAATATATTGAGCAATATTATCAATAATAATGAGAGAAACATATCTTTTGCTGGAGATTGATTTTCGAACATATTCTTGACTTGATCTACATGACAATGTTCTTTTACAGTCTCCTTTCCCTTAGATATGGGTATCTTTGAATGATCAGTGAAGAGAGGCTATAGAGACCCTTGCCACTGCATTTATAATAATGCATTTATCAAATCTATTCCACTTCCATTATGGAATAGATTGGTCTATAAAAGATAAGAGATAATCATGTAATCTTTGATTGGATTCCCACTTGTTAAATTAATACAAGCTCCACTATGTAAAGCTTTGGGAGATTTGAAGGAAAGTTAAGATAAGGGTTAAGTAACCATATAATTTGATGACAGATATATGATAAAAATCGAAGCTTGTTGGGTTACTTTAAATAGTAGGTGTAAAGGCAAGATGGTCATTGGTGTCTTGTATTACACAAATGCTTGGTTGGTTGCATTTATATCTAAGGACATTTAAGATAATTAATTGGTTGAACAATATATCTGGAGGCTGAGGAAGTAGAGCGCTTTTGCCATTACTAGGTCGGGGTAGTTCTGATTGGTGTGATTATTTAGTTTTTGACCACTACGGTGATATACATCTTGTGAACTTAATGTCAGTGATTCATGAGTCAAAGTGATGGACATGTACCCAACATATGCAAGAGGATATCTCTGAAATTAAATTCAAATGATACAACGAAGTTATTGGTTGACCTAACTAGTACTATTATATTTAGCTCATTTTGGTTAAGATGAGAAAGTAGCATTCATCGCGTGATTAGAGGATGAGTTTGAAACTTTTAATTGGTAAAACCCATGAATTGTGAGGGATGTTAACCGAGGTGTATACTAATAGGTTGACCTACGTGAATGTAGAAAGTGTGACCGTTTCCAATGAAATTTTTTATTGGTGAATTATCTAAACATTTGCGAGCCAAGATGGGAAAAGAACTAGAATGTCCACTTATAGAAAGGGTATACTGAAGGGTCTGATAGAAAAATGGTTAGTGAGTCAATTGCCTATACTAATAATGAAAAGTTCAATGAGTCTGACTTCATCCATACTTTTTAGTGTGATTAAAAAGACCTAGTGTATGCTCAAGTCCAAAAGACACATACGACGATGTGTCCTATTATTCTAACGTGCTCGATTGGTTTTTTATGGTTCTTTTGAATATTTTGAATTTGTGGAGGACTCTTGTAATTTTAATGTACTTAAAATTAGAAGTTCCAAATATTGTTTAACCAATTTTACATATGGGTGTTGGAGAGGTGTGTCTTTCCCTGATAGACACTTAAATGACCAATAGGTTTGATTATTAGTGATGTGTCTGAATGATCAATAAACATGTATTGTGGGAAAGGACACGGATTTTTGGGCTTGTCACTTGGAGATAACCTTTGAAGGTTGTCTTTTCTTCTCCTATATACAAAGAGGAGGTTTAGCCCATATCTAAAACGTTGGTAACTTGGTTTAATTCTCTCACTTTGTTTTAAAACATTTCTTATTAACATTTATTTTATACAGATTGAGCACAATTCCGACGTACTCAAATGGGTGCACCAAACGATTGCACGTTTGTTGCTAGAAGCTTAGACTACTTAATCTTAGAGTTAGTTTTGCATCACAAACCCGATTGCATTATATGGAACAAATACTGACTTTAGGACAATGTCAATTGTGATATGAACCAACCTTGAATATCATCTTGTACAATTATCCTATTGTATCTACATCGACAAGTGATTATTGCTCAAAGTATTAATAGATAAGTGGTTTTCATTTAAAGTTTTATTTTTATATTTACAACAGGAATTGGTTTGCTTTGATCGATTCACTTCCTGTCTGCTGTGCTCATTATTAAGAATTTGTTATTTTCTTTAGCTTTCTTTGATTCTGTTCTTTGTTCCCATTATTAAGAATTTACATGATCTCTTCGTATGGTTATGGCAAGTGCACGTCAACGTTCAAGGTATTGGTATCGAACAAGAAATCGGTTGATGATAAAATTCATTCGATATTGATCTGAATCGGTGGTAAAGCCAATGGTTGAGCTACGATTGATACAATTAAAAAAAATTAAAATCAGTATTGGATTAGTACGTATCGGTCTTAGCTGAAACCAATATGAATCGTTCAATTTAATACCAATTACTAAATGATGTTGCACATAGGATATTTATGGAATTGGGATTTTTAGATAATTGGAGGAAAGGTCGGATACGAATACCCCTGGCCGGATATAGATACCTCCAATCAGATACATATGTAAGGTTGTGTTTGGTATCATTTTTATTTTTGATTTTTGTTTAAATTTATAGTTTTGAAGAGGTTTGGCATAATTTATGAGTGCTATTTATGAAAAATAAAAATAAAAACAAGTCAAAATTCAAAAAGAGGTTTCAACCTCTTTTTGATTTTTGGTCAAAAATTTTTTTTGTTGTGTTTTGCTCAAAACACTTAAAACATGTGTTAAAATAAAGGGTTAAAAAAGTAATTTAGTTTCTTTTTATAAAACCACCCCAAATCAAACCCTCAAACACTCTTCTCGTTGACGAACAGAAGTAAAGCACAGAGACGCATACCTGCAACTTCGTCCTAGAGACAGCTCTGACGGCAACAACGACAACAATCATTCCAACGGAAGCGACGTCGTTTCTCCAAAGACTTTCAAAATCATTTTTAGACATAGTATGCCAAATATGTTTTTCATTCTACCATCTATTTTTATTATAGCTACCAAACAACATTTTATTTTTGAATAAAAATTATTTTCAAAATGATTTTTGTTAAATAGATAAAAAAACAAGAACAAAAATGATACCAAACATAGCCTAAATTGAATTCAGATTTTCAGTTACCCTCTTTATGCCCCTGACTGATGAGAGTCATACCTCTATTTATATTCCAAAAATATTTTCAAGTGAATAGAGAAGACTAGTGCCCTTAAAGGAGAAGGTTCAATGGATTGCAGCAGTCCTTAAAGCTTTGACTATGAGGCTTTCAATCAAGAACTAGTCCATGCGTGTGGGACTTAGCTTTGGAATGTGGGCTGGACAATGAGGGAGGTTTACACATGAGAGACGACCTAGACTCCATTTAGGCGGCCACCATGATTCAGTTGCGAAAATTCTTGGGTTCTCCTCGTGTTGTTTTTAGTGACTTTAGAACAGTGATTGAAACTAAACTCTTTTTGGGTCCATGGCTGACTGTGAAAATCCTATCCTTCATACTGCACCTTTCTGCAACTACCTTTGATGTAGATTAATTAAAAAAGTTTGGGAAAATTACTTGTATCCTTGGTTTATGCCTTAGTTACATTTAATATCCAATAGTTTTTGACAATTATAATTATTATCTCTAATTTTAAAAATATATTACACCTAGACTTAGTCTGTTAATTGAAATTCATTAAATGCTGATGTAAACTAATCTTCAAAATTTTAAGATAAAACTGTAGGATTTTTCATCATCCTAATAAAACTCATTTCAATGAATCTCATATGGAAAATAAATACATAATCAATAAAATAGATGGGATATACCTTTTAGTAGAAGATTAATTTTTGCCCTTGTCTTTTGCCTGATTCCCAACAGAGATCTTCTACAGTCTCCTCTCCCTTAGGTATGGGTCCTTTTGTTTTCACGAGAGACTATAAAGACCCTGCTTCATATTTATAATGATTTAGATTTTAAATCTATTCCAATCCCATAATGGAATAGATTTGATTTATAATTGGAAAGAGATAATCAATCAAGCCTTGATTGAATTCCTATCAGTCAAAATAGGCAAGTAAGATAATGTTGCCCATAATAATAAAATCAGTAAAGATTTTACAATCTTCCACTTGGGCTACATTATTCCACAAGACTGTTAAAAACTAGTGTGACCATGAAAACCATTAATTAAAAATCGGATTATCCCAAACTTCTTTCCTTCCAACAAGCAAACTAATGTTGAACAACAGTAGAAGATACACCTCAATTATACGGCATACAACTTTCTGTTATTACGAACATAAGTCTCCTTGTTTATATTTGACATTGGCTTACCGCCTTTGAAACTTGGTTTAATACCGCCTTTTTGTTTTTGGCTTAATACTGCCTTCTGAGATTTGGCTTAATACTGTCTTTTTGGTCCTGGCTTAATACTGTCTCTTGTGTTCTGGCTTAATACTGTCTTTTGAGACTTAGCTTAATACTGCCTTTTAAGTCCTGACTTAATACTGCCTTTTGTGTTCTAGCTTGATACTGCTTTTTGAGACTTGGCTTAATACTACCTTTTGGGTCCTGGTTTAATACTGCCTTTTGTGTTCTGGCTTGATACTGTCTTTTGAGACTTGACTTAATACTAGCTTTTGGGTCCTGACTTAATACTATTTTTTGCGTTTTAGCTTAATACTGCCTTCTGAGACTTGACTTAATATTACATTTTGGGTCTTGGCTTAATACTGTCTTTTGTGTTCTGGCTTAATACTGTCTTTTGTGACTTGGTTTAATACTGTCTTTTGGGTTCTGACTTAATACTGCCTTTTGTGTTCTGACAAATTAAATAAAGCTTTCATTCAGACTAGCAAGAGTGCAAATGCTAAATCATGAAAAGAAACAATTGTATTAATCACTATCTCCATAAAAAAACCACAGACAAAACAATAAAATCAAGTACAATGTAAATATATGATTTTTACAAAATTAGATCAAAAGATTCGACTATGCCCATACAAGAAACATGATCCTTGAAGATTTCCACTGGTAGAGCTTTTGTCAATAGATCAACAACCATATCTACTGTCGAGATCTTTTCTACAATGATGTGATTATCATCAACTTTTTTCTTTAGTAACAGATATTTGATATCAATGTGCTTTGAAGCACCAGTCCTCTGATTATTTTTAAAGAAAGATATAACTAACTGATTATCATAATACACTAATAATGGTCTAGATATGATTTCCACAGTCTTCAGACCAGAAATGAAATTCTTCAGCCAGATTGTCTGCTTTGTGGCTTCGAACAATGCCACGACCTCTGCCTCCATAGTAGAAGATGATAAAATTGTTTGTTTCACACTCTTCCAGAAAATAACTCCTCCAACCATCATAAAGATGTATTCTGAAGTAGATTTTCTGTCATCAGGGCATCTGCTGTAATCTGTATCAGAATAACCCACAATCTCAAGGGTTTCATTGCTGTCATAGGTAAGCATATAATCTTTTGTCCTCTGTAAATATCGCAAGACTTTCTTCATAGCTGTCAAATCAGTCAAACCTGCATTTGACTGAAAACGTCCCAAAACATTTACTACAAAAGCGATATCAGGGCGAGTGCAGACCTGTGCATACATAAGGCTCCCTACTACATATGTGTAAGGCTTATCAGTCATAGATTTTCTTTCAATCTCATTCCTAGGGCACTGGGTCTTGTTTAACTTGTCCCCCTTGCTGATTGGTGCCTCACCAGCTGAACAGTTTGACATATTGAATCTCTTAAGTACACGATCAATATAAGCCCTTTGAGATAGTCCCAATAGTCTACGCCTTCTATCATGACTGATTTCAATACCCAGGACAAAAGAACCCTCACCCATATCTTTCATTTCAAAATTCTCTGACAGAAATCGCTTGGTCTTTGCAAGCAAACCCAAATCACTACTAGCAAGCAAAATGTCATCTACATACAACACCAGAAAAATGAACTTGCTCCCACTGATTTTGTGATAAATGCATTGATCAATAGCACTCTCAACAAAATCAAAAGAGGATATAATCTGATGAAACTTTAGATACCATTGTCTAGAAGCTTGTTTGAGACCATAAATGGATTTGTTGAGCTTACAAACCATTTCTTCCTTGCTTTGTACCTTAAAACCTTCTGATTGGCACATGTAAACTTCCTCAATCAAGTCTCCATTCAAAAAGACTGTTTTGACATCCATCTGATGTAATTCTATATCATAATGAGCCACAAGCGTCATAATAACTCTAAAGGAATCCTTTGAGAAGATTGGAAAAAATGTCTCCTTGAAGTCAACATCCTCCCTCTGTGTGAATCCCTTAGCTACTAGCCTGGCCTTGTAGCACTCAATTCTTCCCCTGGAGTCACACTTAGTCTTGAAAATTCATTTGGAGCCTATGGGTTTACAAGAATTAGGTAAATCTACAAGCATCCAAACATCATTGTTAGTCATGGATGACAATTCATCTTTCATAGTTTCCAACCATTTTGGTGCATTAGAGCTATTCATGGCATCCTCAAAACTAGAGGGATCTATTGTCTGACCAATGTCAAATTCTCCTTCAGTCAAGTATAGAATATAGTCAGAAGAAATAACACTCTTACATTGTCTAGTAGATCTCCTGACCATCTCTTCAGGTTCTGCAATCAACACTGGTACCATAGGTAGATCAGTTACCTCAGTCCCTGTAAATTGCTCAGCCATTGGTGGGACCAAGGGATGCATAATTTTTTCACGAAGATTATATAATCTGGCTTCTGCTCTGCATCCCCAAACATGTAGATGATTCAAGTTTGATTTTCTACTAGTCCATAACTCAAAAGGTGTTTTGGGAACAGATTTACTTGGCACCCTATTGAGTATGTAAGGGAGAATTTTCAGAGCTTTCCCACAGAAAATCTGAAAGATTGGTGTCATGTAAGGAAGAATTGGTGTTACTTATCATATTTCTCATCATATCTTTTAGATTCATATTCCTTCTTTCGGCAACTCCACACCATTCAAGTCTTTCTTGTCATCATTTCTTTTTTGAGGTATATGTTTTATCATAGGGTTTTTCATTTCCTTTCTTGAAAATTTTTTTCTTCTTCTGAGGTCCTACACCTCCATTTCCCTTTCCTTTTTTTTTTTTTTTTTTTTTTTTGCAATCAATTTGAGTATGTGTTCTCGAATACTGTCATTTGCATCAAACCTTGCTCTAGTTAAGGTTGCCAACAGACTAATTTTGAGACTTTTATTTGTTACATTAAATTTCATCTGTATCTCTTTCATATATTCTTTGACAGTATCTTTCATCTGGATACTACCACGAAGAGATTCAGAAATGAAATTTTCCATCAGGATTAGAGATTTTTCATTAAAAGCTTCTCACATCTCTATTTTTAGAATCTGAGCGGGAGAGCTCTAAACAGTGATAGGAGCAAGTTTTTCCTCTCTGAGAGCTAAGTCCATACCGACATGCTGAGTTAGGTTTCCACTGTCTCATACTATTTTTGATAATTCAAACCAGTCAACACAGGTAGAGAGGCTAAAACATTTTACAGGTATCAACATCCTAAGATAAAATTTACTATATGAGTTTACATTTAAAACATGTATACAATTAATATATCAAATGCTGATATGTATATCAAGAAAATAAATAAATCATTAAACCACAACAAAATGGAGGTCATTATTTCCCCTTCCTAAGAGTCAATCGCACTACACACTTATCCTTTGGGATAAGCATGCACTGGTCCTCTTAAATATCCAGGCAAAACCACCAATGAATGATTTCAGAAAATTTCATCACCTTTAGGTGAATGAAAAATCCTCAGTCGATCATCCTTAATAAGTAATTTCTTTTCTTAAAAATCAACTGCACTATACATTTATCCTTTGGGATAAACATGCACTGGTCCTCTTAGATATCCAAGCAAAATCGCAAAGGAATGATGGCTTCAGAAAATTTCATCGTCTTTGGGTGAATGAAAAGTCCTCAGTCGATCATCCTTAATAAGTAATTTCTTTTCTTAAGAGTCAACTGCACTACACATTTATCCTTTAGGATAAGCATGCATTGGTCCTCTTAGATATCCAAGCAAAACTATCAAGGAATGATGGCTTCAGAAAATTTCATCACCTTTGGGTGAATGAAAAACCCTCAATCGATCATCCTTAATAAGTAATTTCTTTTCTTAAGAGTCAATTGCACTACACATTTATCCTTTGGGATAATCATGCACTGGTCCTCTTAGATATCCAAGCAAAACCGTCAAGGAATGATGGCTTCAGAAAATTTCATCACCTTTGGATGAATTAAAAACCCTCAGTCGATCATCCTTAATAAGTAATTTATTTTCTTAAGAGTCAATCGCACTACACATTTATCCTTTGGATAAGCATGCACTGATTCTCTCAATATCTGTGTCATAACTGCCAAGAGATAATGACTTTCAAAAATCTTACCACCTTTGGGTGGATGAAGACCCCTAAAGCTACAATCTTTCAACTATGTGCATGAGTTCCTTGTAATCTTTGACAACGCTACCTTTGGGTGGACAGTGCCGTCCTTTATAATCTTAGACAACGTCACCTTTAGGTGAATACTATACTTCCTTTACTGTAGTTTGTAAATGAATAAATGCTAGATTTGAGCATATTATGATAGAACCAAGGTTGCCACTTTGATGGTCATACTATAATCCTTACACAACAGCTATAAATCATAATTTGAATAAAAATATCATCTTTGGGTAAACATTATCAAAATGAAACATTTACAAACACAGACCCTTGAATTTGAACGCATCATAATGAAACAGGTTGTCACTTTGGTGGTCACACCAAGTTCCACTATGATATGAAAAAATGCCAACTTGCAGCTCATGTGGGACATCATAAATGTTTTATTTACACAACTAAACAAGTCTAAACATCCATATAAATATACACAATAGCTCAATCAATCAATTTTGTACAATAACTTTAAAAAAAATCAGTAAAAATATTACAAATCGAGTTCCCATAGGATATTTTTCCATAATAACATATTTTTTAATGCATCAAAATATACCAAAATATATATCAGATTGAAGAGCATTAAAAATGGAGTCCAACCAAACAAACCAGAGGTCAATCTGACCTTCATAGCTCCCAGAATCACTATTTAATGTTCTTTAAAAAAAAAAACAGAAACCAAACAGGCCCTTATAAGAAAATCCTGTTTTCTCCAACTCCGGTCCTAAACAGGACCGGATCAACCCGGTCCACCTGGTTCGGGTCAGAGTTGACCCATTTTCTCCTTATCTGGGTCGTGACATAATCCGGGTTGATTTGTCCAACTTCGGCTTATTCGGGTTGAGTCATAGTCCGGGTCGATTTGAACCGTCTTCACCTTATTCGGGTCGAGTCATAATTCGGGTCGGATCATAATCCGTATCGAGTTGGTTTGACTTGATTGAACCGGGTCGGTTTTTAGTTCGGATCGGGTTTAAACGACCCAGATTACCTGGGTAGAGGTTCTGAAGCCGGGTCAGTCTCGGGTCAACCCGGTCGCCCCCCTCCTTTTTTTTTTAATCCAGCTAGTGGATCTCACTCGCTTCTTTCTCCGACGCGTAACGGCACGTCTGGCGGCCGGTGACGGCGATTTTTATATCGCCATGATCGTCTCAGGGAGATCTACACATTGATATTTTTTTTTTATAATTTTGAAGGTCGAAAAATTATTCAATTATTTAAATCTCTTCTTTTTCACCAAAAATTTAAATTGGAACTAAAAATAATTTTCTTCATGTTTCAATACTCAATGATTTTAAATCCATGTGGGATGGCTTTGATACCACTGTAGGATTTTTCATCATCCTAATAAAACTCATTTAAATGAATCCCATATGAAAAATAAAATACATTTGATTAATAACATAATCAATAAAATAGATGGAACATACCTTTTAGTAGAAGATTGATTTCCGTCCTTGTCTTTTGCCTGATTCCCAACAGAGATCTTCTACAGTCTCATCTCCCTTAGGTATGGATCCTTTTGTTTTCACGCAGAAAGAGACTATAGGACGCTTCATATTTATAATGATTTTAATTTCAAATCTATTCCAATCCCATAATGGAATAGATTTGATTTATAATTGGAAATAGATAATTATCAAACCTTGATTGGATTCCCACCAGTCAAAATAGGCAAGTAAGATAATGTTGTTCATAATAATAAAATTAGAAAATATTTTACAAAAACTACCCTTAATGGGGGTAGTGAAATCTCATTTCTACCTTTAATGGAATTTCATGTTCCATTGTTACCCCTCCTAATGCAAATCGATTCCAAAACCTAAACCTAAACCCACTCGTTACCAAACACTTCTTATCATCAACGAGAAGCTACAACTTCTTCCCACTTTCTGGCATCGATGACGACGACCATCATTCTGGTAGGATTTGCATGTCATTTATTCGATAGGGAGGAGTTACAGTCGGAATCTTACCCTTGCCAATGTGAACTCTGATGGATTTGAAATTTTTAGGGTAAGGTTGTTTTTTGTTGGTTTCAAAAATCTGGTGACTGCTCGGAGATTCCATAATCGAAAAGGTGGATTTGAGTTGGTTGAAATATTGGAGCTTCTTTTGTCCAAGTTCGACTTCCTGCAGCATTTTGGAAACTAGGATTTCTTCCCAACCACAAGTAAGATCCACACAAAATTTTGAGGGTAAGGTCCTTTCTTCTCGGACTTCAAATGTTTGGTGGTTGATGGGAGATTAAACGGTAGGAAAGGTAGATTTGGGTTGGCCTAAGTGGACCATTGTCTTCCCAGATATAACTTCCATGGAATCAGCATTTTGGAATCTTCGATTTCTTGCAAACCACAAAAACTGAGAATGACATTAAATTTGTAGGGTTGTTGAGCTTTAAATATTCGGTAGCTGATTGGAAATTCAATGGTTAGAAAATTAGATTTGAGTTGTCCGAACCCAAAGTGAAGCTTTTTCCTAGGTTCGAATTCTACAATTGCAGCATTTGAAACTTCAATTTCTTACAAAACAATGGGGATATTTTAAATATATAAGGTTAAAATTGTCATTTTGAATTCTCACAGCCTATATCCCATAAGGGTAAATCGGTGTTTTAATTTTTTTTTACCATCAATTATATGGGAATTGGTGCATGTAATTATCAGAAACTACTGAGTGATATGTAGAATTAAGGCATTTAGGAAACAAGAAAAGCTTTGTCTCGTTGCAAAGGTTACAATCAAATATTATCACCTAGGTTGGATGCCATTAAATCTAACATCCTAATCCTCTTAAATACCAAAACTATCCCTCTTACAGAATGCAAAAAAAAAAAAAAAAAAAAAAAAAAAAACCATTAATTCATTAAGCTGACCACGTCAACCTTAAGTCTATGTCCCATAACCCACGTGAACCAAGAAATTTCAAACCCATGAGAACCAAAGTTAATGTCAATGCACCTAATTTACACAGTTGAAAGGTAAGCTATTTATTGTACAAGTAGAAAGGGATCACCTTGGGTCACAGCAAAGGGAAGGGGGGAGGTACAAGGAAATTATGGATCACATAAGGCTTTGGTGGAGTCTTTATAAGTCCAATAATGGGACAAAACCAAAATAAGTACCAGCTGCTCTGAAGTCTTTTCAAGTCTTTGAAATGTCTTTTTGTTGTTTTGTGTGTCATAAGGTCTCTACAACTAGAAAGGCACTCTGAAGCTAATCACCCTCAGTGAATTTCTTTTTGGTGTGTGCCACAAAATACAAACGTGGGATTAGTGTCCTGTTGTGAGTCTTTGTCAAAGTAAGTTTTTGTTATTTTAAGTATGTCGAAGTAATGTTGTTCTACCATGGCGTCAAGGGTGGTCAATTTGAATTTGGAAATAGTCTCTCTTGTTATGTTATCAATGTCAATTTAAGTCCGAAATCAAGAACTCTTACAGAGTGATCAACCGATTAAATCATAGAACCGTTCCATCCCCTCATTAAATTGGATGGTTTTGGGAATTAGTTTTGTGACTAATTACTAATTAAGACGAGAGGGTTCTAAGACAAGTTTTCCAATGGGTCTAGAACCGATAGCCTAATAAGGAACGGGTAGGGTACCTTCAGAGCCGTTCAATATACATATCCTTAATAATACATATATACACTATTTTCCATCTTCTCTTTTAGATACATGTATTGGGTTGTATCTGTATTTTTTATATATATTTAAATGTACTGATGGAAAAATGCATGGGTAGATGTGGGGTGAATATACGTCATATATACTTTTGGGGACTATGTAAGGACTGAGAAAATCATTTGAAAATTTGTTATCTTCATTTTTAAATTTGAATTTATATGTAGTTAAAGTTGTCTATCCTCATTACACTTAAACTAGGATCTAAAATGTTCTCACCTTCAGATCACATTCATTCATGCCAGTGGAGGGTAAGAAGGCTGAAATCGCTACCTAGATAAGGTCTAGGACCTATAAATGTTGTCCTTCTTTGGAGAGACTCTAATGACTCACGCAATGGAATGGTTATCTCGTCTCATCAAAGGCGAGTAAGCCTCAAATTACGAGTTGGGAAGGTGTTAGGTACTAAACTCGTCCAGTTGAACCGGTCTCCCTAAATCCTATCATTTCTTATAGTTCATGAATGCTTGGGACCATCTAATTAAACTATAAGATACAAGAAAAAAAAATTCTAATTTGATCTCTAATTCTTTACCAACTATGCATGGCATAAGCTGAAATTAAACAAATTCAACAAAAAAATAATCACAAAATGAATTAAAGAATTTAATGAATGACTTAATCATACATCTAAAGAAAGGAAAAAAATGATATTACAACATATAACCGAGGTCTAGGAAAATCTCAGACCGCCTACGTATCCTTGTGCGACGGGAATCAAGTCAAACGTAGCTCGAACGGGTGTGTACGTACCGGATGTGTACGTACCAGGTGTGTGCAAGAAGGGAGACGCTCCCAAAATATTGGAATGCATCCCAAGAGATGAATGCTCCCATAATCATGAAACACATCCAATTGTGAGAGATGTCCCCACAACAGTGAGACCCATCTCAGTGTAGAGGTATTCCCTTTCACAGAAAAATTTTCTCGTTGAGGTAATCCCATAATACATAGAACTTACCTCAATTTGAGTGTGTGTGTGTAAAAATGATGCATTCAAAATATTAAAACACATTCGAAGGATGAGATGCTCCCACAATGGTGGAACACATCTCGGTGTAGAGGTATTTCCTTCCATAGAAAAATCTCCTCGCTGAGGTAATCCCATAATACATAAAACTTATCTCAATTTGACCAAGCATGGAGCGACCAAACTCCCCCGCAGCCTACGTATCTGTCGAGACCTCTATCTCTTGAGAATCAGATCAAGCGTAGTTCTTATGGATTGATGAGTCATTGAAACACGTGACAACACTCAAGAGAGGCAAAAGCCTCAGCTCCCCACACATGGGGTTTACTAAACTTCACTCACATTCCGTTTTTGGGGTATCCAGGTGACCCCCCATTAGGCCACAAATTCTATGCATACATCTACCCAATCGTATATTTCATTAATACATTTCAATACAATGATTTCCCACACTCTTGGAGCCAATCCTAGGGTTAGGGTGGACCTCATTCTAAATGAGCCCACAATGGGTCGGACTCTTTGGAGTCCCCTAGCCAATCACATGGCAGAAAATGTGAATCCTAACATGCATCTATTACAATGAAGTGTTAAGAGTGAGGATACATCACTTGGGGAGGGATAAGAGGCATAAATTCAATAATGCATTTAATATCTAAGCTACCTACACATACATTTATTAATATCTAAAATAAGAAACATACGAAAATAAATATGTGATTCAATCATGGATGACAGAGATATAAACATTAAGCATGTGATCAGATTATCATGAATCTATATATGTGATCAAATTATAATTGGGTCGAGCCAACTCAAGTTAGACTAGATAAACCAAACCAAACCAAAGTAGACCATCCTAAACCCAATTCTAGCCCAAACTAAATTAACACAAACTAAACAAACCAGGCTCCATGAGCCCAGCTCGGGCAAACCCAAACTAGCCTAGCTTAAACTAAACCACACCAGACCCTAGAGACTTAAACCTGGATTGACCTAAACCAGTCCAAAACTAAATTAAACAAACTCTAAAATCAGAACCTGGGCTGACACGAACAAGCCCAAAACCAACTAAGAAAAAACAAATTCTAAAGGCCTAAACCTGGGTTGGCCCAAACCAGCCCAGCACTAACTGAACCAAACTTTTAAAAACAAAACCAGGATTTGAGCCAACCCAAACTAACCTAGAACCAACCAAAAGCAGATTCTAAGGACAAAATTCTGGGCTGACCTGAACCATCCCAGAACTAACCTAGGCCTACACTTAAACCTAGCCAAATTCGACCCCCACCAAATCAAACTAAAACACACATAAACCTGAAGCAGACTAAACCAACTCACAAACCTAAACCTATTCAGACAGTATACCCATTTCAATAATAAAAAATAAAAAATAAAATAAAATAAAATAAAAGTTCACTCTCAAAAAATGAAACCACGGTACTGAGAATACCCACAGGGAATGAACAGGATCAAAGCTCTTGAGAGGGAGAAGGAAATGAGCTACAACCATACATTATACAGAACTAATGCCTACATAGAACTGGTAAAATCACAAAGCACGGCACAAATCCAACTTGAACAATCAGATGTACGAAACCTAAAACAAAGAACAAAATGATGGAGAAGGAGGTGAAGGTCTACCTCTGGCTTGTACCATCTTCTTCTATTCTTCTCTGGCTATGGCAGCAGGTTGAAGCACTCTTTAGTTGCAGTGGCTTCACTCTCACTCGCCGCTAGTCTTCTTTTATTCTGCGGCGACAAACCAAGACATGTTCTCAGTCCCTCTTACCCTATCTTCTTTGCTTTCAACTCTATTGCAACCAATCGACATTACAGCCCCTTCCCTGATCATTCACCCTCCAGACCTAGCTCTCCTGGTTTTTTTTTTCTTCCTCTCACAAACCCCTTCCTCTCAATCGATTTATCTCTCTCAATCTCACTCTATTTCTCTCTGTTTTCTCCCTTCTGTCCACCTTCTCTTCTTTGGCTTTCCCTCTTTTTTCTCCCCTCCTTTCTCACTCTCTACTCCCTCTTTTATCTCCTCCCTTCTGGATCGGCAGGTTGGTAGTGAGTTGGTGTTGGGCTTAAGAAGAGGTGGTAGCAGCTGGGTAGGTAGGCTGGGTTGTGTGCTGTCGATTTTGGGGGAGGGAATTTAGGGATGAGGGATGAGGTGTAACCGGTTCGGTCTGGATTGGTCTGGGCAAGGTCAAGCAAAAATAGGTTGCTGACAGACTAATGGATTAAAATATGACCAAATTGATCTACCTTAGATAGCACTTAGAAGCATCATTAGTTTATTTATTAGGATGATACCGATATAAACACATGCCCTTTGGTCTAGATGCTCTAACTTTTAATCAAACTTTTCAATAAGTTTACGGATATGCTCTACTGAACTATGTTATTTGCTAGAATTGGTTGGATCTAAATGGAATTTTCTTATTGTCTGGTTTTTTGTGCACTGATATGCAATCATGTTTCGATTGAAAAAACATTTATACTAAAATCTAAGAGGGGATTGCGAACGGACTGGGATCCTCTCATGTCGCCCGCTCCCCTGGCTTTGATTGCATGGCTAGAGGTCATCCAGTGTAGGGGAGTTAAATTTGGGACCAAACCGGTAGCCCGGATCGAGCCAGATCGAATTAACCTTAAACCGACTTGGAACGGACTGTTATTGGACATGTTTCAGGTCAAAGTAACATATCCTACTAGTCCCGGTTTGTTCCAAAATATCCCAAAACTAGTATGAAAAGGTGGACCGATGAGTAAGAACCCAATAATGGCCCAAACCAAACAAATTTAGACCGAATTTTAAACCCTACCGTCATTACTACAGTCATCTAGATGGAGATGGTCCTAATGTGTTTCCTATCGAATTTTCAACCTGAACGGGCTTGAACCAGCCTGAAAACAATCCAAAACCAGACCAGCCCATTACTGAATGTCCACAATGCAGTCCATCCAGCCTAAACTTTTTAATAGATATGTTTCGGTTAAGGCCTATAGAACCCAACACCGATTTGACCCAAACCAGCCCGTTGACACCCTTAATCCGACATACATATCAATATATTAGTAATACGACTTAGTATCCTTCAGCTGTGGAATCACGACCGGAGAAACTGGGCCATATTAGAGGATCTTTATCCATAGTGAACGGTTGGGAAAGCAGCAGATTGTATGTCAACCGGACAACAAGAAAATCGGTTTGCTGTAAAGTTTTTTTTTCCCTTACGTCTGTTTACATTTGTTGTGACTCGCAGTGATGGAAGCCGGCTTCACTGTTACGTCCTTCGATTTCATCATCCGGACGTAATACTAAATGACAGTTCCCGACCGTATAGGCTCCATTTTCTTTTTTCATTTGTGCTTTAGCTGTCCAGAATCCGGATTCCAGACGCCAGACTCCACTAGACGCAGACTCCAGAGCTCCACAGTGGTCTATATTACATGCTGCCCCGCAAAATCCATATCAGCGTACACCACTTTGCCGGTTCGGCCTTTTCTACCATATTTCGTCATATGAATAGTAGGGACCCTACCCCATTGAATTGCTTTTTAACTCAGTTTTTGTGATCATTGGAGCGCAGAGATGGAAGAGTCTTACAAAAACATAGTAATCAGTTAATTCCGATGCCATTCTTTCTTTTTCTTGCCTTTTATTTTATCCGAATTGCGATTCCATTCTATGGACTACTTTGTGCTGTCCGGTTGTGCCCTGTCCTGTAACTCAACTCACCTGCGAGGCTGTGACGCCTGTGTTGGTGTTTCTCGGAGCTCTCAGGCAACTCAGGGCGACTTAGCGACGATATAGCCTCTCACTCTGTTTCTAATTCTCTCTGTTTCTTTCGTATTTAGGAAAATAGATCGTTCACAGTGTGAAGTTTCTTTTTACTACCTCTTTGTGGGTAGATCAATGTCTCCATGTTGATGGTTTCTTGGGAAAGCTTCTTTCTGGACTGGGCACTTCTGTAATCATGAGCAACTTGTCTACTTCCACAGTCGCCATTCTATTTCGTTTGAACCTTCTAAAGAAATTCGGAGATTTTTAGAAATTCTGGGTTTCTTTAGTTTGAAGTTCTAACCATGACTTCCATTCTTCTTTTGTTATTATTCATTTTTATATGCATCTTCCTTAATGATTATGTGCACTGCCAAAGGCCCCCTGTTGTAAATGTTGGTGTGGTGTTTTCATTTGATTCTGTCATCGGTAGAGCTGCGAAAGTCGCCATGGAAGCTGCAGCTGCCGATGTCAATGCAGATCCGAGCATTCTTAATGGGACCCAACTCAAGTTAATAATGGCGGATACAAACTGCAGCGTTTTCATGGGGTCCATTGAAGGTACCTTCTATCTGGTTCTTTCACTCAGTTTGCTTTTTACGATAATATCTTGTTGCGGTTCATTTGCTTTCACAAATTGCCACTTCGGTCTAACTGTTGCTGCTGATGATGAGAAAATAATGAAGTTTGTCCACAGAGACCTAGTGTGGTGATCTTTCAAAGAGCTTCGTTTTCTGCTGTGTTCTTAGTCTAAGTCTAACCTCTGAACTAAGGTTTATTACTAAATAAATTGTGAATGTATGGCCTGCTTGTGATTTCATTTAGGTTTTAAGTTGTAATTTGTATTTCAGTCCATAAATTAGAACCAGGAAATGTATAAATATTTCAGGTTCTACTAAAGTTGTGATTATTGAAGAAGCTTCCAGGAAATAGGGAGATCAAATTTGATGCACTAGGTGGGATGTCTGATTGGAAGGATTTATAGAAAATCCATTTTCTGCTGTTAACTTTGAAGAGAAGTTTTCAGATACCAGATGAACTGTGCAAGACCCTAGTTTTTTTTTTTGTGAAGGAAACATGGCTCATATGGCTGCAATTAGTTTTGCTTTTTTCAATTAAAGTTTTTGTTTGTTTTACTGTAAAATTTTTGTGCAGATGATATTTCACATCAAAATTTTCCTTAGAGTCTAAATTTTCTAATCTCTCTCTTCTTCTTCTTCTTCTTCTTCTTCTTTTTTTTTTTTTTTTTTTTTTTTTTTACATATTAAGATTAAATCAAACAGTAGAAAATATAATTTTACAAGAATAATATTCTTTTATACCTTATTACATGGAATCAAGCGGGGCCTATAAGGAAATGCTTTCAACAAATTAGGGAAAGAAAATCAAGATATAATGTTTCTGTTCCAAGACATAAGTGTTCATAATGATTTCATAGGACCTTATCTAGTTATCCTACTTCAGCCTTGGTTTCGTCTCTTGGCAATGAAATTAATAAGGTATATAAAAGCACATGTCACCATGTGTTATGAGGGCATAACTTATAGTGACACTTAATAAGTTAATGGCATGATGTAGTTCTAGTGGATCAATTGCTTGCCTATCACTTAATTTTACTTTCTGTTTACTAACTTTCTCAGCCTATACATTTCGTTTCTGCTTTTGTCATATGCTTGGTATTTCATGCACTGGATCCCCCAACTTGTGACAAATTTTCCTGGACTGGTGCTCTTATATTTGTTTTTTGAAAAAGTTTCATCTATACCCTATTAAGAATTGCTAACATCATCTACACCCACAAGATTATAAAAACATCACCTAGGTCCACTTAATTGACGAAAATCACTAAAATTGTTGAAATACATTTTTACCCCACATATTATAAATCGAAAAATTAAAAAATTATATTAATTTACTAATTTGACCTTCGATATCATATGGAGATTCCTTTCACCCATTTCCCCTCTCTTCTTCTTCCTCACATTCTGATAGATAGAATTTCGATCGTACCAAGCTTTGGGTGGACACAGAGCAAGTCACAAGAAGATCAAGGATTGTATCCCATCTTCCTCCGCTCGAACCCTTGAAGCTGAGTATGAACCAGGTAATGCAAAACTCAATTTTGTCACTGTTGATCACAGAAACTATCCAAATGGGGGTGATACCAGAGAATATCACTTAAACCCAACCTGACAGTTCTTAGAAATTGATTGAAGAAACAAAATCCTCTACCCGAAGGTACCATTCCCTAAACCGGAGAACGATTGCCATTGGGGGGATTCACTTCATCCATGGCGACAACGCAACATCAGCAACTCCCTTGCGACCGAGATGGCATTTGCATGTTGTGCAAGGAAAAGGCTGCGGATGATGATAACTCTGCAATACTTGTGCCACTCCTTGGCATCTTAGATGTCTATTCGTTAGCCTTGAAACCCCTAGCTTTAGCTCTTCAATGGGATTATCCTGACTGTGTGCCGGCCATAGGCGATGTTTCGGCTCCTATTGTTGGAGATCCCTCGATATTCGGCGTTTCTGAATCTTCCAGTGAACTAATCGCTGCGATTCGAGCTATCGAAGCCAATGAATCTTTGACGGCGCAGGAGAAAACAAGGAAACGACAGGAACTTATGACCAGAGGCTGTAAGTCGCCGGATCTTGATGAGTCGAAGTCGAAAAATAGGAAGACTGGAGGTGATGATGTCCTTGGCCTTCTCGATAAAAACTTGAAATGCTCGTTTTGCATGCAGACGCTGGAAAGACCTGTTACAATCAGTGATCATTTCCTCCCCAATCTATTTGTTGAAGAACTTCAATTTCAAAGATTTATGAAATGTTATTTTATTATTGTTGGAGTTCGATTGGTTTCATTTTCCCTCAATTTTCTCCAATTGACAATAATGGGAATCTTTTGACAGAGTGCAATCTATTTCAGTGGAGCTAACCATCTGTTGGAGCCATGCCAACTCCTCTAATTTTCCCCCAAACCAGCTCCAACCAGATGAATCTGACCATCTGTTGGAGAAGAGTAGAAGAGGAAAGAAGAAGAGGAAAGGAAGAAGATGATGAAGAAAGGTAAAATGGTCTTTTACCTTTATTCTAAGGGCAATATTGTCCATGGAAAGTTTCATTTCAGCTGACGTCAGCATCTAACGGGAATCAACTAACGGAGTGGACTTCTTTGCTTACCATAGCCAAAGTTTTGGGGTGTAGATGATGTTTTTGCATTCTTGTGGGTGTAAATGATGTTAACAATCTTTGATGGGGTCTATATGAAATTTTTTCTTGGTTTTTTATGTCATTCTCAGACGAGGACTGTTTATACGCATTGAGCACATAGAATTAGATTAGCAACTTTGCTTGTGAAGTCCTGAATTACCATAGCAATCCTCATGTTGAATGACATGAATTTTAAACTAGGCTTCAAGATTGCTAATGAAGTGACATTCTTTCTAAGAAGTTCTAACTTGCATTTTGACCATGCACCATTCAGATCAAGTCATTCTTATTGTTGGTCAGTTGGTTGCACTCTCCCATCCTAAAGAAAAAAAATTAATTTTAACCTACTTTTAGTAGTAGGGATGTAGCTTAGTGTAAGCTTATGGGTTTACCTTACTTTAAACCAGTGTTCAAAATCTTGGTTAGATCTCGAAGATCTCGAGGGGCTCGAGACGAGATCTTGCCTCGATACGGTGTCTGGACCATCTCGACTAGTTCTTGAGCTGGTCTCGATCATTTCTCGATAATTTCGACCATTTCTCGATAATTTCGACCATTTCTCGACATTTTCAACCATTTCTCCATCATTTCTCAACATTTTCGACTAGTTCTAGACCATTTCTTGACATTTTTCGATTAGTTCTCGACTGGTCTTGACATAATGTATGAATTATGATTGTATAGTTTACTTGACTACTTTGGATTTTTTTTTACTAAGACAATTAACTAATTAAGTGTTATTATGTTTATTCTTCTCCTAAAATATCATTTTACTGGCTCATTTGGTTTTCTGTGATCTTCTATTAGTGTAACATTATGTAGAATAAACAATATTGTCCTCTGTTTACATTTAAACTTCAAACCGATACTACCAAACATGGGTGTAAACCCAAACAACCACCATGTGTTATTATTTATACAGTTTTATGGTTTAAATATGTTTATATATGCTAAAATAGGGTTTTCCTAGAGTATTAAGCCTTAAAATGATCATTTTAGGGTCGAAACACACATTTTAAGCCTTTGTGGTTTTTGTGCAGTGTCTCGCCAAGATCTTATCCAAGATTTCCGAGATCTCGGTTTCTCAGAGGGTCGAGACACCCTCGAGACTTGAGATTTTGAACCCTGTTTTAAACAAAAGAATTAACCCATTGGGCCAACCCATCAAGGAGCCCAAGGCCCAAATGCTGGAAGGGTCTTGTTCTATAGGGTCTTCCATTCTTGTATAGAAATGGAGAAGACTAGAAAGAGGACTAGATACTTAAAAGTGTAATAGAAACGTATCTAGTAGTGTAGAAAGTATTAGAGATAGTTCTAGATGATTCTTTAAACCATTATATTAACTATACATGTACAAATCCTAGCCATTGATTTGTAATGCCTCCAAGTATCAATAGGGGTTGACCTCCCTCATTTGAAGCAACAAGAGTTGAGCATTCTCAGAGCATTCCAAGCTTCCTTTCTAAAAGTGTCTCTTGTTCTCTCTCTTTGTATACTAGTGAGGCTTGAGAGTCTTAGCAACAAGGGAGTCTTGAGTGAGTAGGCTGACTTGTGTGACAAGTACGAGGGTTGCATGAGTGCAGCATGGGTGAGTCAACTTCTCCAAAGAAGAAGTCCATGACATTAGTCATTAGTGGCGAGGCGTGTACTCCTTTCAACAAACTGTTTGTATGGACCATGGTAAACAAAGTTTGAAATATCATTTGAACTGGCCGATTTGACCAATCTGATCCCAACTCCTTAAACCATGATCCTAGGTAAGATATTTAATGGTTGGCTATGTCAACCCTATTGTCATTTTCGCTCAATGATATTTATTGGCTGTATTAGGTTCTGAAGGCAATACTTATATTTTCCTGTATAATTATATGATATTGAATGTGTCAGAGTTTTGCCTGCAGTTTTTCAAGTAATTGAGAAAGAAGTGGTGACCATTATTGGACCACAATCTTCAGGAATAGCCCATATGATCTCCTCCATTGCCAATGGACTCCAACTGCCTCTTATCTCATTTGCTGCCACAGACCCAACTCTCTCGGCCCTTCAATATCCCTTCTTCATCCGAAGTACACAAAGTGATAATTGCCAGATGGAAGCCATGGCTGATTTGATTGGCTATTATGGGTGGCGGGAGGTCATTGCTGTCTATGTGGATGATGAATATGGAAGGAACGGGATATCTGCTCTACATGGTACACTTGCAGAGAAAATGTCAAAGATTTCTTATAAAGTGGCATTTCCAGCTGGAGCCGATCTTGATCAAATCACTGATTTGCTTAATAAATCCAAATCAATCGGGCCACGTGTTTACATTGTTCATGTTAGTCCTGACACAGGTCTTGCAATCTTCTCCATAGCCCAACACCTTCAAATGATGACCAGAGATTATGTGTGGTTTGCAACAGATTGGCTTTCTGCTACATTGGATTCATTGTCAGTGGTGAACCAAACATCAGTCCTACCACAAGGAGTAGTTGGACTTCGTCAGCATATTCCACAATCCTGGCGGCAGAAGGCCTTTGTCTCTCGCTGGAGAGAGTTATATAAAAAAGGTTTAGTAAGTTCTGGGTTGAATGCATATGGCCTTTATGCTTATGACACAGTGTGGGCTGTTGCACATTCTATCGATGCATTCTTACATGAACAGAGGAATATCACATTCTCTTTTAACAAGAAGTTACATGTTCTTAACGCTACAGAACTGCAGCTGGAAAAGCTCAAAACTTTTGATGGTGGCACCTTCCTCCTAGTTAAATTATTGCAGACCAACTTCACAGGTTTAACAGGTGCAGTTAAATTTGATACACTTGGGAATCTCATTGGTGGTGGTTATGAAATTATCAATGTTGATAAGGCAGCAGTCCATATTATTGGTTACTGGTCTAACTATTCAGGTCTTTCGGTTGTACCACCAGAAACATCAAAATGGGGAGAGAATAGCCATTTCCATTCAGATCAGAAGCTCAAAAATGTTACCTGGCCTGGCCAGAAGACAGAAAAGCCACAGGGGTGGGTGATTGCCAACAGTGGAAGACCATTGAGAATTGGAGTGCCAAAACGAGTTAGTTTTGTTGAATTTGTAACAGAAAAGAAGGGCAGTCATAAAGTTGAAGGGTACTGTATTGATGTGTTTAATGCAGCTCGGGAACTAATGCCCTACGAAGTTCCTTACAGATTCGTGGCTTTTGGAGATGGTCACTCAAATCCCAATTACAATGAGCTTGTGAGAATGGTTGCAGAAGATGTAAGTGCACAGTGATGAGTTTTCTATCTGTAGTGCAAAAGGAAATTATAGACAGTCATTGGGTTAGACAGGCCCTATTCTGGAGATCTCTTAGGCCTCTAAAATCTTGAGTAGTTGAAAATAGCCTATGGATGTGGTGTTCAGAATAATCTGTTTGGCTAGGTTTTAGCCTTGAAAATCTGTTGTTTGACTCTCTCTGTGATCCACTTTGCGTATCTTTAGCTTAATCTGTTGATATCATGGCTTATTCTTTATCATTCTATTCTCAGGTTATTGATGGAGCTGTTGGAGACATTTCTATCGTCACAAACCGGACAAAGATTGCTGATTTTACTCAGCCTTATATTTCGACAGGCCTTGTAATAGTAGCTCCTATCAAAAAATCAAGTGCTTGGGTATTTCTCAGGCCATTTACTGTGGAGATGTGGTGCACCACCCTGGCATTTTTTGTCTTGCTTGGAATGGTTATTTGGATACTTGAGCGTCGTGTCAACGAAGACTTCCAGGGCCCACTTAGAAGACAGCTCATGAATATGTTCTTGTAACCTTCCCATCCTAAATAAAAATCCATCCAATATTTTCTCATTTTAATTTTTGAAGGTCATGATATTTTTTATTTCTCATGTCTCTTGCAGGTTTAGCTTCTCAACTCCCTTTAAGGCAAAACGTAAGGAATAATTTGGTTTTTATGTTATAATCAAATGCTTACCTCTACCTATTCTATTATCTTCTGTTGATACAGTGATTATTCTCTTCTTATCATTTACTAATAACAGAAGAAGTCCTGAGTGTGCTCGGGCGGATGGTGATGATGGTATGGCTTTTCTCGCTGATGGTGATCATCTCAAGCTACAAAGCAAGTTTGACTTCATTTCTTACAGTCCAGCAGCTGTCATTGCCTATTACAGGAATTGAAAGTTTGATTGCTAGCAGATGGCGTATTGGGTATCAAGTTGGTTCATTTGTTGGGAGCTATCTGAAAGACAGTTGTAAGATACCTTCTTCAAGGCTGGTTTCTCTTGGCACACCAGAAGAGTACGAAAGGGCACTGCGGCTTGGGCCAAGCAATGGAGGTGTGGCAGCAATTGTAGATGAGCTTCCATATATGGAGTTATTTCTATCAAAACAGACAGACTTTGGTATCGTCGGACAAACGTTTAGCAGGAATGGATGGGGATTTGTAAGTGAAACCATAAGCATGCAAATGCGTATTTTCATACATGCAAGCATACTTTCAAGAACGTATTTATATGTAGTTTCATCCGTTACATATATTGTTGGGAGTTGTATTCTGTCGCATGAGTTTGTGGGGTAACACCGAAAGGCTGTTAAAAGCCCGTAGGGCTTGAGGACCCGAGAAATTTTTTTTAGGGCTATTTAGGTATTTTGGTAAAATAGCCGTATAGGGTTTGCTATAAATATATAGTGATGACTTTCTTTGTAGCAAGACAAGAGGCGTGAGGATGAGCGTTGTAATCTACTCCATTGATAGTGAAGTAGATCTCATGTCACAATGGATATAGGCAGGAAATCCCTATTGAACCACGTAAATCTTTGTGTTGTGTGATTGTTTCTTTTGATTTCGTTTTACTTTTATGTATTATGTTTATCTCATCTCAAGGTTTATCGTTTTTCCTAGCCCTTAAAACTTCAAGCTGGTCCTGATCATTTTGTGAGCTGCATAATTTCCCAATTTGTCTCAGGTACTAGTTATTGTAATTGGTGCCATGTATATGGATTTACAATGCTCTGCTTAACTCAAGATGATGTCTTAACAGCCTATGGATAACTTTGTAACTGACTGATGTGAATGAATGTCGTTAGGCAGATATGCTTCTGTATTAAGTTCCCCATGTATAAGGTTATATTTTGTGAGAAAATAATGCCATTCTGAGAAGCTAGAAATGGTGATTTTTGAGTCATTGATTATGTTCCTATTATATATCAGGTTTTCCAGAGAGGCTCTCCTCTTCCTGTTGACATGTCTACAGCAATCCTAAGACTTTCAGAAAGCGGTAAACTCCAGGAGATCCATGACAAGTGGTTTTGCAAGTTGGGCTGTTCCATACAGGGAAGATACCAATCTGATCCTAACCACCTCCACCTAAGCAGCTTCTGGGGTCTCTATCTTCTATGTGGGGTTTTGGTGGGAACCGTCTTTCTTGTGTTTATCATACAGATGGTACGGCAGTTTGTTCAATATAAGTGGAAACAGAGGAAAAATTCTTCTCATGCTTCTGAGCCATCAACTGCTCGCTATTGTCAGGTCATATATAATTTCTTTGAGTTCATTGATGAGAAGGAAGAAGCCATAAAGAAAATGTTCAAGCAGTGTGACAACCCTGAACCCCAGGCAAGTTGATTGATGGTGCTGATAACACATTGAGGGTTTGGGATTGGAAATTTTGATTCATGCTCTTGGAAATGGCTAGAATTCAGAGATTTTCCTAGGTAAACCTCTGGTCAGCTTGTATAAATTAGATCTAGAAGAAAAAATTTGGGAATTCTAATATTCTCCCATCTTTAGGTTCATTATCTAGTATTCAAATATGAAGCATGTAAATATTGTTTCTTCAATATGTTATAAAATTCCAAAGTTTCCAGTTTACTGAAAGGAGCAACTCTGTTACCTGTCTTGTATGTATTTTCACAGTTCACTAAAACTCACAATGCTGTGTAGTTTGTTTATCGGTTCGGTTCCGGTTATATGGTTCTGCACATTTCATAACTGGTTTTGTATCGGTTTGGTTCTGGCTAAATGGTTCTACACATTTAAAGCACTACTTCATCATCTGAATAAAGAACAATGCCTAAGCCAATTGGTTCAATCAGTTATGAAATCTGTATAAGCATAATCACTTGGGAACATGGTTGAAGTAATGGGTTATAAGATTGGACGATTTGTATCAGTTTTGGACATGATCGATCCAAAATATAATCTTGTTATATGCTATCTGTCATATGTCAAATTCCCAATAGATCGGATTGGATCGGTTTTGACCATACTGGCCTGGATATAGAACCTTGCTTGAGAACAACCAAACTTGTATGACAATGGTTACCCCTGTGAACAAAGAGGATCAAGTTGGAATCAATATAAAGGGATGTAAAGTGTCTTTGGGTCCATGTTGAATTAATTCACCAATTTTTTTATAAGGTAGTTATTAATGTAACAAGGAATGTGATGTTTTTAGAAATCATAAAAAAGAAAAAATTTAAACCATCTTTTTATTTTGGCAAATTTACTAGTATCATTTATGGATTTAGATCCAAATACAACTATTACCCTAAAGGTTTTAGTTCGGATAGAGGGGATCATTTAGTGTGTAAGTTAAAGAGATTATGAAAGCGGCAGAGAAAAATTGATGAAAGCCTTCTCACCTCGAAAGACGAATTCTGGGTTCCCGAGGAGCAACATGTTTCCATGGCGGGAGGAATCAAAGAACAGATGACCGAAATCCATAAAGAAGCTATGTATGCATCATTGCTCCGTCAGACTGTTGGAGAAACTCCCTAACATCCCTAAATTTCTCTCGATTTACTCTCCGCAAGAGGAAAGCATAAATGAGCCAGCAATGCAGCCCACCACCCAACCCAAACACCACAACTATAAATGGTGTTTGCTACAGAAGTAGAAATTTTAGAATATTTTCTTTATGAGATGTTTGGTCTTAGAAGATCATGAGTTTGTGACGAAAGAAGTGATGAACCTTGGTTGTCATTGAGGAGGGAGGTGAATAGTATGTAAATTCTCTTTTATTTTTTTTTTTTGCTGTCTAGAGCTGATGAGAAGTACACGCACACAAGCATACGCAAATCCATCTTACTATCACTCAGTGGCCAGGTCTACCAGATTTGCACATTTATCTTGCAATCTATTCCACGTACTTCACAATATACAGAAAGTAAAGCAATACACAATACAAGAAAATTACGTGGTTCACCAACACAGTGTGTGATGGCTAGTCCACGGACTAATGCACAATGGGCTTTGTATATACTTAATATTCTGCTTTTAGTCCTTTACAAGACAAGGGTTTATACAATGTGTTTTCTCAACATATAACTAAGATGGCATAACGATGCGAGGGTTCAGACAGTTGTAACTGCCAGTGTCCAACACCCATTGAATACAACAATTTTACAAACAGTTTTTAGAGCTTATAACAATGCCCTACAATGAAATCCCAAACTAGTTAGGTATTCAACAATACACATCTAAGTGAGCATACAATGTACTGAAAGCAATGAGAAATCTAGAGTTGAGAAAATCTTACAACCAATGCTTCCAGGTGTTCAGAGATGATTCAGATACTTCCAGCGGCTCAATGGATTCTCCCACAACCACCAATGTTGGGAGAACTCAATGCTCAATGATTCTGACACTCAATGCTCTTCAAGCAAACCCTTGCTTACAACCACCAATGATTCTGACTCTCAATGCTCTTCAAGCAAACATTTGCTTACAACCATCTCTTTCTTTTTCACAATCACACAATCACCATAGATGTGCAATAATAACTCCAACTTCTCATAAACATTCAAGGCTCCATTAATGAGCAATGGAGAATTTAGTTGGTGATTCAATACTCTCAACTCACACAAAACCCTCAAAAACCCTCTTCTTCTCTCTTCTTTTCTTTTCTCTATGATTTCTGCTCAACTCCTCAACTCCATTTCATTCTCAGTTGATAAAGAATTCAAAATGAGGAAGATTGCAACTTGAACTATCTGATTTGGACATCGGATGATCAAGTTATGATCAAAAGAGTTTCGGCTAGTGAAAACATTTAAAAAGGAATCTTTCTAAACCTTACCGTGCACCCATGCTACATATGAGAGCCACCTGCGCTGATCTGCTGTAGAGTTCTCATTGGTTAGATGGAGAATTTAATAAAACCTCCGTTGGATCTAACATAAAAGGCGGGATTTACTTTTGGCCATTGGATCGGCCAAGTCACATCATACGCGATCGGCATTGATTATGACCGTAAGATTTAAATCCACCCCGCCGCTGCACCATACCCGCGACACACAGAAGAACAACCACTATTAGATACGCTGTGAACCATAAGAATAAACTACAGCCAGCCAATCACATAACTTGCTGGAGCATCAAGCTTTGTCCACCAAGCAACACAGAAGCCCATCTTTTTAAAAGGCGGGTCAGATCTAGATCTGAGAGATGTGGTTGAGCCAAAGCTGTCCTATTGGCTTCTTATATCATTTACGATAATTACGATGACGTCCTTCAACTCTTGATAATTGCAAAGAAAGCCCCTGAACAATTAAATATTTATTCTGATTTCCCTGTTAGACACCAACTCATCGAGAGCTCTATTTTTTGACATTTTTCATGCATTCTGATAAAAATAGTGATATCTCCCCCATTCGACATCGGAATTGATTGATTCAAGTTGCGTTGCGAAACCAACTCAATGATCTACGTCTTTCTAGGGCTTGATTTCCATGATAATGCTATAGAACACACTAAAAATAGCTTCAAAGACAAAACTTCAAAATGAAGCTTGGAATCCGGACCCAATACATTTCATGCATGTTCACTCTTACTCTCACACAGTGTCTATCGCATTGGTTCAGCTTAGAACATCACTGAACTCATATACAACGTGATTGACTATCGAAGCTCTCACTGCCCAATCAACTTAGTGTAGAAACCCAGTCAACTCACTGCGTGCCCTCTCAACCACTCTCTAGAACTGCTGAACACATACCCTAAGCTGCCTCAACTCTACCACTTGCATTGACACTATCTTTCCTCATTTCTCTGACTGCATGCTCATCAACACTACCACATCAGCCAAGTTGCCAACAATGACAGTACATGGCCAACAAGAAACTAATACTCCATAGCAACCTCGTCGGACTCTCTAATGGACAAATACAAAATCCCATCACGGGTACAAGATTCTCTAGCTCCGCCAATTTTCATAAAACCATTCAAGAATCAGTAGATGGTCAGAACTCAAAAAAGATAGGTCTTGTTAGGACCATAACAAAAAATGCTAGTCAGGAAGAAACACGTGTCATCACACAGATCGAGCATCTTAGTAGACATGTGTTGTCACACCCTAATTCTGGACTAACTAGTAGTGTGATGAACCGTCATGAGAATCAACGGTTCAAACCAAGATCTCGTATAGGCTGTACCCATCCGATTAAACCAAAAATATTCCACAAGCTTAATCAGAGTAAATAAATAATAGCAGAAGTCTTTGTTACTAATGAACTAAGTATTTAACAATGATAATAAATAATTAATTCCAATTATTCTCAAGTAACTCAAGGCATAAAATAATCAACTACATGTTCTGGTAATCAATAATAACTAAACTAATCAAAAAAACATTGATTGCACTCGCATGACAGATCATGGGCCTCATCCATTAGTTCCTCATCCATCGCCGCTACGTGTCCATACATCGACGCATTCATATAATCTTCCACAGTAAGACCTGTATCAACAACTAAAAATATCTAACGTCGAAAGGGTGAGCACACTTCACGGCTCAGTGAGCAAATAAAACAATGCGCAAACATATGCATGCATTTAATTCAATATCTTTAGTCTGATTTTTAAGTTTGCAATATGTTATAGAAATATTTGACGGCCACCGCACCTCTATACATGAGTGTGTAAGCCCACCCAATGGATCAAACACCATTATCGTCCACATCCACCCCACCATGGAATAGAGATAGAGTTAAAGTGTTCGGATCACACACCCCCAACACTTTTCCTGATGCCTTACCCATAGCAACACGTAAGCCCCTATTGATAAAGGCTTGTAAACTGGACTTGCAACTAACCAATCTTAATTTCATCCAGTGTATCCAAGGCCTCACCCTAGTATCCCTCAATACGTCCATAGAGATAGAGCTAAGGCCCCCCGACAGAGTCAAAGACCACACGATCCGAGACCACCTCCCTGATGCCCTACGACGTAATAGTTCTGCTAAAGTAATGATGATACGACGATGTCAGTGGGAAAGACTTGAGTAGAGATAGAGCTAGAGTCTGGTGACCAGGATGAACCACAGTGTCACGTCCTCCCTCTAATGCTCCAACACGCTAACTACACACACATAATCACATGCATATTCATAGCATCATCATCATCATCATCATGTTATAAATAGATAGAAATAAATATACATGAGCAGTAATAATAAGAAATATTAGATGACATGTGAGATGCACATTACAAGCATACAATCATAGAATCAATCATGGCATTGGACACAATTAAATAAAGCAGCTTGTTATTATCCAATTAGTTTAGGTCTTGTTCCCTTACCTGTTAACAATACTCGATCTTCTTTCAAGCCTTGTAACTCTCATTGAAACAATTTAGTAACCTCGAAGTTATATGAATTTAAGTTAAGATTCATGTGTAATATGTTACAGTAGTCGAAAATCGAAGTAGGTCACTGATAGGTGTCTGATTGGTCCTATGGTCTCATGCTGATGCGACCATAGCATGCGACCATACGTTTCCTGGATTCTTCCCGAATGGCTATGGTCGATACTCTGGTCATCCTATGGTCGACTGTAGTTGCGACCATACGAGTTTAATGTGATTTCCTACTTCCAACATGGATTCCTCTTCTTGGGTCATCATCGGGGTCTTCCCTAATGATCATTCTAAGGTCAATATTCTTAGTTTTATCGAGTTAATTACTCTAACTCATTCTCCATGATCCCCTTGAGGTTTACTCAGAGAATCCCATAGATGAATCCTTACGTTGGGTTTAATACTACAATTTACTTTAGAAACTCCTACTCATGGTGTTCTAAGGCTACAGAGATAATGTTCATACCTTACTGGTTGTAGAGAGTCTGTAGAACTCTTTCTTTCATCCCATAGATGAATCCTTACATTGGGTTTAATACTACAATTTACTGTAGAAACTCCTACTCATGGTGTTTTAAGGCTACAGAGATAATGTTCATACCTTACTGGTTGTAGAGAGTCTGTAGAACTCTTTCTTTCAACCTTCTTCCCAGTCTTCCTAGTTTTCTCTTCTTCTCTTTCTCTTCCTTCTCTTCTTCTAGGGTTTGATAATGTTTCAAAAGAGTGAAAAATGATTGAGACACGTCCTTTATATAGAGAAACTCTCCATATAGAGTTCTCCAACAATAAAGAGTCTGTAGAATTCTTTCTTTCAGCCTTCTTCTCAGTCTTCCTAGTCTTCTCTTCTTCTAGGGTTTGATAATTTTTCAAAAGAGTGAACAAAGATTGAGGGACGTCCTTTATATAGAGACAAACTCTTCATATAGAGTTCTCCAACAATAGGAAAGAGATCCCCCTTCTATTTGGAAAGTTTTCAAACTCGAAGTCTAATTTGGGGTCGTACGGTTGGACGTACGGTTGAAAAAACCGTCTATCATACGCTTAAAAACATCGACCATACTATTATTGGCCAGTGGTCTTTATTTCCTATTGTATGGTCGACCATACCTACCCAGGTAGTTGACCATACACTTGGTTTTAAGTGTTTTTAAGTTGATTCTCATACCTGGTCTCGTGGTCCTTCTTCACACGGTCGGTCCACTTGATCCAACAATGATGGAAAAATCTGACACGATACGATTAGACCGGGTTAGTAAAGTACGGGTATTACATGTGTCCTCATTTTAGCACAACAAACAAGACACGTCTCTAGCCCTACAAGTAGTAACAGACGTGCCCAAAGTAGTCACGATTCGGATAAGCGGTAACTATCCCACTCAAGGTTCGTTAGTTAAATGTGTCATCCAATAGATGGCCATTAAAGGCAGGATTAATCACGTTCCAAAAGAGACCTAAGGCGGTTATTATGAGGCCATCCCTTGGATCTACATCAGACGGCCAAAATTCTCTCCCACATACGCACGACCCCCTATTCTTGGGATCGTAACCGTTAGCAATATGCAGAGACTCCCATTCAGGGATGGTAACTCCCCAAGATTCCCGGATGGAGTTTCGAGATCCACACAACCACAAGGTGACATCCCCAAATCCATGGCCACTCCATGCTTCTGTAAATACTCTCTACCTGGAAGGTAAACCATACTTACACTTATACTCAGAAATTACTGTTGCCCCCCTCTCTACTTTGAGCGCGGCTTTCTTTATTCCTGAGTTCATCTATTTATTGCCCTTGAGCTAACATAAGCATTGGAGTGTCCACCAGGTTATCCAACCAGCCCAACTCTTTTGTTTGCTTACTTTCTGTGACAGGTGTCACAATCAGGAGTAAGACCAATTTTCAACAATAACAGGTCTCACTCACTGTTATTCAATGGTCAGAGCATGCCCTTAATTTCAACAAAACACAAGGTAGAGAGAGAGAGAGAGAGAGAGAGAGAGAGGGGGGAAGTACCGGATCTACAGCTTGTCCAGCTTCTTCTTCAACAAGGAGTTGTAGGTCGCAGAAGGGGGAACTCGGAGTTGCAGTTTGCTGAATGGAAAACCCGGAGTTGAAGGTCGTGGAGAGATCGAAGAGAATAGAAAGAAAGAATAAGGAAATTGATAAAGTTAAACTAGGAACATAAGAGGGTATTTTCATCGGATTATCTATTTTGTTAACACCATTATTTTAAAGTAGTTGAGTATTAGTGAAGCTTATTTGACGCTTTGTCAAGGATAGGTCTGTTAATTTACCCTAAGAATTTAAACTTTCTATTCAAATAGTTAAGACAAGTGCATGTCAACGTTCAAGGTATCGATATCAGACACAAAATTGGTTGATGCTAAAATTCATTCGATATTGATCTGAATCAGTGGTAAAGCCAATGGTTGAGCGACGACTGATACGAATAAAAAAGTAAAAATCAGTATTGGATTAGTATCAGCCTTGGTTGAAACCAATATGAATCGGTCAATTTAATACCAATTACTAAGCGATATTGCACATAGGATTTTTATGGAATCGGGATTTTTAGATCATTGGAGGAAGTTAGGCCGGATCTGAATGCCCCTGATGGAATAGAAATATCTCTAATTGGATACAGATGTAAATTAAATTTGGATTTTCAACTCCCTCTTTACATATCTGGCTGATGAGACTCAATGGACCCCTAGGGCTCCCTCTATTTTATTTCAAGTTATTTTCAAGTGGATACAGAAGAGTATTATTGTCCATAGAGTAGAGGAGATGGTTCAATCGATGGCAGCAGTCATTAAAGCCATGACTGAGGCTTTCAAGTCAAGAAATAGTCCATGGGTGTGGACCTAGCTTTGGAATATGGGATGGACAATGATGGATTATGGGAGGTACACATATATGTGGCGAGAGAACTTAGACTCCATTTAGATGGCCAACCAGGAAACCATTTTTTTCACATGTTCCCAGTTCTCACATGCCCACCTAACTCAGTTGCTAGGTTGAATTGAGTTCTGCTCATGTTGTTTTTAGTGACTTTAGAACCGTGTTTGGAACTAACCTCTTTTTGGGTCCATGGCTGATAGTCAAAATTCTGTTCATGCTGCACCCTTGTTGAAAAGAATACGCAATTAGAATCAATACCCTAAGTTGTGTCATAGTCGTAAGTCTCAGTCCTCCTGGTTCTTCTATTTGCTTCTACATAAAAACCAAGTAGAAGGAAAATTTTCAAGAAAATCACATTTTTATGCCGATTTCATTTCATGAATTTTCTTTTATTGTGGCTTTCAAAGAAAAATAAAGATTTTTTTTTTTGCTAACGAGGAATCCACGGTCTATCCATCGAAGGATAGAACTCGGGTTCATACATCCCACCATCCACATGTACCAGTCAAGACTTCAAAACCGTGGTTAATGCTCTAATGTCACAGAGGTTGTATTCCATGAGCCCAAATAAATGGAGGATGTGTTTCAATTTTTGACTTTACTGAAAAAATGGTTTCTCATGGTAGCAAAAAAGTCTCATATGGTTTTTAAGGCTCTATTAGGTTGCAAGGGAAATAAAGGGGAGGAAAATGAAATCAAGTGATCTTTGAAATGGAAACTTTTATAATTATAATCTAATATACTTGGGTAATTAATTTTAAAACATTCCAAATCTGGCTTTATTAAATTTATTTTATTTTACCATCAAAATCTTTGATTTTAAAAAGTAAATAAAGAGTCTATTTGAAAAAGTATGAGTATCATATTTAATAAAAGTTTTAAGGCAGTTATACAATTATGATTACTATAGTTTTTTTTTTATCTTTTTCTTTAAAAAAAAAAAAACTTTGATTTGAGTGATCTTTCCTTTTCTTCCCTTAAAAACTGTGGTTCTGTTTAATTACAAGGAAATGAAAAGAAAGTGAATTGAAAATTTCAATTTAAAATAAAAATTTATAATCATTACAGTACATGACTCTCATTGTATCACATGGTTGCTATGCTATATAAATAACTCCAAATCATTTCATATTTGTTTATTAATTTATTCAAATTCATTGCATATGAAAAGTAAAATAAAAATCATATCTTAAAAATATCATTATTAAATATGATAAGAAATTCAAGTAATTTATACAATCTTGTTATATAATAATTATTAAAAAAATTTACTTTCCTGTCCTTTCCTTTCTTCCTTTCCTTTAATTTACCTTAAATAGACCCTAGAGGGATGTTATGGAATTATGGGCAATTACATTGTCTTCATGTAAACTAATTGGATAAGTTTTCTTAGTTTACAAGAAAAGCTTTGTCTGGTTGTAACCGTTACAACTAGATTATGTCACCGAGGTTAGATGTCGTTAAATCTGACATTCTAATCCTCTTAAATACCAACACCATCCCCTCATATTGGACCCAACAACAAATCATCCGTGACCAAGCCAACCCACATGAATCAGGAAATCCCAAGTCCATAAGAACCAAAGTCAATGTCAATGCCCCTAATTTACATGGTTGAGAAGGTAAGCTATTTATTGTACACCTAGAAGGGGATCATTTTTGGCCACAGCAAAGGGATGGGGGGAGGTACAAGGAAAATATATATCATATAAGCCTTTATATAAGCCTTTGGTCTAGGCTTTATAACTCCATTAATGGGACAAACCAGAATACGTACCAGCTGCTCTGAAGTAAGCCTTTGGGGATCACCTCACCTTTTGTAGTTGATATTTGAAAAGCCTGCGTTACTTTACTGGTTTGGCCTTTCCTTCCATATTTCATCATATTTAATACAAGGGAACTCATGGCTACTAAGTGGCGATGAAGTCTCTCTCTCTCTCCCTTGTTTCTGAACCGACTTCCCTTGTGCTTATGGGTTTCTGTAGTTTGAAGTTCTAACCATGGTTTTCGTTCTTCTTTCGTTATTATTCATTTTTATATGCATCTTCCTTAATGATTATGTGTACTGCGAAAGGCCTCCAGTTGTGAATGTTTTCGAGCATTCTTAATGGGACTCAACTCAAGTTAATAATGGCGGATACAAACTGCAGCATTTTCATGGGGTCCATTGAAGGTACCTTTTATCTGCTTCTTTCACCCACTTTGCTTTATCTCATGTGTGCTATGCATAAATATTTTCAAGTTCTACTTAAGTTAAAGATTTTTGAAGAAGCTACCAGAAAATAAGGAGAGTAAATTCGATGCACTAGCTGGAATGTCTGGGTGATAGAAATCCTCTCTTGCGCACCTGCGGGCTGCCAATGGCTGAATTTTAGTCGGCCCACATACCGATGTATTGGTATGTGCACCGGCTGAACTTTGGCCCTTGGATCAATCGCAGTTCTCTCCTACCGTAGGAGATGATTTGGATCCGGAAGGACTTATAGTAGAACTGCAACCGGAACATGTTGGGCATACCTGGGTCCCTTAAAGCTAGCTCTGGCACAGCTTACCCTGCTAGGGTATGATAAACCTTCAATTCAAACCCAACCTTGGCAGGGTTCTACCTAACCCGACCTTGATTGACCCTGATTTAGGATCAGATTGATCTTGATTAATGACCTGTTTTTCATTTCACTATATTTCTAATTCTTAAGAAATTTTACATATATATATATATATATATATATATTGGCATAAATGTCACTAAAACAGTAACTATCTTGGGATTTTAACGACGTTTATATAAATGTCACTAAAAATAGTAACTATTTTGAACATTTAACAGCGGTTATATAATACTGTCATAAAAAATGCAGTCACTGTAAAAAGTGACGTTCGGTTAGTAATGCATTCACGGTTACATATAACAAAAAGAATTCATTATCTCTAAACGTCACCACAGATATATATAAATGAACAGAATGATTCGGTTTATGATCGACCAGATTGAACCACACTGGAGCCAAACCAAACCAGAACCGACCTGATCGGTCCACAAAACTGAGTAATCGGGGTCGACCCAGGTGGGCCAGACAATGGGTCATCGAGTCGACCTAGATGGACCACTTCATGGGTCCCCAGGTCAGTCCAGATGGGTCAAAACCATGGCCCAGGTTGATCCAAAAGGCAATGATATGGGTTACCGGTTAGGAACTGACCCAAATAAGAACCGGTTCGGATCTTAGTCAAACTCTTTTTTATTAAAGTTTTATAATTTATAAATAAATGAAACAAATCAAATGGATTTATAAAAGGTCTCAAAAGACCCCTAGTATTCAATCCAATTTACAAACTAATGCCATTCTGTTATAACCAACGTGTTTAGTAACGAGCCTCCCTGGATTGTCGAGACTATGACGGGACGTTACTAGAGAATCTGGTAACCCCCTGGGGTAACTCGTATAGAAATCCTCTCCTCTGCCTGAGTTTGGGAGGGAGAGTTGGCGGCTCTGATGGATGGCCGCCATCTGGCTCTCGGGTGGATCCGAGCCCTCCATTCGAGCCGACACCCCAATCAACAAGCTGAGCCGACAGGGGTGTCGGGTAAGATGGAGGGCTCGGATCCACCCGAGAGCCAAGTGGCGGCCATCCATCCGGGCTGCCAACTCTCCCGCCCAGACTCAGGCAGGAGAGGATGTGGATCCGGGTAACTCCCAGGAGGTCTGCGGGCTTGCCTACTGGCTGGCCTGTGGGCTCGCTTGCTGGCTCGCCTCTACATAAAATCTTTTCCTCTGTTTTTTTTTTTTTTTTTTTTTTTTTAATGGTGAACATTGGTCCAGCCTTCCAGGTAATACTTTTCAATTTGATTCAAGCACCATAGCTCTAATACCACTGCCACTGTAACAAAATTAAATAGTTCATACAATGACAAATATTCGAATCAGACATATCCAGATCCATAATCGTTTGCAGGAGAGATTCCACACAAGCTTTAAGCTTCAAGTCCACGATCTAATGTCTTTCGTCAATCTGGTTTGCTCCATTTTCAGTATAAATTGAATGATTGCCAATAATAAGAATTGGCTATCTATATAAAGATAGGGAACAGGGACCAACCTTGTTAAGAAGGGTAATTTGATCTTTCCCACAATCGAGTCAAACTAGTCCCAAACTCTTACACGTTAAGGTAGATTAATTGGAATCCTCCCATAAAGGTACCATCCAATCACAATCGTCCATTCAATATCCATCTACTAATCCTATCCTCACAATATCTGATGTGTGCCCATACATGATGAAAACGTTACAGTTAACGTATTTTGAAGAAGTTGGACGAGGTTTGTAGAGATCGGTAAGTATTGGAGAAATCAGAGTGATTGAAAGTTAAATCTGCAGGTATAAGAGAGAGAGAGAGAGAGAGAGAGAGAGAGAGAGAGAGAGAGATGACAACGAAAGGGGTAGAGGTTTTTAGGGAAATACCTGTTGAAGGAGGAGTTGAAGAGACCCTACTCTAGTTCAGTTGCAAGGAAATGGTTGAGAACTTCAGATGACTTTTGTGTTTTTTTTATTCAGAACGATATATTATTTTATGTTTAACTTGCAAAACATTTTTGCATGTTTTGCAAAAAGTGTTCTACCTTGTTCTTTTAATCCATTTTTATATGTGAAAAATAGAAGAATAGACCGAAAATGCCAATTGCCCAAAATGCTTTTTAGAACAGTTTTTTGGTTCCTATAAATCAGAAGAACAAAAGATCTATTCTTCGGAAGAGTTACCAAAAGTAGCATTACTGGAAAGATCAATCCCTCATGTTTGGAATCTTTTCTTCAAGGGTGTCAGGATTTTAAATTAATCAACCACACCTAGTTTAGAACGGTTAAACCTAACTCTTCTTTCATTGTGGCAAAAGTGTGGGCATTGGATTATAATTCATTCTTTTCCATTTACAATCTTCTCTAGCAGGTAAGCATGCATGACTGTTCTAACTGTGATCCCCTAATTTATTGGGATTCACAATTTCTTATGCTCCCCCAATGAGAACCTCAGTAGGGGTCCAGACTTGGTCGATCCCCATCCTATCCTGAGTTGGATCTAGATCAGGTTGATTCCGCCAATAAAATAGTAGAAATCAGCTTACAGGCTTACCCCATTCCAATCATGTCAACTCGGATTGCTGCATGGGATCAACCTTGGTCGTTTCTAATCCAAATCGGTCAATTAATCCTGAACCCTCAAACCATGAACCTTAGATATGTGTGATGTCTCCCTATGGTCAAGATATAAGTGTTAAACTTTTATGCGATTATGGTTTCAAGTAAACCCATCTCAATCCATACAGGAATCCTAGAACACAATGAAAATGTGATAAACATAAATATAAAGACATACCTATTGGTGAAGAGGTTGATTTCCCTATGCTCTAAAATGCTCTAAGCTTTGATCGTAATCTTTCGGTGATAGTCTTCCATAGCCTACAGAGGATATGTCAATGTTTCTTGCTAATGGGTACAAAGAGAACTTCATTAATCGTAGTTGTGAAGATTCTAACCCAATATTTAAAGAATACTGTCATAACTTTAATTCAATTCTTCAATAGAATTAAGGGTTATCAAACTTATCTCATACCATGTGATGAACCAGACCAAACCGGTCCTACCCAGTTAATTAGACTCTCACTAATTAATTGATTAGGTAATTAATTAAGCCTATATAATTCTAACAATCTTTCACTGGGATTAAATTAATTACAAAACCATCATTAATCAGTATGGCCATAGAATCTAACATACTAAATCGTCACTAACTTTGATCCATCCATCAAGTCTACCAATGCCGGACAACAATGGAAAATACGCCTTGATACACAGTGTACAACCTTCTGTCAGCCACAACAGAGGTCTACTCAATACATGAATCACTTGAGATAATGCCTAAAACTAAACTCTCATGTGAGACCAAAACTTAATTAATAAACCTTTAATCAAAATGCCAAAAAAAAAAAAAAAAAACCATTATAGGAAATACTGGTATTGAATAAAGCGAAAGCATAATACCACAAATCGACTAGACATGCCATCATTCTTTTGTTAAATACTGCCTTGTACCTTTTTGGCTAAATACTGTCTTGTACTCTTTGGCTAAATATTGCCTCAGTAATCCCGACTGAATACTACCTTGTTGTTACATTGGCTGAATATCATTTAAACTCTTTGATATGTTAAATACACAATTATGTGAATAAAATAGAAATAATACAAATGCTAAATTAAACAAAACCATGATTACATAACTATGCCCAAAAAATCATAGACAATAGAATCAAACACAGATAAATGGTGTCAAAATATTAACATAAGAATCTCCTATTGATTAAGCATATCAAAAGACTCCCACTGATTTTGAATATTTGATCACTTAAGTCTCTGATGAAATTAATTATTTTTAACCATGAACAATTACTCATTAATCATTCAGATCTCATTAATGATAAAATGCTTCATAATAATATAAATTTAAAAGATATCCTCAAATAAGGTACAAGCCGAGTCTTCTATCTCAAAACAAGGTACTAAAAGTAGTCAAAACTTAAATTGTATGTGTAAATGTAATATGCATCAAAGTCTTCATTCATTGATACTTTTTTGCTCAGAATTTTTAGACTCTTTAACTTCAGACTCTTTAATTTGGACCAACCAAGGTTGTCTGATCTTACAATTTCTTTTTATGTGTCTTTTTTGGTCACACCAAAAACACTCCAGAGTAATTAGGTCTTCTTTCTCTTCTTATTCCTCATTTTTTGCATAAGGTTTCTCTCCTTTCTTATAGAAGTTCTTCTATCTATGGGGTCCAGGTCCTTGCATCCCCTAGCCTTTGTCATAGTGTCCTTATTGGTTGTCAAGTTAGTACTCTCAATCTTCTCCTACTTAAATGATTTTCAATCTTTAGAGCAGACTGTTATGAACTCATCCAAGGTCCATTTATCTCTAGAAGTTTTGTAGGTCATCCTTATATGTTTGTATTGGTCTATGAGAGACTTTAGTATTAGATATACTAAAACATCTTTACCTATTGGGTTATCCAACCCCTTTAATTTTTCGGCCACTCTAATCATTTCAGTTATGTAGTCCCTCGCATTGCCATTTCCATCAAAGGTAGTATCAGTCAATTTTTCTACCCAACTGCTCAATCTCTGAAAACTCATATTTAGTTTTAATATCTACTAACAGTTTCTTTGCATTGCACAAATCTAGAATGCTATCCAAAATTGATTCTGGGATACACCTCTGAATAATTAGAGAGCACTTTTTATTAGCATTTTTCATTTTTTCATATATTGCACTTGTGCTTGAGTACTAGAATCATTTAAGGCTTTCGATTTATCTTCATTGATGCCTATCTCTAGGTCAGACCTATGGATATATTTAATTCCCTAAGCTACTTCTTATAATTGGTTACAGAGAGTACGGTTATAATAGCTAGGTTGCTTGCTTGGATAGACATCCTGTTTGTAATAATCATGATAAAAGCTCAAAGTAATACAACGAAAATAATGAGACATGCATGATTAATTCATACCACGTAAAGCAATACGTACAATTTGAAACTATGCAGGCAAATCATCTTTGTGAGAGTCTACCAAACTATACACTCATCTTTTGGGACAAAATATGCATTAGTCCTTTTGATATCTGTCCAGGAATCGTAAAAGAATAATGATCTTTGAAAATCTCATTACCTTTGGGTAAATGAAACCCCTAAACCAATACTCTTTAATCCATATGCATGAATTTACAAATCTTTGACACTGCCATTGGGTAGACAATACCATTCTTTGTTACTTCCATATATAAAAGTATGAGTTTATAACAATATCACTTTTGGGTGAATGCTGTTCTTCTTTGTTGTAGTTTATAAATACATAAATATTAGATTTGAACATATTATGATAAAATCAAGTGTGTCACATTAGTGGTCCTATAAAATCCTTACATAAAAGCTACAAACCCTAATTTGAATAAATTTTGACAATGCTATTTTTCGGTGAACACTGTCATTTTCTGAAGCATTTACAAATATAGATACTTGAATTTGAACACATTATAATGAAACAAGGTGTGCCACTTTACTAGTCGTACAATGTTCCACCATGATATGAACAAATTCCTTCCTACAACACTTATAGGATATTTTATCGTAAATATTTTATTAACATAATTTTACAAGTCTAAACATTCATATAAATATGCATATTAACTGAACAATCAGTTTGATATAATAACTTTAAGAAAAATCAATAAAAATACTGCAAAATAAATCCCCATAGGACATTCTTTTATGATAACATGTTTTCCAATATATTAAAATGTACCCAATTATATATCAGATTAAAGAACATAAAAAATGGAGTATATTGCAAAAATCCTCAGTCCAAACAAACCTCTCACGCACCCGCACGCGTGGATTAATTCTGTAAGTTTAAAAGCTACAAACCAAACAAACCCTGCGGTTGGGCTAAACTGGACCACCGTCCGAAACCGAAGCAGTTCCGAACCGAAGCAGTTTGGTTCAATCGAATCGGTCCAGTCTGACCCGACCATTCGGGTTTCAGGTCAACAAATTGGGTCTTATATCCGGGTCATCGGGGTGACCTATTCGGGTAGTCGAGTCGGGTTCTTGTGCCGACCCACTGGGTCATACCTCTGGGTTCCCAAGTTGCCTATAGCCGATCCCCGATTAACTCAAGGACATTGACATTCGATTTAGGTTATGGGCTAGCTCAAGGGCCAGGCCCAATCGAGATTTGGGCCTGGGTTGACTAGTTCTAGGTTAGCACTAAAACCTAGGTAAAAAATGATCAGTTCTAGTTTGGTCCTAAAATTAGGGTCTTGCTAGCCATTTATGCTGGTTCAGCCTAAAATCTAGGTTGCAATGGCCAGTTTTGAGTTGACCTAGGCTGGGTTGACTAGAATTAGGTTGACCAGGGTCAGGGTCAATTAATCAATTAGGGTTTTTGATTCATTGCTAGGTCATGAATCGTCGAGAGAAGGTTTTCTTTTTCTTCGGTGCAAGTGAGATCCACTGGCTACTGTCGGTGCGTGGTGGCGATTTTTATATCGCTATCACTATCTCTTTGTCCTCTTTCCAATGGTATACATATCGATACCTTTTGCTGGTAAAAAAAAATTCATCGATAGAAATCTTCGACAGATTCGATCTAAAAACCAAAAATTTTCTCTTTCAATTCAATCAAATCTTATGGGTAGGTCTTTGCAATGTTCCACCATCAATTCTAGGTCTTATTGTTGGTACTGATACCAATTATTAAACTTTTATACGATTAGGGTTTCAACCAAACCTATGGGTGGACATTGTCATTTTTTGAAGCATTTACAAATATAAACACTTGTATTTGAACACATCATAATGAAATAAGGTGTGCCACTTTGGTGGTCACATAAAGTTCCACCATAATATGAATAAATTTCATCCTACAACACTTGTGGGATATTTTATCACAAATATTTTATTAACACAACTTTAAAAGTCTAAACGTTCATATAAACATGCATATTAACTGAACAATCAATTTGGTATAATAACTTTTTAAAAAAATCAACAAAAATATTACAAATTAAATCCCCATAGGGGTATTCTTTTATGATAACATGTTTCTCAATATATCAAAATGTACCCAATTATATATCAGATTAAAGAACATAAAAAAAAAAGAGTATATTGCAAAAAAATTCAGTCCAAAAGGACCTCCCATGCGCCTGTATGCGTGGATTAATTCTGTAGGTTTAAAAGCTGCAACCAAACAGGCCTACGGTTTGGCTAAACTGGACCACGGTCCGAACCAAAATGGTTTGGTTTAACCGAACTGATCTAGTCCAACCCGACCATTAAGGTTCCGTGTCAACAAATTGGGTCTTGAATCCGGGTCATCGAGGTGACCTATTTGGGTAATCGATTCAGGTTCTCGTGACGACCCATTGGGTCATACCTCTGGGTTCCCTGGTTGCCTATAGCTTATCCCGGGTTAACCCGAGGACATGGACATTCGGTTTAGGTTCTGGGCTGACCCAAGGGCCAGGCCCAATCGGGATTTGGGCTTGGGTTGACTAGTTCCAGGTTAGCACTGAAACCTAGGTTGAAAATGATCAGTTCTGGTTTGGCCCTAGAATCCAAGTCTCGCTGGCTAGTTCTATTGGTTCAGCCTAAAATCTGGGTTGTGCTAGCCGGTTTCAAGTTGACCTAGGTCGAGTCGACTAGAATTGGGTTGACCAGAGCCGGGTCGACCTGTTGATTAATCAATTAGGGTTTTTCATTCATCGTCGAGTCAACTCGAAAATGAATCGACGGCGACAGAAGGTTTTTTTTTTCTTCCTTGCAAGTGAGATCCACTTGCGGCTACCGCCGGTGCATAACAGTGATTTTTATATCGCTATCACTATCTCTTTGTCCTCTTTTTAATGGTATATATATTGATACCTTTTGTTGATAAAAAAAAAAATTCATTGGTAGGAATCTCCGACAGATTCGATCCAAAAACCAAAATTTTTCTTTTTTAATTCAATCAAATCTTATGGGTAGGTTTTCACAATGTTCTACCATCGATTATAGGTCTGTATGGTTGGCTCTGATACCAACTGTTAAACTTTTATGCTATTAGGGTTTCAACTAAACCTATCACAATCTATACAAGAATCCTAGAACACAATGGAGATGTGATAAACAGTAAACATAAAGACAAACCTGTTGGTGAAGATGTTGATTTCCTTATGCTCAAAAACACTCCAAGATTTGATCGTAATCATTCAGTCACAGTCTTCCATAGCCTCCAGAGGATATCCCATTGTCTCTTGCTAAAGGGTGTAAGAAGAATTTCATTAACTGTGATTGTGGGAACTCTAATCTAGTATTTATAGAATATTGTTATAATTACAATTTCTGTCTCACAATAGAATTAGGGTTACCAAACCTATCTCATACCATGTGACGAATCAGACCGAACTGGTCCTATCGTGTTAATTGAACTCCACTAATTAACTTATTAGTTAATTAATTAAACCCACATAATTTTAACAAAAGGAATATCTATGTATCAGCACCTTGATTTTGCTACTGTAGGAATCCCCTGTCTCATTAGACATCCTCTTCAATAGGATGGAAGGGGCAATTTAGTCATTTGGATTTAATAAAAAATAAAGAAAATTAAATAATTAAACAAAAAAAAGGGAAAACACAAAATGGAAAAAATGCTTCCTATTTGTCGGGCCAGTTTGGTCCGTGAGTTTTTAAGACAGATCTTTTTGCTTTTTTTCTTAAGGTTTGGGCATGGGTTTTTGAGTTTATGTATATGGGCTCAAATCAGAATAGGCTTAAAGTTTCTAGGTCTATTTAGTATGGGCAATTTTTTTTTTTAGGGTAAAATGTATGGGCAATTAGGTCCTTAGGGATTTATAAGGGGTAAGATCGAAACCCTAAATCAGGGGGATCTGGAGGATTCGAATTGAGGGGACTATTCAGCTAGAGAAGGAGGAACTCAAATGGGGTTCATATTTTTTTTCTTCCCGATAGAGTGGGGAAGGGTTTTTGTATTCGGCTATGGGAGGAATCATGAGAGAGGCCGGCGGAAATTCAGAGGTTTGGAGAAGAAAGATAAAGAGAAGATGAGAGATGGGGGTAGCAGAGGAGAGCAGAGGGATCGAAGAGAAGTCTTCTTCATCTTCTCTAATTTTTATTTGGGCGGTGATTTCATTCTATTCTCCGGTAGTGACGGCTGTAGCGCCACTTCTATTTAGCGGTACTCTTGAGATCGTTGACGGTGACACTTCTATCCTGTTAATCTGATCGTTTTCATTTGCGATATTCCTGTGGGGGCAAGTGCTTGTGTCGGATCATGTGCAGCAATTTTAATGGTTAGTTCTTCAAGGTTCTTGCTGATTCAAATACCAAAGATGATCATTATGAAATATTTTACATGGTGCCATTTGCTGGAAAATTTTATTTCCACGGGTTTCAACTGGATTTATTGTTATCTAAAAAGAGGAATCGGATCTTGAGGAAGGAGAGAAGCTATCAGAAGGTCTTGGCCTACCTTAAATTGGCATTGTGTTGCATTGTGTTTTGGTTCCGTCCATCGGGACTTAGAAAGGTCGATCCAGACAAGCGGAAGTTTGCCAGTGAAGGATCTCTGAGAGTTTAAAAGCATCCATTGAAGAACATCAAGAAGAGAAGCCTATTTCTCAATAGCAAGCTTTGGATCCTTGTGTTGGAGGGCAACTATTCAGATTGGACGTTGTAATCGATCGGAAGAATCGCCGTTAACAATTGCAGATCTCTATTATCTGTAGGTGATTCTTCCATCACAGCACCTATGCTACAGGTATGTCAACATTTGACTTCTTGCTCACATCCGGTTTGGTGTTTAATGAATGTAGTTTCTTATGATTCTAAGTCCGAACATATGCCTAATGAATTTAAATGGGTTACATGATTGATGAGTTTAATTTCTAAGAATACCAAATCTGATCAGAGGCATGATCTGCTGCATTTTTTTATTTCACATCCATGACTTAGCAGGCCTAATTTTCTGTCATAACATTAATCAGTTTACTTTGGTAAAATATTAAGCAATTGATCATTGCTTCTGCTGTAGTTGGTTCATGCGTTCATTTCTTATATTTTTATAAAATTCCCCATACCCATACCATTTTGCATTAGGCCGATTGGGTCAACCCTATTAAATCAGGTCAATTTTCATTAGCTTTGACCGATCCCATTTTTACTGTCACTATCTTTAATCGGTTCAGCCCCATATTCATTTGAACCAATCCAATTTCCGGTTGGTTCCATGTGAGAACCTTTGAATGTCTTTTCGGATCGTCGTATTTTCCCAAGTTGCTGGCATGGATTCAGTCCACGAATTTTAATTTTTTTTTGGGTAATTTACACCAGAGGTACCCGACGTTCTGAGAAATCACACCAGAGGTACCTCACATTTCAAAAATCATACCTGTGGTAGCTCTTCTCATATTTTCAACATTAACCCTATTTAACGTTGGCATCCTCTAAGTTAGCCATTAGATATACATCAAATTTTCAGGGATTGATCGTTTCTTATTGAATTACCCTTATTTAGTGCCTGATCGTTGGTACATCCGTCGGAAAAATAGTAAGTTGGGGTGTGGAGTTTTCACCGGAGATGTATACCATAGTCGAGACTTGTAACTTGGTGATGAGCAATCGTCGGTGAGGAAGGGTCACAAGGGAGGACAGGGGCAGGAGAGGGGGTGGGCAATTGAGACAGCGATGAGCACATGAGAATCCGAGTAGTGAGTCTTTGCGGTAAGGGGATGGTGAGAGAGTGAATCAAAGGGGACCTAGAAAGTTATGCTAAACAGGGGTAAATTTGGAAGTAAAAAAATAAAAGGTACCCCAAGTGTATTTGAAACGTCAGGTACCTCTGATATAATTTCTCAAAATATGAGGTACTTCTGATATGATTTTTGAAACGTGAGGTATCACTGGTATGATTTCTCAAAACGTCAGGTACCTCTAGTGTAATTTACCTTCTTTTTTTTGTATATTTCGGCCTATTGACTTTTCTTATATCTTAGCTCATTGTTTTATTATATGTAAGTGCAGCCCATTATTTTACTGGGTTTAAGATCAACCCATCTACTTTGTTGCTCGCTTGCTATAAGTGTTAGATTCATTTAATATTTTATTCTTTTCATCTGTTTATATAAATTGTGTGGCATGCTTATGCCTCTTCCCTCTTTTGTTTGTCGTTTGCATGGGAGAGCATCCTTGATGGTAAGAAGCTGGATTTAGAGTGAGGACGTAGAGACTTTTGTGAATCAATCGGATATTCTCTTTCTTGTAATTTTAGTTGATCTCTATATGTAGCGTTGTCATTTCGTTTGCATATTTGACACCCTTCCCGCAATGTGATTGGCTAGGGGCTCCAAAGAATCCGACCCATTGTAGGCCCATTTCAAATGAGGCCCACTCAACTTTAGGATTAGCTCCAAGAGTGTGAGAAATAGTTGTATCAAAATGTATTAATGAAAATGTACGATTGGGTAGATATATACATAGGATTAGTGGCCCAACGGGCAGCCCACCTAGGTATCCTGGATATGGGATGTGAGCGAGATTTAGTGAACCCTCGTATGTGGGGAGCTAAGGTGTTTGCCTTTCTTGAGAATTCATCACGCGTGTTCATGGCTCGTCAATCCATGGGAACTACGTTTGGCCTAATTCTTGAGAGGCAAAGGTCTCAAGAGATATGTAAGCAGAGAGAGAGAGAGAAAGAGAGTTTGTTTGCTCTATGCATGGTCAAATTGAGATAAGTTACATGTTTTATGAGATTACCTTACTGAGGGGTTTCCTGATGTAGAGAGTATGTCACACCGAGTTGTGTTCCACGACTTGTGAGAACATCTCATCCCGAGACGTGTTCCATGAGTTTTGAGAATGGCTCACCATCGGATGTGTTTCAATACTTTGGGAGCATCACCTTTGCACACACTTAGTATGTATACACCCGCCCGAACTATGTTTGGCTTGATTCCCATCGCATAGGGATGCATAAGCAATTTGAGATGTTTTTGAAACCCGGTCATGCCTTTGTTGTTGTCTTTATTGTTCTTTTATTCTTTCATTCATTTCATTCATTTTTGTTTGTATATTTGTTCATTTTCTATTTATTCTTTTGTATATCATTCTTTATATAATTAATCATTCTTTTCTCTTTACTTGTATATTTCATTTTTATACACTTATTGTTACTTGTAGAAATGTACATCCTTAGTGTAATGCAATTAGTATAGAGTGAATTAGAAACTTATTAGAATCCCTTTGTGCATATTGTAGTCTATGTAGATAGCCCCAAAGTATATATAAACTTTAGAAAAGAATAAGATTTAGGGAGACCCGTCATTGACCGGGCGAATTGGATGCCTAACACCTTCCCAACTTGTAATTTAGCACTTACCCGCCTTTGGTGAGACGAGATAGCCATTCAATTACGTGAGTCATTAAAGTCTCTCCAAAGAGGAGCAACATTTATAGGTCCTAGACCTTATCTATGTGGTGATTCCAGATTTTGCCATCCATTGGCGTGAGTGAATGAGATCTTGAGGCGAAAGCCTTTCGATCTCTAGTGTGTGATTGAGTATAGAAAACTTGAACATCTTAATTAAATTTAAATTTGAAGATAAATTTCAATAAAAAATCATTGGTCCTGACACTTGTTACTCATAATCAACATCCCAGACAACAGATATATAACGGGGTAAATATTAGCCCCCCACTACTAAAAAGAGAATCATAATTATCTAACAGTGAATTGTGTTAAGACAGGATTCTTCTGTTAATTTGGTAAAGCCAAAGGAGTTATGCAATTCTCTGTACTTTATTTCCTGTAACTCAATGGTATTTATACAAACTACAATATAAATACATACAATTTACTCTTAGACACGTGGCTATTACACGTGATTTATTACATTGTAACATCCCCCCTCAAGCGGACACAGGAGGCAGCCGAAGTCCTAGCTTGTCAAGTAACAATGAGAAAGAACCTTGGCCCAATGGTTTAGTTAAAATATCAGCCCGCTGTTAATGTGATCGAATGTGAAAATGTTGGAGAAGACCACTTTGCAGTTTTTTGAACCAAGTGGCAATCCACTTCAATATGTTTCTTTCTCTCATGGAAAACCGGATTGGCTGCTATATGAAGAGCAGCCTGACTATCACAATATATAGAAATTGGAGCTGGATGAAGAAACCCCAAATCAGTAAAAAGCGCCTTTAACCATATGATTTCACATGTGAGTGATGCTAAGGAACGATATTCAGCTTCGGCGGAGTACCGTGAAACCGTAAGTTGCTTCTTAGTTTTCCATGAAAGAGGAGAATCACCAAAAAACGTAATGTAACTAGTAGTAGACCGACGAGTGAAAGGGCAGCTGGCCTAATCAGAGTCACAATAACCGGTCAGAACTGGTTCATGGGCTGGTGTCATATTAAGCCCAAGAGAAAGTGAGCCCTTAATATACCTCAGGACTCGATGGGCAGCATTGAGATGCAGCTCCCTAGGACTGTGCATGAACTGGCTGAGATTGTGCACAGCATAGCATAAATCCGGTCTAGTGACCGTCAAGTATATCAATCTTCCAATGAGATGACGATAGGCTGTCGGGTTTTGAAGAGGAGTACCAGATTCATTGTCTAACCTTAAATGTTGTTCCATGGGAAATGGGTTGGGTTTGCAACCAATGAAGCCTGAATCCCCTAATATATCCATTTCATATTTTTGTTGACACAACAATAATCCTTAGAAGTGGACACAACCTCGATGCCCAAAAAATATGTTAACGGCCCCAAATCTTTGATCTAGAAAAATTTATGAAGCTGGGCCTTTGTTTGAGTAACATGATCAGGATGGGACTCGGTAAGGATGATGTCATCAACATAAACTAGAAGAGTTGTGAAGATTGCACCATCATTGTAAACAAATAAAGAGGCATCCGCAAGTGATTGTTTGAAGTGTTATTGAATTAGCGCATCAACAAGTTTTTTGTTCCACTGTCTTGGGGCTTGTTTAAGCCCATAAAGAGACTTGTGAAGTTTACATACCAGATTTGATGCTAGTGGGTTTCCATTATGTGTAAGGCCCGGAGGGGGACGCATATACACTTCTTCATCCAAATCCCCATGTAAGAAGACATTTTTGACATCTAATTGATGTAAATCCCACTTTCGATAGGCAGCCAAGGATATAAGGCTTCTCACAATAACTATTTTTGCAATTGGAGCAAAAGTTGCATGGTAATCGAGTCCTTCTAATTGGGTTAATCCTTTGGCTACTAAGCGAGCCTTATACCTATCAATTGACCCATCAACATTATGTTTTATTTTAAAAATCCATTTACAGCCAATGGGTTGTTTGCCATGTGGTAACTTTTCAATGGACCATGTATTATTTTGCATAAGAGCTTTCATTTCTTCAGCTATAGCAGTCTGCCATATTGGGCTTTGAGCAGCCTGCTTATAGGACTTGGGCTCAGATTGAGTACATAAACTGGACAATAAGGCCTGATAAGTAGAATTGTTAAGAAAGGAAAAATGGGCTTGAATAGGGTAAACAGAATTACCTGTAGATGAGATGGACATTGATGGGCCTGTAACATGGTTGCACACAAAATCTTTTAGCAGTATAGAGGAATGCATAGGTCTACTGGAGCGCCGTGGGCCAGCAAAGACCAAGTCAGTAGGCTGAGAAATATATTCGAAATTTGTGGTAGAGGAGATGGGAACCATATCTGATGATGAAGAAATACTAGTGTCCAAGTTCAAGAGGGATGGTGGAGGAGAAATAAGGGCAGGTTCAGAGAAGGATGGAGAAGATATAATAGTGTCTGAAACTGAAGAAGATGAAGGATTGACGGATGGGTTTGGAGAGAGAGTTGAAAGATCGACAGAGGTCCTACTATCTGTGATAGGTAAACGAACCACTTTAGAGGAAGAAGAATTTTCTGCAGAGATAAATGGAAAGATATCTTCATAAAAATGGACATCCCTACTAGTAAGATATGTGTTGGTAGCCAAACTATATAACCGGTAACCCTTGTGATTAGGAGGATACCCAACAAAGATGCAAGGGGCTGCACGAGGAGAAAACTTGTGCAGAGTGGGTGAGAGATTTTTTGCATAACAAAGGCAACCAAAAGAATGTAAATAATCATAGGATGGGGTTTTATGAAACAAAATTTCATAAGGTGATTTGCCAGAAAGAAGTGGAGAAGGTAACCTATTGATGAGATAACATGCAGTTAACACACAATCACCCCAAAATGACAAAGGTAAAGAGGATTGAAACCTAAGAGCCCTAGCAACTTGCAATAGGTGTCTATGTTTCCTTTCTACCACACAATTTTGTTGAGGTGTGTATACACATGTGAGTTGGTGAGTAATGCCCATAGAATGAAGCAGATTTTGTAATGAAGTGGAAAGGAATTCTTGACCATTATCAGTCCTTAAAAATTTTATGACAGCTAAAAACTGAGTGGAAACCATCTTAAAAAACAAAGACAGATATAGAAAAGTATCAGATTTATTTTTCATCAGATATACCCACGTGGATCTAGAGTGATCATCTACAATGGTAAAAAAATAATGATAGCCTGTATTTGAGGCTGTAAAATAGGCCCCCCATATATCATCATGTATGAGCTCAAAGGGAACTGAAGACCTAGATACATTGGTATGAAAAGGAGTACGAGCATGTTTGGCTAATGGACAAATTTTACAAACATCAACACGAGAATAAATGTGAGGTATATGAACTGAGGGATGACCTAACCTATTGTGCCACACTGTGGAGATAGTGGCAGCAACAACAGATGAAGATGATGAAGAAGTAGCAACTCCAGATGAGTCAAAGTGGTACAACCCATCACGTAGCCGACCTAGTCCAATCACCATCTTGGTTGGTAAGTCCTGAAAGACACAGAATGTTGAGAAAAATGTCACAGAGCAGTTCAGGGAAGCAGTAATTTGAGCAACGGATAAAAGATTGAAAGAAAAGCTGGGAACATGACAAACATTTTGTAAATGTAGGTTATCAGTTAAAGCATATGTTCCTAACTGAGTGACTGGATACTGTGAACCATCTGGAAGTATAACAGGGGACTTATGAGACATAGCAAGGGAGGTTGGGTATGTTGGTGGAGCATAGGCAAAGTGATTAGTTGCTCCGGAATCAATAATCCATGGTTTAGACAAAAAAACAGCCGCAGAGAAGCAATGAGTACGATGCATACCTGCAAAGTTCATAGTTGAGGAGGAATTTATAAAGGACACTAACTGATTGTATTGTTCTGTGGTGAGCTGATGAAATTGTTCCGGCCGAGCAGAAGTAGACTCATGTGAAGGAGATACTGTAGCAATATCCTCAGACGCTATGTCTGTAACAGCATGAACCTGAGACCCCTTTGGAGCCGAAAAAACTCTTGTATTGCGTCGGCCAAAATTTGGAGGAAAGCCATGGAGGGTGAAACACTTTTCTTTTGTATGTCCTTGTCGATGACAGTGAGAGCAGATTGATTTCTTCTTGAAGTCTGACTGACGAGTGAGCACAAAGGCAGAATTATTAGTTGGCACTTGAGGGAAGCAGAGACGTCGATGTCGTTCTTCTTGTAGGACAAGTGCATATGCTTTCGTTGAAGGAGGCAGAGGATCCATTGACAGTATTTGGGTTCTAATTGTCCCATAGATATATCATTAAGCCCCATCAAGAATTGAAACACCTTCTCAGACTGAGCCATAGTAGACCGAGTAGATAGTAACTTGCAAGTACAGGAAGACAAAACACCACAAGTGCACTCAGGGAGTTGCAGATAAGAATCTAACTCATCCCATAAGACCCTTGAGAACAGAATAGTAACCAGAGATTGACAATTTGTCCTGTTGCAGAATAGCAATTCGACGCTTAAGATCATAAATTCGGGCACCATTACCTTGGGCATAGCGAATCTCCAACTCGAGCGAAAGATCCCGAGCACTCTTGGCATAGAGGACTGTCTCTTGCAGCTCCCTCTTCAAGGCGTTGTATATCCAGGACATGACCATGAGGTCACACTGATCCCAGAGAGCAGCTGCATCAGAATCATCTTTAGGATTAGGTCGGGGATAAGTGCCATCAACAAACACAAACTTATTTTTCGCCCCAAGAGCAATCTTCATTGCCCGCATCCAGGTTGGATAATTATCGCCGTCCAACAAATGAGATACCAGGACATTACCCGGATTGTCTGCAGGGTATAATGTCGAAGGAGAGGAACCAGAAGTGACAGATTGTGAAGACTTCATCACCATGAAAACAATTTTATCGAGCAACAGAGAATCAACCAAAAAAAACTTTCGAAACCAAGAAACCAAGAATCTTCGAAGAATAGGAACAAATTTAGGTATAGACAACACCAAGAACCTTCGACTGAGGAGATAATACACAAATCAAGACAAAGAATTACTGATTTAGACCACAGAAAGTCTAAATCAAGAATTTCAGAGACACAAAACATGAACCACAAATGGAGGAAAGAAAACCTAATCAAGATGCACCAGCAGAAGAAAAGACTAGATCCAGTGGAAACACTCAACACTGAATCAAAATAGGGTAAATCAGTACCCTAAGCCAGGAAATCAGAGAAAACTTGGAGCAGAAAGAACAAACCGAATCAAGAAATTCAAGAACACAGACCTGAAAAAAAAAAAAAACTTTCAGAGCACCTTCAGACAATTGATCAGTTAGAAAGAACCAGAGAAAAACAGCTTCAGGCGTCCTTCACAGATCGAAGAACCAGAAAAAAAAAAAAACAGTAGAAGTGCTTCTTAGATCGAAGAACCAGAAAGTTCCAGAGAGATTTTATCAAGGGGAGTAACCCTGCTTTGATACCATGTTAATTTGGTAAAGCCAAAGGAGTTCTGGAATTCTCTGTACTTTATTTCCTGTAACTCAATGGTATTTATACAAACTACAATATTAATACATACAATTTACTCTTAGACGTGGCTATTACACGTGATTTATTACATTGTAACATCTTCAACACACAAATTAAAAAAAAGAAAAAACCTATTTTGTTGAAACTATAGTTCGTGCTTTGAAAAGACGAGAAGGAAACCTTCCCGTCTGTAGATATAAAATTTGGATCAAATTGAAAGAAGTGCACAGCAACACAACCTCTAGACCTCCAAGTGTTTAATGGCCATTTGAAGGTCCTTATCACCTCTGCCACTGCAGTTAACCACGACCTTAGTTCCATTTGACAGCATGGGGCATAATTTCTCCAGATAAGCCAATGCATGAGATGTCTCTAAAGCTGGTATTATGCCCTCCAATCGAGATAATCTCTTGAAAGCTGCAATTGTGCCAAAAAAAATTCAATAAAATAAAATAAAAATTTAGAGAAAACTCAAAAAAAAAAAAAATTTCTAGCTATATATTCAAGGGCCACATTGCAGTTTTTACAGGGAAAAAAAGCAATGGTTAGGATTCTGAATTATTTAGTCAAGCTCAGCTCTTTCCTCTGCTCCACTCACTTAAACCAACCTGAGCTTTGTTTTGTGACTCCTTACTTGAGCCTGAGCTGAGTCACAGTTGGCCTATATATCCGCTTGAAGCCTCAACTTTTTAGCCAAAAGCTTTATGGGCCTCCAATCACACATGCTTGCAGAAAATTATCAAAGGTGAAACATATGTACCTTCCAGTGCCTCTTCATCAGTAGAGCTATAGTATTCAGCACGCCCAATGTCCTTCAAAAAACTATGTTCTGGTCCAACCCCAGGGTAATCCAACCTAGGAATCAATTACATTCACCATATAAATGAGAAAGCAGAAACCAATAGCATGGATAGACAATCTTTTTTTTTTTTTTTTAATTTCTTACCCGGCACTCAGAGAATAGGGCTCAACTATTTGTCCATCATCATCCTGCAATAAATAGCTCATAGCTCCATGCAACACTCCTACCTCCCCTTTTGTCAAAGTGGCAGCATGCTTCCCACTATCTAAGCCAAAACCAGCAGCCTCCACACCAATCAACCTAACATCTGCATCATCAAAAAACTCATGAAATAGCCCCATTGCATTTGAGCCTCCCCCAACACAGGCAACTAGTACATCTGGCTTGCCACCCCATTTCTCAATAGCCTGTCTTCTTGTTTCTTTCCCTATCACAGCATTGAAATCTCTGACCATCATAGGATACGGATGAGGCCCAGCAACAGAACCCAGAATGTAATGGGTCGACTCAACATTAGCTACGGAGTCCCGTATAGCGTCTGATATGGCATCCTTCAGTGCGGAAGTCCCGGAATGGACTGGTCTAACCTACATTAAATTCCACCCCCAAAAGAAAAATGAAAAATAAATTACGAATAGATACTAAATAAAATAAGGACAGGGAAGAAAACTTTAAATGAGTAAGCAATCAGCTTGCACAATAAAAATTTAAGTTTCCTTGTACCTTATGGGCTTATTAAAGATGTAACTGAATAGTTGAAATTTTGGATTCGAATTTGTATGTGTTTAGAGTAATTCGAATTCAAACAATCGAATTCAGATTCAAATTCAGATAGCAGGGGTCGGATTTGAATGCGGATCTAGATATCGGTCAAAGGGCCAAGATTATATCCGTTCCGTTTCTCCTAGTGTTAAGATGCATATAACCTTAGGTTTTAAAGTATTAAGACGCATGTAGTCTTAATGTTTATATAGCTTTTTAATGTTTCATCTCTTATTTTCTTGGGGTAGACTATATATTTGTTTTAAACTAGGGTTTTCTCTCATTTTCCTTGCAATTTGTATACTAGTTCCATTTTATGGATTCGAATTGCATTTTAACTGGTATCTAGTTAAATTTCAAATTTGGTTTTTATACTTCCGTTGGATTTCAGATCGGGTTCAAATATGGTAGTTGGTAAACAGTTGGTAAACAGATTTGGATAGTGACTGTCAGGTTTGATGACCATGTACGTGTGTACAGATTAGAAGTAGTTGAAGAATTTTCAGTGAAAACAGTGTGTTCTTACCGCCATGCAAAATTCCAGCACTTGATTAATAAAACTTGTTGATTGGAGAATCATTTCCATCTTTTCTCTAGTTAAATGATAACTTATTGAAGGCAAAAGAAACTCCATAAATATGAAATTCATTGTATTTGCTAAGCGTATAGGTGAAAAAAAAAAGAAAAAAAAAAGGGGTTTCAAAGATAGCTCACATAGATTTCTTGGACAGGTGACTATTCTAAATTCAGCCACATGGAAGGTTGATGTGGCCAATTCTAACCGTCAACTCCATAGATGCCCCTTGGGATCAGCCATTGTTTTGAAGTCCAGCTCTATTTTATGGGCCAAAATAGGTGAAAAATCCAAAATGTAATTGAAGGTTTTATGGTCCTAAATGGGCCGGTGCTTCAGAGTTTGAAGTTTAACCTATGAGTAGGGATTCAAATCCTCTCCTCCAAGAGATTCTAGAGGGGAGGTGACGTTCCCTTTGGATGGACAACACTTGGGACTCGGATGAATCTGAGCTCTCCATCCGAGCAGACAAGTTGAGCGGACAGGGGGTGTCGGCTTGGATGGAGGGCTCGGATTCACCCGAGCCCTAGGTGTCGTCCATCCAATGAGGGCGCCACCACTCTTCCAAATTCTCTTGGAGAGGATGTGGATCCTATGAGTAGAGGGTAGTGTGCCCAACGTCTGGAACTCTTTTGGACTTCTCAAGAACCATTTAGTTCCATAAAAGTAATTACAATCGTCATTGCAAAGTAAACAAACAACTGGGCTCTTCAAATGCACCGAATTCTTGGTGGTTAATTTCAGGAATACCAAATTCAGGAGATATTACGCTAATCCAAATGGTAAAAAAAGTATTACATGTGACACATTGGCATGCAAGCAATAAAATTCTCATGCAATGGTTATTTTGCAAAAAATAACACTCAGAAGACTACTAATCTGAACCCCTACCCCCAAGGGGGAAAAAAAGTCTGTTTAGGCTGTGGGGATTCTCGATTAATCTTATGGTCATCAAACGACATGGGGTGAGGAGTACAACCTTGCCATACTCTTACAAGGGGTCCTAGACAATTCAAAAGATAATAACTGCCCATCTACCTCACTCAGTATCATCACTAAACCTATTCATTTATCCATCCCATTCATCAGACAAGGATTTCTCCCCACCAAATTGAGATAGATCGATGAACAAGGATACTTGATATAGGGGTGTCAATGGGTCGATATGGGTCGGTTTTGAACTGGAGCCAAGTCGGTTTCGGTCTAGGTCAAGTCGATCTAGGGTTTTTTAGGAGCAAAAACATGTATAATAATTTGGATTGGGGTGGATTGCACTGTGCATGTTAGTTATTTCTATATTTTAGTTGCCTGGTTTAATGGACTCTTATTGATCCACTATTGGTTCCGTTTTAGTTTTATTATATATATATGTAGTAAAAAAAAGAGAGTTAGATTAATGGGTTTTATCGGGTCATTATTGGGCTAATTCGATTTTTGTTTTTAGTTTTCTATATGTATATTTAATAAAATGTTGGTTTAATGGACTATTATCTGTCTATTATCGGGTTGGTTCGGTTTCGGTCTTATTGCTCTGTTTTGGTTTAGGCTTATCAATTGGTCTGGTATGATTTAATTTTTCATCGGATTCTAAAAAATACAACCCAAATCCTATCCAATAAAGTTCAATTTCTATTTGATCTGTGTCAAATCGAGTTTGTTTGATTTTGATTTTTTGTTCGGACCCAATTTTGACACCCAGCTGTGAACATCAAAGAATAAAGGGAAATTAATACTAAAACATTTAAACCATGACTGATGGAGCAAATCAAATTAGGATGAGAGTAAACCTCAGCCCCAAGAAGCTTCATTTTGATAACATTAAAAGTTTGCCTCTCCATGTCTTGAGCACCCATGTAGATAACACATTGCAAACCGAACCTAGCACATACAGTAGCTGTTGCGACTCCATGTTGACCAGCACCTGTCTCAGCAATTATACGTTTCTTCCCCAAGCGCTTGGCAAGCAGAGCTTGAGCGACAGCATTGTTTATGTTGTGAGACCCTGTGTGATTCAGATCTTCCCTCTTCAGGTATATGTGAGGTCCTTCACCATCAGGGCGTTTATAGTGCTCTGTCAACCTCTCCGCAAAGTAGAGAGGGCTTTCCCGTCCAACGAAGTCCCTCAAAATTCCATCTACCTCTTTCTGCCATCAAATAAGTTAGTACTAACGGATGTGAATGGTGATGGGATCCCATCACCGTTGGATGTGTGGGACCCACTGGATATGGGTGGTGATAGGATCTTCAGGGAGGATACAAGTATATGCAGGATAATTAGAAATGCAACGAAATTAATTTGTTCCTAAAATCCATAAATTGAATTATCGAACCTGGAATTCCTCATCCCCAGCAAGTGACCGGAACGCTGACTCGAGCTCCGTAAGAGCATATATCAGGGTTTCTGGGACAAATTTCCCTCCAAACTTGCCAAACCGACCGAATGAATCGGGTCTCTGCAATTCCTTCCATTTGTTCTCTTTCACCTCCACTTGAGCTAATTCAGTGTTCTTAACAAAGGAAATCGAAGCAGGTTTAATGGCAGAAGAGCCGGACTGGAATTTCTCAATTTTGAAGGGTATCCGTGGATGAGTGGTAGAAGAAACGCAACACCTGAAAAAGGACGTTGGAGTTCGGTAACTGTGGCTTGTGGAGATCGCCATTTGAGAACTGAGACTACAATATGAGTGGAGAGACGGTTTTCAACCTCACAGTGACCGACAACAGTACGACAACATCAACAAAAGAGATGAGGGTGCCAACAAAAAACAATGGCTTTTTAAGAAAAAGTTGAACACAGAATTGAAAGATCCTTATCTCATATATTATCGTGATATGTGATGTCCCATATACCACGTGATATATGATATCCACATGCCATTTGATATCCATGTCTAAAACGTCGCTATCGAGTCTCACGTTTTACAATCTGTCTCACATGAGTTGTATTCCTCCTCCCACACAATTCTATACACTACCTAATGTAATCTCATATGGGTACAAACTCTAGGTGTGTGCGTGTGTTTGGAAACCAACTTACGGTTGTATAGAAGAACACAAATACACCACTGTAATCACCCGATTGTATTTAGCAATTCATACACGCAGAAGAATAACAGAATCGTGAATACAAGCAAAATTATTAATTTCAACAATATTTCTTGTTGTTTCAATATGGTATCATGGTGGTGCATCACCAGAGTCACCCAATTTTTCACAAACTCTTCTTTTTATCTCCATCAAACTAAACTTCAAAAATTACCTCTTCAGATGTGCTTAAGTCATGCCCTTATCTCCTTGGCCATCTAGGCAGGACTTCTCCTTGCCCACAAGCACCTGCCACATCCTCTGTCAGTTCCTCTTCAACACTGACCACTTCAGTACCTACCACAGCAAAGCCATCCACAACCGCATGAAAATTAACAATAGGACTACAACCTCATGAGCTTATTGATCTCGTCTCTCTCTGATGAGGCCCTTCCCCTCATTATTGGACTCACCTCAAGCAAACAGATCTGAGGCGCTCTTGAGAAAGCTTATGCATCCACATCCCATACTCGGATTCTATCTCTCCACATCTCTCTCCAGGAACTGAAACACAAAGCTGATGAATCCATTAGCTCCTCCTACAGTGACCTAAGGCCATTGTTGATGAGCTGGCAGTAGTTAATAGTCCTCTTCTACCTGCAAATTTAAACATATATATATTTTGTGCCCTTCGTGGTGAGTTCAAGACTCATACTGAGACTCATTGCACATGCCAAGCCTCTCTCCTATTTTGATCTTCATGACCTTCTACTTAACCATGAAGTTCTGACTGATTTTATGGTCTCCCAGTAGAAAATCTCCTCCCCAGCTCCTACACTGGTCAATTATACTCAGACACCCTCTAACCGTGGTGCTTCCTCAGGCTGTGGATTCCCAATGGTCCAATCTTCAGATCGTATATAGCGTCGCCGAGGTTCTCGAGGTTGTGGCAGTCGTCTGTTCCCCCCATGTCAGTATTGTTCCATTTGCTGCTGCAATAATCACTCCATTGACAACTGTTACTACCGCCAACAACCTCCACCATCCCAACCACACAGTCCCTCTATCACCCCCCCCATCTGCCCACTATACTATCCCTTACCCAATGCAACCTCCTTTGTTTCCCCCTCCCCAATCCTACTAATGGTTCCTTGACATTGGTGCTACCTATCAAGTCACAGTGCAAATAGGTGTGATAAGGGTAAAACCAAAATCGAACAATTTATTAAACGGTTTCAAAATGTTTACTAAGACTGATTACTAATCGTTCATAATTGGTTTTGGTTTTGGTTTTTTGGTTTTTAAATGGTTTCATTGCCAAGAGGGAGAGGAAGAGGGGATAAAGGAGAAGGAAAGCATTAAAATAATTTTATTCCTTCGGGAGGCTTACAATTTTAAAGTAGGTCAGGTGGAAAACGTTAAAGTAAAATTTATTTCTATGAATAGACCTTCAACACGAAGGGTTTAAGGTATAGGTTTAATCTGTTTTAATGGTTCCAAACAGTCACTTTAAACAGTTTCATTTTTCTAAACAGAATTGAACTAAGTTAACTGAACAATTTAATTTTTTAAACTTGAATTGAACCATTTAGTAATCGGTTCGATTCCATTTTGATTTATACGGTTTGATTCGATTTTGATTCACGATTTTGGTTCATTTTTTAACACCCTTAATTGCACAGGTAAATTTCTCTTATCCATGGTCAAGAAAATCTTTTTTTTTAAATGTAAATTTTCAACATTTGCCATTCCATTTATATGAATACAAGTTATGCTAATATAAGTTTATAAAATTCTGTTTGGATTGTGGTTCGTGATCAACTTGTTTTTTAGATAAAATTTTGAAACGCAAGTTAGATTAATCGTGTGAGTCACGTATGCATCATGACAAGCCCACCCCTATTTTATCTAATTTTTTTGGAGTAAAAGATTGCTGATCAACATCGTTCCCTTGCATCCTCTCACTTGGAATTGTAAATGACCAAGGGTAGGATGGTCATTCCATTGCCCTATTTGAGAGGGAACCGAGGGATGCTGCCAGGAGACATTGTTAGACTTTTCTAGATCTAGGGTTTCCACTAAACCCATGACGATCCATATAGGAGCTCTAAAATACAATGGAAATAATAAAGAGATGATTAACTGAAACATACCTGAGTGTTAATGATTTATTTCCGCCTATTACTTGTTCGAGCTTTCATCGAGTCTTCTACAACCCACCAGAGATCCCCTATAGTTCTCTTTACGTATAGGAGCCGAAAGAGGAATTAATAACTTGGACTGCAGGAACTCTGAACCTAGTATTTATAATATTATCTCAAACCTTGGACTACCCCCACAATGGATTAGGCTAGTTTATCTCTAACCCGTGACAAATCAGACCAACACCGGTCAAACCCATATTGCAGATTTCCACTATTCAATGGGCCTGGTAATTAATCAAGCCCACTAGGATAATATCTTACAATCTCCCACTTGGACTGGATTAATTACAAAACCAACATTGATCAGTGTGGCCATAGAATTCCATTACACGATAACTCGTTACAAAATTTGATCCAACCATCAAAGCTAGCAGTGTTGAACAACAGTAGAATATACACCTCAAAATACAGTATATAACTTTTTGTCAGTTACAAACAAATGTCTACTTAATAGCATGAACCGGTTTGAGATAAATATATGAGTCCAAAACATTGATCAAATTGTCCACGATTTAGTTACCTTGAAAACCTTGCAGGCATACCACTTCGATATTAAACTACACCTTCGCAAACTGCCTCTTGGGTTAATACTAGACTTCAGATTACCGCCTTTGAACCTTGGCTAAATGTCACCTTGTAACTTTGACATGTCAAAAAAGTGAACATACCAACAGCAAATGTTATAGAAAATCATCAATAATTGTGCCCATAAAATTCATAGGCAAAAACAGGAAAATATTAGGTCTCTCACTAACCAAGCATATCTGATTATTCCCATTGAAAAAACCTTTTAACCATTGTCAGGTAAGCTATCTTAGTTTGTCTCTACTTTGCCCTAAATGCCACATTATGTCTGGTACAACTTGTTTGAACCTATGATTGCATAGTCTAACTTTTAAAAGTCTATTCATCACATTACTATATAAATCCAGTCAACATTACACATATTCATATCCATTTACTTGGCAACATCCTAAGCATCATCGCAGGATTTATAACTTTCATACTTTGTTAAAATAGCTTTATTTCAGATTTTCATATAACATAATTCCATACATGACCAGGCCAGTCCAACCCAAGCTAGTCCAGCCTGGCTTAGCTCAAATCGACCAAACCAAATCAGTTCAGCCCTAGTGCATATATGCATGTACATTACATGTATTATATATTATAGTATATATTATATTATATGTTACATCACATATTATATATTATAATATATATCATATTATATTATATATGTTAGATATATATATATATATATATATATATATATATATATATATATATATATATATATATATATAGAGAGAGAGAGAGAGAGAGAGAGAGAGAGAGAGAGAGAGAGAGAGAGAGAGAGAGAGAAGGAAAATAAGGCTGGCCATGTGTTAGCCTTGGAAAAAATAGAAAGAAGGAGTGAGAAGAGAAAACTGGGTTTAGAAAAAAAGGACCGAGAGTGAAAGAAAGGAAAGAAGAGAGATAGAAGAAGAGAGGAAAAGAAAGGAAAGAAAGGGAGAAAGGAAAGAAGCAGAGAAGAAAGGAAAAAGACAGAGAGGGAAATATTGAGAGATATCAAAAAGAAGGGGAGGGAGGAGAGAGAGAGAGAGAGAGAGAGAGAGAGAGAGAGATTCAAAGAGGGAGAAGAAAGAGAAGAAGAAGAGAAGAAGAATAGAAGAAGAAGAGAGATTGAAGAAGTTGAAGAGAAGAGCAGAAGAGAAAGCATAAGCAGAAGAGCAGAAGAGAAGGGGAGCAGATCGAGATCGAAGGGATAAAGTAGAGAAGGAAAAGAAGCAGGAGAAGAAGAAGAAAAAGAAGAAGCAAAATAGGTAAGAACCTACCTATGACCATCCATTCAACCCCTTCTGTTACCTTCTCCTTTATTACCTCAACCCCCTACACCTCCATCACTTACCGCAAACACCCAACACCTTAAGTGTCAATGGGCCGGTTCAGTCCGATTTCGGTCTAGGTTAAAATGGTGTCAGGATTTACAAGCCCATCCCAAAACATGTCCATTAAGGGTTCAGGTTAGGGTGGGTTGCGCTGGACACAATAACTAATGGGCTGGTCCGGTGTCGGGTTGTTATCGGGCTGGGCTTATTGGGCTGATTTCAGGCTGGCTCGATTTGGGCTGCCTTCGCATGTAGCTATTTTTGCACGACAATAAATTTTTTGTGGAGCTTTTTGTTCATATTTAATACAAGCGAAAAGACAGTTACCTCCCCTGTAACTCACCTTAATGACAGTTGAACACACAAGTTTTAAGAAAAGACAAACGGTCCCAATTTTTAATGGTATTAAAGTTATATTTTTTATGGACAAATCTACCCCTGGGACCATTTACAACCTATAGGCTTTGAACCAAGAGGCAAATCCACCAACACCTAAGTATTATTGGATAATATTGAATCTATTTCATCATTGAATGCCTCTTTTCAGAATGTTACATCTCTTGATGCCATCGCTTCTCTATAGGTTTTAGGATCTTCTTCTATATTTAATAAAATAGGTATTTTATTAAGTACAAATTTTCTATCGTCTTCAACTAGGAAAACAATAAACTATAAATCAATAAAATTTGAATCTAAATTCTTTTTTTTTTCTAGTCCTCTGACTCCTTCTAGATTCACTAGGAATATCAAGAGATTTTCTTTTATTACTAGATAATAAACTTTGATAAATTTATTCATGTGTTTGTGTGGTGGTATTAGAATCATTGGTAAATTTATGTTCAATAAATTCAACATCCTTTAATTTTACTATCACATAATTGGATTCTAAATCCAATAATTTATATGCCTTCGAATGTTGACCATATCCCACAAACACACTTTTTAAAGCTCTTGGTCCATCTTGGTTCGTTTAGGATCCACGACTCTATAAAAAGTTAGACAATCCCAAACTTTAAGATAATTTAGATTTGATTTTTTCTTTTTCTATAATTCATGTGAAGAGACTTTAAATTTCTTAGAAGGTATCCTATTATGGACATGACATGCAGTTAACAATGCTTCACTGCATAAATTATTAGGTAAGTTAACATTTAAAATCATTAGGAATATGTATCGGGAATTTTATTTTAAAAGGCGATTTCACATTCACCATATCAATTAATGTTCTATTTTTTCTTTCAGCTAAACCATTTTGTTGTGGGGTATATGGTGCACTCATTTCATGTATAATGTCATTAACCTCACAAAAAAAAAAAAAATAGTAGCAAAGTATTCACCACCTCTATCACTTCTTAAGATTTTAATCTTCTTTTATTTTTTATTTTCAACTTCAGATTTATAGCACATAAACATGTCAAATACTTGATATTTAGTTTTCATTAAATACACATAAGTATATCTAGAATGATCATCAATGAAAGTAATAAAATATCTATTTTTTCTCTAGTTAAAATTCTATTTAATTCACATATATCAGAATGAAATAATTCAGAAGATCTTTCAATTGAATAAAAAGATTTCTTAGTCATTTTTACTTGTATATAAATTTCACATTTTTCATTGCTAGTATCATTACAAGAGATTAAACCATGTTTTGACATATATTTAATATAACTAAAATTAACATGTGCTAATCTACCATACCATAAACGAAAAGAAGAAGAGCCAACAACATAAGCAGAAGCATCATTCATTTTATTAATAATACTGAGTTTGAACATGCCATCACAAGAATACCCTTTGCCAACAAAGGCACCTTTCTTAAAAAATATAATTTTGTCGAATTTCAAAACAGCTTTAACTCCCTTCTTACATAATTGATTTACGGATACAAGATTTTTTTTTCTAATCTTAGGAACAAGTAGAACATTGACTAGCACTAACTTCTTTTCAGAAGTAAATGATATTTCAACAGTATATTTGCCAAGAACTTTTGTGGTATCATTATTTTTCATCATCACTTCATAATCTTCTATGACATTCTCAAAGGTCTTGAATTGAGACTTGTCATTGCACACATAGATAGTAGTACCAGAATCATACCACCAATCAAAGGTCTTTGTTGCAGTAGTTGTGTTCATTTCTGTGATCATGCAAATATGTAAGTCAGAAATCATTGTAACAAATGTATTTTCTTGCTCGACCAAATTTACAACATTGACATTCTCCATATTTTGTTTCTTCTTATCTCAACAATCACGCTTGAAATGGCTTTTCTTTCTGCAATGATAACAAAATTTATTGGTCTTGATTTTCGTTGCATTGGAGTCAGAAAATTTCTGAAGTTTTTTTTTCTTTCCTCTCGAACTATTCTCTCCAGAATATTTCTTTCCTCCTGAATTTGGCTTATTTTCATCGACATAATTCACTTTGGAAACAGTTTCAACATTCATTTTCTATAAATTTTGAGTATCTTCCTCGATCCTAAGATATTTTTCGAACTATTTCAAAGTAAAATCTTCAGTGGTATGAAGCATTTTCTTTCTGTAATCATTCCAACTAGGGAGTAATTGTACAATTATAGCCCCTATTTGCAATGATTCAGAAATCTAAACTTTAAACTCTTTTAGTTTTGATACCATGACAGACAAGTCATGCACTTGATCCATAACAGATAAATTATCAATCATTTTAAATTTAAAAAGTTTCATAATGAGAAATTTATATGTCCTTTGTTTTCTAACATTGTATTTGAATTTCAACGTTTTTCGAATTTTTTTCAGAGACTGAACATTGGTGAAGAGATCATATAATCGATATGATAATGTGTTGAGAATATGACATCTGCACAATACTTCATCATCGACACATTTCTTTCGTTCAGTCTTTAGTTGATTAGAATCATCATCCTTTGGTTATGGGAGGTCTTTTAAATTTGGGTCCAGCACGTAAGCAATCTTGAGTACAGTAAGCATGAACATCAATCTGTCCTTCCATCGATTGAAATTAATTCCATCAAAATAATCCAGTTTCACCACGTTCTGATCTATCACTTGAAACGAACTTTCTGCTTTTGCTTCCATCTTGAATATTTACCTTAAAATTGTTGAAAACTAATTATAGAATTGAAGATTAAAACAAAAAATAGTAGTGCTTAATTTTATGCAGAAATTAACCTCACACTGTCCTTAAGGTGATTATTGCCCACCCTATAATACTGCAAGGATTTTGACAATTCACCTCTATGATTCAATTTGCACCCAAGAAATTGCAGGCATCACTCTTGAAATTTCTTTTGGAGAATTTCTCTTGAAGTTGAAGAGTTTGTTAAGTTGTGCCTTCGTACAACATTTCTCTAATATTGTTTTTCTTTCGAAACCTATTTATTTTAAATGTGACTGTTGGAGATTTATTTTAAAATTTAACAGTCACAATCTGAAACCTTTTCAAACGTGACGATTGGATTTTTATTTAAATTTTAATAGTCACAACTGTTAGTTACAATCCAACCGTCATATTTGTTTGTGTTAAGAAAAAGAATGAATCATATTCAAATTCAAAGTTATTAATTCATTTCAAAGGACCAAACAACAGTTCCCTATAATCAAGGTTCCATTCGATTCATGCCAACTCAAGTAATCATGTAATCGTTTCTTATAATTAAGGTTCTACTTAAACCAAGAGATTCATGCACATGTGGATAGCAATGATCTCAAAGCATCCAAGAGTTTAAGTTATTGTATAACTCTATCATATGTAAAATAATTATTTTTTTCTGATTTATAAATACAAATAAAATAATTATTATTTCCTACAAACTCTCAAGGTCTTTAACGCACTTAACTTATTATCTATCAAGAGTTCCAACATTTTGCACTTTCTGTTAATGTCAACACCTCATTTTTACCACTGTGTAAGACCTCATTTCAGCATCCTTTGCAATGGAAAAGGCATTCTAGTCATTTAAGCCTTTGTGGAGAGAAAAGAAAAATTAATGAGAAAAAATAGTAATAACACACATACACACACACCCCATCTTGGTTCCTAGATGTCGCAATAGGTTTATTTTTTTTTTTTTTACACACATGCCATCTTGGTTCATAGATGTCGCGATAGGTTTTTATTTTTTATTTTTTATTTTTTATTATTATTTTAAGCTTGGGCTTATGATATAGGGGTCATGTCAGTAGGCTTAGATTTTAAATGGGCTTGGGCTTAGGATCAGGTCATTTGTTTGTCTTGTGAGTCAAAACCCAACTGAGGGTATTTGGGTCATTTGAGGAGGGTTATAAAGACCAACTAAAACCCTAGAAGAAAGGGATTTTTTTTTTCATTTTTGTAAAAATACTTTTCAATAATATATACCAAAAACAGACCAAGTGTCAGCAAAATTATTTATTCTGTCGTGGGTTCAGACTCAACAACCGCTTAGGTTGTGGATAATTAGGGACCACCATTTATATTAGCAAGAATCGTATTACTTTATTATCTTGATTCTTAACCTCTCGTTTCCTTGTATCACTTTCCCATTTGCCAATTAATATAAAACAGCAAAAGGAAAAAAAATGTGATAGTGGAATCGATCGTCTTCCACAACAATTTGATGCTCAAAATTGGTACGCTCACGTTATCAAACATGGACCTGTGGAGCTGATTCAATTCTTATGCCCATTATTAAGAATTAAAATATTTTTTTATTGGAATAAACGCACGTGCACATACAATGTATGTGGAATTGAACTTTTTAGTCCGAGGAAAAGCCACGAATCCTTTCAAAAGATCTGTATTCTGTCTTTCCAGTGGTTTTTGAAGGACAGTGGTAATCTGTCTTGAATGGTCATCATGTGGCTCTCGGTAAATCCGAGACTCACGTCCGACCCGATACTCAGCCGACAAGCCGAGCCGACAGGGATTGTCGGCTCAGACGTGGGTCTCGGATTCACCCGAGAGCCACGTGACAGTCATCCAAGATAGGTTACCGCGTCCTCCCAGAATCACTAGGAGGAGACGATGTGAATCCTCCTCTCCAATGGTTATTAATGATTTAACAAGGAAATCGTGTTTATTACAACAAAAAAAAAACAATAAAATAAAAAAACAAAAACAAAAAAACAATAAAGAAACAAAAAAACAAAAAAAAATCATTTATAGATTTGAAATTTTCATTTCACTTCTCTTTAATTTTTCTTACAGTCAAATGGAACCATTGATTTCGAGGTAAGGCTTTACAAACGACCTTCGTTGGAGTACCTTTTCCCACACACCCATTCGTCGGTGGCCTTCCCAACTTTAATGATTTATAACAAATTTTTAGAATGTGATAGAAAAACATTTTGACAAATACCAAACTCATTGAACACGTTCTCCACTCCATGTTATCATCTTGTCATATGTTAAATTCTAGGTTGACTTGGCTTCTTTTTTGTTTTGTTTTTCTATGGTTGATGGTGAAATTTCCATTGTTCATATTATTGTCCATATCCTAATTTGTATAACATATGTTCCTCTCTAAATTTTGTTTCTTTCTTTTCAAAAATCAAATAGAAGGTAATTTTTTTAGGTAAAATCCCACATTTTTATGCTGATTTCATTATATAAAATTCCATTTTTGAGAATTTAAAAAAAAATGAAACCGTCAAATTAATTCCTTAGACTATGTTTGGATGACAATAAAAGAAAAAAAAATATAATACAAAAGCAATGATGAAACAACGATTAGTTACGTCTCTCTTTTTTCATGTCAAAAATTTTATTTTCTTTGATGTCCAAATACAACCGTAAATTGTTGGAAGACAATAAATGGATAAAAATGAAAAAAAAAAACATAATAAAACAAAAATAATGATGAAAACTTTTTCATTGTCTTCCAAAGATAGCTTTAATTCAAAAAGATTGTGTTCCTTGAACATATTACATATTCTCAGTAAATAGGAATTTTTTTTTGTAATGAGATTTTCTGTTTGATTGCATGGATCTTGTGCCAGTAAAGAGTCCAATGGGAGGAATACGAATATGCCAAGGAGGGAATGAGGGTTCATGTCACAGTCTATGTCAAAGGCGTACGTAGGTAAACACCAGGCATTTTTTTATTTTTTTATTTTTTTGATGGATGAAAGTACTTAATTTGGACTTTATTGTAGCAGTCCTAATGTGTCACATGTTTCTTTATTAATTTTGGGTTACAATTACTCTATAAAGATAAATTGCATAAATTATTTAGGGCAACGAGGAACCTATAAGGGTGTCCACTGGTATCTTATTTGATATTCGATATGTCTCGGATAGGTACCAAAAAAAAAAAAAAAAAAAAAAAAAGGCCCTTACCATATCAGTATCGGATTATAATATGATATGGAAACTCGGACCGATAGCATTCAGTTACTATTTTATACTTATATTAGTTATATATTCGTAAAGTACAAAAACTTATATTAGTTTTACAATTATACACTTATAAAATACCCAAAAAAAGGGTATAATAAACTATATAAAAACTGTAAGATACTGGTTTTGTACCATCGGTATACCAGTACAAGAACTGTACCATACCGATTAGCTATTCAGTACCAAAACTCAAACCATTATCATACCGGCTAAAAAACCATATGCTGATTTCGATATAAATGGTTCGATACCGGTTTCGTTATACGGTACCTGTACCAAATTGACGCCCTTAGGAACCTAGGCTCAGCCTTCAATAAAACCAATCTAACCCTAGACAACTGGACCCATGTAAGAACCCACAACCGACATGGACCAAAGAATCCAAATCGTCTCGTGTCGTTGGAGAGGCACCAACCGTGATCACATGGCTGGCCTTCCCTCGGTGCACATATGATTATGTGGACCGAATGAAAGCTCATATGTGCACCAAGTGAAAACCAGCCATGCAATCATGGCTAGTGCCACTAGCCAATTTGAGACGATTTTTATCCCATGGACTACGACAACCCAAAATCCATGAGAACCGAGTCGAAGTCAATGGACATAGTTTATGCTTTAAATAAGGCTCTCTTTGGTATGTATCATAGAATTAATTATATAATGCATTATGGCACATGTAATTGTTTGGTATGATTTATAGTATTTATTTATTTTATAATAATCTAAAAACCTTCAAATAAGTTAGAAGGTGTTTATCATTATTGTCATAATTTATTATTACTTTTTTATGTCTAGTGGTACTTAATGATTATTACTAATGACTCATAATTTTACCCCAAAAAAAAAAGACTCATAATTTATTTCCATAAATGATTTATCATAAATAGTTAATAAACATAAATATAAATGGTACCAAAGAGAACCTAAGGTACATTATTTATCTGTCCAAGTGGACAAATAAGACGGTGCAAGTAATATTGCTAGTTCACCACACTCCTGTATTTAGGAAAAATCATCTCAATGTCTAGTTCGTCTAGCTGTGATCCTATGGTTGGAGTTCATCAGGCTCACATACCGATATATTGATATGTGCATCAAATGAAATTCAGTTGTTGAATCGTGACTAGACGCCGTCCAACGAAACGGAGACAATATGAGTCCCATGTAACCTGGAAAAATCCTCTCATGTTGTATAGTTCGCTCAGCTATGATCCAACAGTTGGAGTTCATCAAGCGCACATACTGATGTATTGGTTTGTGCACCAAATGAAATTCAATTGTTGAATCATGATTAGACGCCATCCAACGATTGGAGACAATATGAGTCCCCTGTATCCTAATTAGTAGTATCCACCAAAAAAGAAAAAGAAATAGTATTTAATAAGCTATGCCTGATTTGCCTCAAAGACAATTAGGATCACATAAGGCATTTGTTTGATGATTCAGTGCCTGCCACCCTACCACCCAAGTCAGCAGCATATAGACTTTGTTTATCCAAAAAAATAAAAAATTTAAACTATGTTTGGATGTTAGGAAAAAAAATTTAGGAAAATTTACTCTTACCCTTATGATTTAGTTATGTTATAAGGCGCACCTCTCATTTCGAATCATTCACTTAGACATCCTTGTTAGTTTACAAGTTGTTACACTTAACTTGACTCCATTAGTTGTCCTTCATTGAATTATGACGTTCATGTTGTCGTAATTTCTAAGTCAAAACTATCATAGACTATGTGGAGTTATGTTTTTACCCTTACTTATGCTTTACATTATTGCGTCGGTCTCTCCAGCTTAATCTCATACTCTAGTCCAAGAAGGCTTCAACCTACGCTCTACAACTCCTCTCCGACAACTTGAAAGACATCATCGAGTACATGCAAATCTTCTTCGGCGACTCATCGAACGTAAGTTTATTCTTTTCCCCCCTTCGCACTGTATTAGATACCATCATTTGTTCATCAATTTCATCTTTTTCTCTATCATTTCTCAGATGAATTTATTAGGTTGATGTCTTGTATTCTGTGGGATCCACGTGGTTACTGAGATTGTACTTGTATTAAGGTTTATATCTACTGCATGTAAAGAGGTAAATTAGTAATTATGTGAGGATTAAGGTTTCTAGGTTTGCCTATATATTGTCTCTGTGTGGGAAAACCTAAGCGAGGGCTGACAGAGGAAAACACTGTCAGGTGGAGATCTATAAACTTTTCTTATGAATGAAAAAATTTATCTTTCTTTGGTGTAGATGTAGGCATCACAAGATGGGGTATTGAACTATGTTAAATCTTCTTGTTAAAATTGAAAACATCATAAGATGGGGTATTGAACTATGTTAAATCTTCTTGTTTGCGCTCTTTCAATCTTAACAAGTGGTATCAGAGCTAAAGTTCAATAAATCGGTCATTGATCTGAGAGTTAGAGGAAGGTGTGTAAAAGATATGAAGAAGAAGAAGAAGAAGAAGAAGAAAAGATATGGTTGAATAGTGGTCTTTCTCTCTTTTGTTAAATCAAGGAAAATGATTGAAAATGTACCACTTTTTTTTATAAAAGCCATTGTTTGACGGTGATAAGAAAAAAAAGGACCGGGAAAAGTGAGTGATTCCACCATTAGGAAGTTAGGTAGGAGAAAGAAAAAGAAGTAAAAAGTAAAGGCAAAGATTTTTTTAATTTTTTTATTGTGAATTACTTTATCTGAGTAATTATTACTTTCTCCACTGTTGATATGGAAGAAAAAAATGAATTAAAAGAAGAAAGATGACAAGTTGTCAGAATAACAATGATTGCAAAGGGTTCAAGGAGTGTATTCAAATCCTTTTTTCCCAAAGGTTCAGGAGGAGGGTGATTCCTATCAGTCAATGTTCGACATGTGGGTGTCAACTGGATCCGAGTCCTCTATTCGAGTTGATGCATAAGCCAACACCCTTTATCGGCTCACCTTATCGATTCAGATGGAGGGCTCGAATCCAGTCGACACTCATGTGTTGGGCATTTGCTAGTGGTAGCCGCCCTGCCTCCCGAACCTCTGGGAGGAGAGGATTTGGATCCTCAAGGAGTTTAGGTTTTCAGAAGGTATTAACGAACTCAGGGGATTGCGTCATGAGGGAGTGGATGACCAATCAGTGCCTATGAATAGTAAATCTGGGGTGATACAAGGAGAACTTACGATGGAATTTATGATGGAATTATGGAGGATTTCGGGAGACAAAATATAGATGTGAACCTAATCTATGATCGGTTGGCTGCAAGGGGTGTTGATCGGTGCTTACAATTGTGCGATGATAGTTCGATTCTGACATAGAGAATTTCAGGAGTGAAGACCTTTCACCCAAGAAAGGTCTTGTTGTAGCGGTAGGACTGGCCGGGACCTGGTCCGCCAATGGGATGTCTAACAAGTGGTGTTAGGCATGGAACTAGTAGTTCAGGTATAGGGGAGGAACCTATGAGGATTGCTGAAGCAACAGTAATGGCTGCTAGGAGGTGGAGCGATTGTATTAGGCGGTATTGCATGTGGGTCTGGGTGCTAGTGGAGCTCATAGACAGCAACGGTTAGGAGGCTCTGATCAGATCGATGGGGCGATGACAGCTGTTCGAGGATCGAGTCGAATCAGGGAGGTTTTTGCCTGAATCTAACGGCGGATTGGTATCCCAACTTGGTGCGCATCATGGCCAGTTGATGCTGCACAATGGGGTAAAGGAGGACTGACAGACTGGGATGAATTGGATCTCTAGGTTTGTATTAGAGGTGCAGATGTAAGACCCATACTCCACTAATTGGGTTTAACCGTGTCGTGCTAAGTCTTCCCATCATAGCCGGTTCTAGCCGACCAACTTTGTGAAGGAACCACAAGACTAGGTGAGTAAATTAACCAAAAAATAATGTATTTTGGTTGTGTGGCCAATTGACAGCCATTGTGTGGCCGACCACTCTTTCAGAAAGTGAGATTAGTCAAATTTTAATTGAATGGAAGTACAAATTGCCTTGTGTGTCGACGGGTTCTGTGACCATACAATCGACCACACAAATCCAGATCCGACTACGAGATTTAGAAACTTTTCAAGTTTAGAGGATCTCTTTCCTCGTTGAGAAAGGACTCTATATGAAAATTTTTCCTTTATATAGAGGGCGTCTCCTAGTCTCTCTCACTCTTTTAGAACTAATTCTAAACCCTAAACCTAAGAGAGAAAGAGAAGGAAAAGGAAAGGAAATGGAGGAGGCTTGGAGAAGAGAATTTACAGAAGAAGTTGTTATCCTTCTCTACAGAAGGGACGAAGGTAAGGAATCTATTCTTGTAGATGTAGGTTGATTAGGATTAATCTCTCATCAATGAGTTGATGACCTGAACTTAATGTTATGATCGAGATCAAACAATTTCTCAATTAATCTCAAAGAGAAACCATGAAAATAGGTTAGGAGTAAGTTGTTGATGGAAAACCCACGAATGAAGCCATAGAACGACCCTAGGAGGTGTTCCAATAGTGAGCTAAGTGTTAGACTGAAAAAGACCTTCGAACGCAACCAGTAAGTTGTGTGGTCGTATCAGTGGTCAACCACAGACTCTTGGGAAGAATTACACAGGGTTGTGTGGTCGCATAGGTGGAAGCATGATGCGCGACCACACAGTCGACCACATAATTTCAGAAAGCCTATTTTGAGGCCAAATTAGATGTTAGACTATTGTAACTTAATATCATCAAACCCTAATCTAAATTCATAAATATCCTAGGTTGTCAATTCGTACAAGTTAACTTCTAAAGCTTGGAAGAGATCGATACTATGATTAAAGGTGGAGAAACAAGACCTAAATTAATTGGTCAATAATAAGCTATTCTTTCTTTTATTTGTCCAGTGCTATGATTGATGTCATGCTTATATGATTGTAATGTGCATCTCACATGTCATCCAATATTATTGCTACTCTTATTCATGTATATTTATTTTATGGTTTTACTCTATTGTTGATGATGATAGGAACACGCATGTGTTTGTGAGTGTGGTTAGTGTGTTGTATGGGGAGAGATGTGTGATCCATAAATCATGCTTCACATTGACATCGTCGTATCACTATTACCTTAACAGAACTAGTATGTCGTAGGGCATCAAGGGAGGTATTCGCGGATCGTGTGGTCTTTGACTCCGTTGAGAAACCCTACCTCTATCTCTATGGACATATTGAAGGATGCAGATGTAAGGCTTTGGATTCATATGGATGACATATGATTGATTAGTTGTAAGCCCTCGCCAGTAAGGGCATACATGCTGATATGAATAGGGTATCAGGGGAAGTATTGACAATATGTGATATTGATACTTTAGCTCTATATTTATTTCATGGTGGGTGTATATGTGACAACAATGGTGTTTAATCCATTGGACGGATTCACACACTCGTGTATAGAGGTGTGGTGGCCATCAATCATTTATATAGCACAGTTGCAAACTTAAACCAAATCAAATATATTAATTGAATGCATACATATGTTTGGACATCGTTTTGTTTACTCATTGAGCCGTGATGTGTGCTCACCCCTCGATGTCGAATATTTTTAATTAATAATGCATGTCCTACAGTGGAAGACTATATGGAGGCACCGTCTTATGGACACGTGGTGACGATGGATACACAGACTGTGGAAGATGAGCACGATTCTACGTGCTAGTGTTTTCAATGCATTTATTTTTAGTTTATATTATATTTTGATTATGGAAAACTTGTAATAGATTATTTAATTATGTTTTGAGTTGTTTGGAAATAACTGGATTATTTAATTATTTATCATGTTAGACCTCAGTTCATTATTAATAAAACCTTTGTTATTTATTTTATTACCTCTGATTATATTGTAGAATGTGTATTTGGTTTCGATGGTTGGCAAAGTCATTATGAGATCCTGGCTTGAACCGTTGGTTCTTATGACGGTTCATCACACTCTGGTTCGTTCAAAATTGAGGTGTGACAGTAAAGGTGAGAGGCTAGGGTTTTGGATGCAACTACAGTTGCAAGAGGACTGTGAGTGATGGTAATCTTTCCAGTGATGCTGTAGTAGTGGAGAGGTGGAGTCACTTCACATCGTAAGACGGCGAGCTGTATGGGACACCTGGACGGGGTGTGGGCTATACCGGTTTGGGTGTAGCAGTTTGACAGAGAGACATGTTTACAGAATCAACATCAACAGATTTTCTTCAAGGTGGTTTGCAGAATCCAAGCCAGGTTGAGATTTGTTGGGTTGGTGTCTTGTATTCTGTGGGGTCCACATGGTTACTTTGATTGTACTTGTGTTAGGGTTTGGGTCTATTACATGTATGGGTGTAAATCAGTAATTATGTACGGATTAGGGTTTTTAGGTTTGCCTATATATTGTCTCTGTGTGGAAAAACCTAAGCGAAGGCTAACAGAGGAGAACACTCTGTTAGGTGGAGATCTGTAGACTTTTCTTGAAAATAAAGAAATTCATCTTTCTTTGGTGTGAACGTAGGCATCCCATGATGGGGTGTTGAACCACGTTAAATCTTCTTGTTTGCGCTCTCCCAATCTTAATTGAATTCAACTGTACATCATATGCCATCTAAAAATCTACAATCCTAAGTTTGAACATTATTCTTCTTTATTCCTAATAGTAAACTAAAAACGTGGTACGATTTCTAAGGTTTTACCATTTCTAGGGGTTTTACAATTTCTAAGGTTTTGTCATCTCATAATGAAATTAGGGTTGAGTAATTACAAAGAGTATCATTTTCAGATTAATGAGAATAATATTGCACGCCAATGCTTAATTCTCAATTTTCTTACTGGTAATTGGATTGATGATAAATTATATGATGTTAAGCCCATGAGATTCTCCACTTGATCCATTGTTGTTCCACATATTTATGTTTATGAGTTATTTATATAAATCATTTATAATAATAAATTATGAGTTATAAATAATAACTGTTTGATACTACTAAACATAAAGAAGTAATAATATATTATCACAATAGTGATAGATTTTATCACACCTTTGAACTTATTTGTAGATTTTAGATTATATCAATCGAATTTAAATATAAATAAGTACCATACATCATACAAAACAACTACATATATCATAAATGTAGTATATAATTAATTCTATAATACATACCAAAGAGAGCCCTAGCTAGACTCAGACTTTTGCCTACCTTAATTTTTAGTTAATTAATTGTCTAAGAAATTACAAAAATTATCATTCTCAGATTAATGTCTTGATTAAACTCATCATCACCCTGTTTCAAATTCAGGGTCGGAATAAATTTCTTTTGGGTTAATTAGCTAAATTGAAACAGTAAGGATGAGATTATGTTGTTATATATTTTTTGAATTCCATTCTTTGGAAGTCTGAGGCAGTCTCATTACAGTCCCACGCACTCTTTTGTTGTCTGAATTATATTTGTTGGTACTTACTTTGAAGCACTTCCATCCAGAAAGAAGGAAATTTCAAGTTTTTTTATTTTTTTATTTTTTTATTTTTTTATTTTCAATTATGGATGATTGTATGGATTTGATTCTCAGTGTAATGAATGGGACGTATAAGATTTAAATGTTTAAGTTGATTAGTGTATGGATGAATGGTTTAAGGTCTGTAATAGGTATGAATATTTTTTTTTTTCTAACTATAGATGAATGTATGAATTTATGTCTGAATATGACAGATTCTAATCAAATGGTTATTCAAGTTTCTAAATGAAGGAATTTTCTAGTTTTTATATATGTTTTGGATGGGTTGCATTATGATTTGATTTAAATGGAAAAATGGTGGATGAATGGATTAGTGTATAGTTGGTTGAATGACGTAGCATGAATATGTTTTGGATGGTTTATTTTGTATTAGGATTGGACTTGAATTAAATGGATAAATGATGGATGAATGGATTAGTGTATGGATTGATTGTATGAAAGGACTGAATAAATGTCACCACTACTGTTCTAATACAAAAATAAGAGTGGCACTAAGAAGGCAAGGAATTTTCATTGGCATCTGTTTTTCTTTTACATTCTCACTGCATTCAAAACGAAAATCTTCATACATTATCAGCCTTTTAGAAATATCAAAACAAGGAGTACCACAAACAAAACTACAATGCAATGATCTACAATGGTCATTGACTTCTCTAATGCTTTACTCTAGTCTTCAGATTTTGGAAATCTTCCTTCAAAGTTTGCAAATCTGGATTACTTTCATTGAATGCTTTGGGTTCATCCAATGCCAACTTCAATGGTCTTCCTTCATCGCTAGGAAAACACCATCCAAAGTAGCGACATTTGTAATTATCCGAATAGCAATGGTATAGCTTGTTCTTGTTTTTGTCAGATTTTGAGATCCTCATTGCAACTCTTTTGTCATATTCACATTTTCGATACTTCAAAGAATGAAGATTATTGTCATTCACAATTGAAGAAGACATCTAGGCACAATGTTGTTGATTAATCAGACCTAATACATTGTAGTAGCAGCAAGGAGTAGAGAGTGATGAAGAGGAACAGAAGAGGATATGGAGAGGAGTGAGATTTAGAAAGCAGGTTGCAAGGGCGGAGGGAGGGAGGGAGGGAGGGAAAGGTTGGGGATTGTAAGGGCAGAGTGAGGGAGGGAAAGGTTGGGGATTGCAAGGGCAGAGTGATGGGGGTTGAATATGGGACAGAGGCAGAGAGAAAGAGGGAAGGGTTGGGTTGCAATGGTGGAGAGATTGGGGGTTGTAGATGATCAAAAGGAGAGAGAAAGAGAACAGCTCGGGGCAAGAAGAAATGAGAATGTTCAAATGAGGGAAATTAAAGGGAACAAGGGCAGGGGTAAAATTGTCATTAACCTTCCATGTGACTCCACTTCTAACGGATCCAAATCATCTCATCCCAATAGTTCGAGAGGAGGGGTGGCGACCCCAGTGGATGATCGCCGCGTGGGAGTAGGATGAATCCGACCCCTCCGTTCGAGCCGATAAGCCGAGTCGATAAGAGAATGTCGGCTCGAACGGAAGGGTCGGATTCATCCGACCGCCACGCGGCGACCATCCACTGGGATCGCCGCCCCTCCTCCCTGTACTTCAGGGAGGAGACGATTTGAATCCACTTCTAACACGTTTCAAAGGAGGTGAATGCATTATTTAAAACAAAAGATCTTAGATTTTAATATAACCAAAACATAGGGAGGGTTAAAGTAAATTTCTCAAAATTTAATCATTACTTTTATCTTTATCTTATCTTATGCTTTTCTTTTTTCTTGACATCCAAAACATTGTCTTAACCTTCACCATTTTGGAAATGGACAACCATCTTTGTCTGTATCATATAAAAGGGGGAAAAGATCACCACACGGCAAGGGTGGAGTTTTATATGCACTTTAGGCTTTTTATATTTATTTTTTTATTTTTTTGGTAAAAGCCCTGTGGGCTTTAGCATCCTCTTTTTCTCCTCTTTCATACACTCTTTTCTTTCTAACCGTAAGCCCATTATTGTTAAAATCATTTCTTACTTTTTCATGGGTGTGAGGTGGGAATATTAGTCGTTTGGAGAAAAGAGAAAGAAAAGAAAATTGAGATTCAGATTTGATGGGAGAGAGAATTTAGGGACATAAATATTTTTTTTCCCATAAAATTATGTCTATTTTTTACTCTATTTTGAAATTTTTAAATGATAATTCTCGAGTCTCGACCTATGTGCTTTTGAGTCCCCACCTAGTAATCACCCCACACACTTGGGAGCCGTCTTTTTTTTTTATTTTTAAGTCATAACAACATCTATTGATTATTGGGAAGGAAAGAAACAGAATTCTAATTACAAGACAGAGTCTGAATCCAGAAACTGATCGTCTCATCAAACCACATTCAGTGAGAGCTTTTTTTGGAAGGAAATAGACTATCCCATTTTCTACCCTTGGACACTTGAGAGTCATCCATAGAGTGTAGAAAACAGTTCAAAGATGAGTCTCATATACTCATATTGTCATGGCTGAACAAAAGGAACAACGGGAGACAAATTTTTTTTTTTTCCGTATCTTTACACCTTAGATACCTCACAAGAGTATGGGGTAATTATCACGTGGGTTGGATCTACACACCATGACCCCACCTTTCACCTTCATGCAATTTTATTTATTTATTTATTTATTTTTTATATAAGAATTCTAAAATTCTACATTTATTTCCAACTTTCCCTTAGAATCTTTATAATTAATCGACTTTATGCTTTAGCATCGGCGTATCACCATCAATTTATCAGCTTGTCCATATCCACTTTACTTCGTATGTCCTTTCCTTTCATCATTCATCAAGCCTAGAACAGAGAACCCTACCTACTCTATGGATAGGTTTAATTGGAATGTTCGAAAGCAGAAGATTCTAATCCAAGGGATGGTAAAGTGAATGTTTGATAAAGGATTGAGATCTTTTGTAGTGAGGCTATTTCTGTAATGAGGATCTCATTCATCCAAAATGGATCCACATAAATCCTGATGTTCTTGAGTGGATCGAGATATGTGTTGATCCACTTTGAATGAATAGGATCTTCACCATATGGTGGCCTCGTTATAGAAGATTTTTTTCCTTTCATAAATATGACATGTCACATTGGGTAGTAATGTAATTGCATAATTACACGCAACTAACTATTACTTATGAATTTCAACTGTGGGGCCTATGCGAGAACAAAACAACCCCGGCTTTAGTTTTCAAATTAATTTTCATTGCCCAATTGAAAAAGAATGCGTATATATTATTCCTATAAATCATGTACCTAGCTAGTGTAGCTTCCTCCACGAGCATTGGCAGGAGTGGGGCTAACAATGCAATCGGGACAAATTTACCCTCGATTAACTTGTAAGCGTTGGACTAAATTTCCCTTCCCACCTCTAAAACTCAAATCAATAAAATGGCAGGAAAATTTTCTTAGATCACTGCTCTATGACGACATTACCCCCTAGAATATAACCAGCCCGGTTCTCATGTGCGAATAAGAGACTTTTTGGTTGGTTACAAACGCAATCCGATACCAATATTGAATCGAATCAATTCAATCCAGATTGATATAAACATGATTGATACTGTGTCTGATACGAAATAAAAAAATCCAAAAGATCCTAGATTTAGAAATCATGGTGACCATATTATAAAAATGGGGGGAAGCATGACGAGAAATCCTCGTGTTGGAGGCATCAAGATTTTTTTTTTCCTAACGTGTATCTTATTTGAATTCGATGAAATTTTTTATCCACGTCAGATTATTACAGGATTCACATCGTCTCCTCTCTGAGATTAGTGAAGAGGGGCGACAACTCCAATGGATGGTCGCCACGTGGAGGTTGGATGAATTTCCTCCGTTCGAATCGACAAGTCGAGCCGACAAGAGAATATTGGCTTGAACAGAAGAGGCATTCATCCAACCTTCACGTGGTCACCATTCATTAGGGTCGCCGCCCCTCCTTAAAGTAGAAGGAGGAGACGATTTGAATCCATTATTACAACTCGGTACAGAATTTTGAAAGAACCCTTCGTATTAATTTATTAACTAAGTACTGTAACTAGATTCTATTCTTGGGACAACGGACATTTGTGGCCTCCACTTTTGTGCCCTGTTTGGCCGTCCATCCCCTGCGGCCCCTGTGTTTTTTCTTCTCTTGGGGCAGTGCTGGTTCATGCTTCTTCTTCTCTTCTTCTTCTTCTTCTTCTTCTCTCTCTCTCTCTCTCTTTCTATCTCTCTCTCTCTCTCTCTCTATATATATATATAGATATATATGTCTTTCTCTCTCCTTTTTTTTTTCCTGAACGGACTTCAGTGTGAAGTTTTTCTTCACTACTTCTTCTTGGGTAGATCAATGTCTGGATGTTGATGTTTTCTTGGGAAAGCTTCTTTCTGAACTGGGAAGCTATGTGGGCATAAACTAGAGTTGTCCATAAGCTTGTGGAGTAATTCCAGTCACCATTTTATCTCATTTGAACCCCATCAAAGAAATCTGCTTTAACTTACTACACTTCTGGGTTTTGCTATTGATTTGTACTGTTATGTGCTTTTGGGTTTCTATAGTTTGAAGCTCTAACCATGGCTTCCGTTCCTCCTGCGTTATTATTCATTTTTATTTGCAATCTTCTAAATGGTTATGTGAACTGCCAAAGGCCCTCAGTTGTGAATGTTGGTGTTGTGTTTACATTTGATTCTGTCATCGGAAGGGCTGCGAAAGGCGCCATGGAAATTGCAGCTGCCGATGTTAATGCGGATCCGAACATTCTTAATGGGACCCAACTCAAGTTAATAATGGAGGATGCAAACTGCAGTGTTTTCATGGGGTTCATTGACGGTACTTTTTATCTGCTTCTTGCTCCCAATTGGCTTTTATCTGTGAACTGTGGACATAACGCTCTGTGCGTGAACTTTTCTCGCAGAGATTGCTTTTTACGAAAAGATCTTGTTGTGGTTTATTTGCATTAAAAAATTGCAACTGAGTTTAAAACTGTTGCTGCTGAAGATGATTAAATAATCAAGTTTGTTTATAGACATCTGTTGCGGTGATATTTCAAAGAACAACTTTTTCTGATGTGTTCTTGGTCAAGTCTAATCTCGAAACTATGTTTAATTACAAAATAAATTGGGGAAGTATCATCTGTTTTTTATTTCATTTAGGTTTTAAGTTTTAATGTGTTTTTCCATACAGAAATAGAACCATAGATTTTATCTCAGTTGTGCTAATGCATAAATATTGCAGGTTCTTGTAAATTTGTGGTTTTTGAAGTAACTACTAGGAAATAGGGAGATCAAATGTGATGCACTAGGTGGAATTTTATTGGAAGGACTAAGAGAAAATCCAATCTACTGTTAGTTTTGAAGTGAAGTTTTCAGATACCAGATGAACTGTGCAAGATCCTAAGTTTTTAGGTGAAGGAAAATGGCGTACATGACTGTACTTGGTTCACCTTTATTGATTATAATGAAATACATTCTGCAAATTAAGGAAAGAAAATTGAGATAGAATGTTTCTGTTCCAAGGTTGAATGTGAAAGTCAGAGGAAATTTGAAGACGTAGTGTACATAATGATTTCTTAGGATCTTAACTAGTTATCCTATTTCAGCCTTTGTAAAGCCTCTTGCCCATGCAATTAATCAGGTATAGTAAGGCACATATCACTATGTGTTATTCATTTCTTAAGTTCCAGTCGCTATAAATTACATTGACTAGTTTCTCTAATTTGATGGTATCATGTGGGCATACCTTGTAACTTAGTGACCTTTTATATATAATGGCATGAGGTAGTTCTAGTGGACTCCTTTGCTTTCCATCGCCTTGATTTTTCATTCTGTGCACTAACCTTTTAGGCCTACACATGTCTTTTCTGCTTATCTCCTCATATACTTAGTATTTCGTATACTTTCTTTAGCATAAGGTTATTGTTTGGCCATTTTTTATATGCTTCAAGTCCCCCAATTTGTGGCAAAATTTGCCTGGACTGATGCTCTTGTATTTGGTTATTGTATCATCCTCAGACGAGTACTGTTATGTGCATAGAGAATATAGAACTGGATTGGAAACTTTGCTTGCAATGTCCTGAACTAGCATAGTATTCCTCATGTTGCATCGATAATTGAAATTGTATCTAACTTCAACTTTGAGCATGAACCATTCGGGTCAAGTTATTATAACTGTTGGTTGCACCTCCTGCCCCTGAAAGGGTAAGGATGCTTACGATAGCCCCTCCCCAGACCCCACAGTGGCGGGAGGCTTGTGCACTGAGTACACCCACCTCCTGCCCCCAACCCAAATAAAATAGTTCTTATTAACCTAGACATGTACTCCTTTTAAGAAACTGCTTGTATAGACCATGGTAATCATGTTCACTTGCGTACCCCAAAAAAAAAAAAAAAAATCATGTTCACTCCCAGGTAAGAACATTGAATGGTTCACCATGTCAACTCTATTGTCATTGGCACTCAATGCTGTTTCTCGGCTGTATTAGGTTCTTAAGACAATACATAAATTTTCCTGTAGAATTACATGAAATAAGTTTTGCCTGCAGCTTTTCAAGTAGTTGAGAAAGAAGTGGTGACCATTATTGGACCGCAGTCTTCAGGAATAGCCCATATGATGTCCTCCGTTGCCAGTGGACTCCAAGTGCCTCTTATCTCATTTGCTGCCACTGATCCCACTCTCTCGGCCCTAGAATATCCTTTCTTTATCCGAAGCACACAAAGTGATAATTGTCAGATGGCAGCCATGGCTGATTTGATTGACTATTATGGGTGGCGGAAGGTCATTGCTGTCTATGTGGATGATGATTATGGAAGGAATGGGATATCTGTTCTAGATGATGCACTTGCAGAGAAAATGTCAAAGATTTCTTATAAAGTGGCATTTCGGCCTGGAGCTAATCTTGATCACATTGCTGATTTGCTTAATAAATCCAAATTGATTGGGCCACGTGTTTACGTTGTTCATGTTAGTCCTGACTCAGGTCTTGCAATATTCTCCATTGCCCAACACCTTGAAATGATGACGAGTGATTATGTGTGGTTTGCAACAGAGTGGCTTTGTGCTACATTAGATTCATTGTCACATGTGAACCAAACATCGCTTCTTCTCCTGCAAGGGGTAATTGGACTACGACAGCATACTCCACAATCCTGGCAGCAGAAGGCTTTTGTGTCTCACTGGAAAGAATTACATCAACAAGGTTTAGTAAGTTCTGGATTGAATGCGTATGGCCTTTATGCTTATGATACAGTGTGGGCTGTTGCACATTCTATTAATTCATTCTTAAATGAAGAAAGGAATCTCACGTTCTCTTTTATGAAGAAGCTACATGATCTCAATGCAACAGCACTGCAGCTGAAAAATCTCAAAATTTTTGATGGGGGCACTGATCTCCGTGATAGATTATTGCAGATGAACTTCACAGGTTTAACAGGCAAAGTACAATTTGATACAGACAGGAATCTCATTGGTGGTGGTTATGAAATTATTAATATTGATAAGTCAGCACTCAATGGGATTGGTTACTGGTCTAATTATTCAGGTCTTTCAGTTGAACCACCGGAGACACTAAAACAGGGACAGCGTAGCTATTCCCGTTTGAATCCGAAACTCAATGATGCCACCTGGCCTGGTCAGACGATAGAAAAGCCACGTGGGTGGGTGATTGCAGACAAAGAAAGACCATTGAGAATTGGAGTGCCAAAACGAGTTAGTTTTGTTGAATTTGTAACAGAAGAGCATCAGAGTCATAAATTTGATGGGTATTGTATTGACGTGTTCAATGCAGCTCGGGAACTAATCCCCTATGCAGTTCCTTACATATTTGTGGCTTTTGGGAACAGTCAGTCCAATCCCAACTATAATGAGCTAGTGAGAATGGTTGCAGAAGATGTAAGTGCACCGTGAAAAATTTTATCTGTAGTGCTTAACAAGAAAGGATATCATATGTCACTTACAGGATGGATGTGGCCTATCTGGACATCACATTTATTTGTTTTTTTTTGGGATAAAAATGGGCATCATATTTAGTCGGGGACCTGGACATCTCTTGCCAAAAATTAGTCCCATGGATCTCTAAAATATTTGAGTAATTGAAGAGATCCCATGGGTGTGGTTTTCAGTATAATCTGCTTTGCTGGATTTTGGCCTAGGAGATCTCTATACATCCATCAGATGTTCTGTGCCATTTCCTCCTTTTGCATATCTTTAGCTTAGTCTGTAATTTCATGGTTTTTTTTCTTTATTATTCTGTTGTTAGGTTATTGATGGAGCTGTTGGGGACATTGCTATCGTCACAAACCGGACAAAAATTGCTGATTTTACTCAGCCTTATGTTGCAACTGGTCTTGTAATAGTAGCTCTTATCAGCAATAAAAAATCAAGTGCTTGGGTATTTCTCAGGCCATTTACTGTGGAGATGTGGTGCACCACTGCAGCTTTTTTTGTCTTGATTGGAGTTGTTATTTGGATACTTGAGCATCGTATCAACAAGGACTTCCGGGGCCCACTTAAACAACAGCTCGTAACTATGTTCCTGTAACCTTCCCATGCTAAATGAAACTCCATCCATTATCTTCTTTTTTTTAAATTTGAAGGTCATGAGGTTTCTAGTGTCTCATGTGTCAGCCCTCCACTCTCTCTTGCAGGTTTAGCTTCTCAACACTGTTTAAGACAAATCGTAAGCATTAATTTAGCTTCTATATTTAACCAAATCCTTACCTCTCCCTATTCTGTTATCTTCTGTTGTTATTTCTGTCTGAGTGCTCCATTGATTATACTCTTATCATTTACTAATTACAGAAGAATATACCATGAGTACACTCGGGCGGATAGTGATGATGCTATGGCTTTTCTTGCTGATGGTGGTCACGTCCAGCTACACAGCAAGTTTGACTTCATTTCTTACAGTCCAGCAGCTGTCATCACCTATCACAGGAATTGACAGTTTGATTGGAAGCAGATGGCCTATTGGATATCAAGTTGGTTCATTTGCTGAAAGCTATCTGAAAGACAGTCTTCACATACCTTCTTCAAGGCTGGTTTCTCTTGGCACACCAACAGAGTATGAAAGGGCACTGCGGCGTGGACCAACCAATGGTGGGGTGGCAGCAATTGTAGATGAGCTTCCATATGTGGAGTTGTTTCTATCAAAACAGAAGGACTTTGCTATCATCGGACAAATGTTTACCAAGAATGGATGGGGATTTGTAAGTGAAACCATAAGCATAAAAAATGCATACTTCATACATGCAATCATAGATTCAAGATTTTCAAGAGCATGTGTATATCGTTTCATGCATTACATATTGTATGACAACATGTAGTGAGGCAGAAATGCTGCTGTCCGCATTCGCCACTATACGGTTATTAACCATTTCCTGGGAAAATAATATGCTATTTTGGGCATTCTAAAATGGCACAGTTGAACAAATTGTCTGGCTGGAACCATCAAAATTCATTAAAGTTTAAAAAGTCAATTTTAGAGTCATTGATTATGTTATTATCATATATATCAGGTTTTTCAGAGAGGCTCTCCTCTTGCTGTTGACATGTCTACGGCAATCCTCAGACTTTCCGAAAGTGGTAAACTCCAGGAGATCCATGACAAGTGGTTTTGTAAGTTGGGCTGTGCCATACGGGGAACACTCAAATCTGATCCTAACGAACTCCAGCTAAGCAGTTTCTGGGGTCTCTATCTTCTATGTGGGGCTTTTTCGTTTTCCGCCTTTCTTGTGTTTATTATACAGATGGTTCGACAGTTTGTTCGACACAAGCGGAAACAGAGCGAAATTTCTTCTCATGCTTCTGAGCCATCAACTGCTCACTGTTGTCAGGTCATCTATAATTTCTTTGACTTCATTGATGAGAAGGAAGAGTGTAACAACTCTGAACCCCAGGCAGGTTGATTGATTGTGCGGATAAACATCGAGCATTTGAGATTGACAAATTTGGATGCACTTGGAAGAGGCTAGAAATCAGATGTTTTTCTTTTGTGGACCTCTGCTCAGCTTTGGAGGTGATGTACATAATTTAGAACCAGTTGAAATTAAAAAGACAAAGAAGAACGTTATCTTGTATGGTAAAACAAGAATGGGCGTATATAATTGTGCCCTCCATAGCTGCTATGTAATGCATTGACATACTTAAAAGTTGGGAATTCTAATATTCTCCTCTCTTTAGCTTCATGATCTAACTAATATCCATGTATGAAGCATGTAAATATTGTTTCTTTTATATGTTATAAAATGCCAAAGTCTCCAGTTTAGCATAAGGAGCAACTCTGTTATAGCTGTTTTGTATTTATTTCACAGATGATTCAAACTCACAATGTGGTGTGCCTCTCATACCAGTTGTCTGAGAAGCCAATCAATCTGTTCAATTTTGTAGAGACATCTAAATTTTCTAGTATGGATCAGGCAATAAGTTCAGTTGGAGAACTGCTGGCCTGAACTTGGGAATCAATGCTCCTGCAATCATCAGTTGGGCATTGGGCCTGAAGGAGAGTTTCTGTTGATCAAGTTATGAGGAAATAATATTGCAGATTGGCTTTAAATAACCTCAAAATCCATGGACAGATGGATTTCTGTCTACCAACAAAGAGATGTATGTGGATGGACGTGATTCCTGGAACAGTGGGGAGTAGTTGGGCTTCGGGCATGTGGATATAACAGGCAGAGTAATAATGACATCTCAGTGGTGGGAGAATCACCGATGAAGAAACAACTTTCTCTATAAATATATGTTATTTATGACAATAGGACTATGACACAGCACTTATCCATTTTGAGATCACATGTTAATGAAATAAAGAATATAATAATCCAATGAATGACAGAAGTAGACCAAAGAGACCTTTTGAATCTTTTATTCTATTTTTTCATATCTTTGGTTTATGAATGTGAGGAGGAAGGGTATGATATTCTATATTTCCAATATCAAGTAAGGAACTAATTCAGGTGGGTGATGTTCACATTTGACTTTGGGTTAGAAAATTAAATGTAAACAATAGTATAATCCCATTGTTTTACATGACTTTTTTTTTTTTTTTTTATTGGTTTGCTTGAGAGTCCTTACTTGTGTGGAAATTTTAGGTCATCTTTTATATATATATCTATATTTTTTTTTTGTATGATGGGAACAACACATGCCAACATCGAAAGGGTTAACACAAAATATTAGTTATTCATATATTGGGAAGGAACTGATTTTTGCACATGGCTGGATCAGCAATTCAGCCATTCATTCATTAGGGGTAGAAATGGTATTATATGTTCCCACTCCCTCACCGTATCTGATTGCAGAAAATACAGTCGTGCATGACCGTATATGAAACTTTTTGCCTAAAATAAAGAAGAAAAAAGTTAGACTATCATCCAAAAATAAGAGTTGCTAGAATGGAAGACAAATTTGGACTATTAAAAGTAAGCAGATTGGAATAACAAAAGTGTTGACCTCAGGTCCACATGTGGTCCACACGATTAATAACTCATTCAAATATTTTTGTTGCAATGATTGGAGAAAAAGGAGTCAAAAAAATGTCAAAACTTACAGAGGTGAGGGTTAGGGAAAAAAATTGTTGTCCAATTTCTTGAGCTGTAATTTAACGGCTGGAGTTTGTTTGACGCACGTATCGATGTATTGATATACGCACTGGATGAATTCCAGTTCCTAGATTACGATTGGAGTCATTCCAATGACAAGAAACAATTTGAGACCATGGATTAACCATGGAGCAAATAGGATATGTAAGTAATAAACATTTTATTTTGAGTTATTTAGTTAAATGAAAGATTTTATTTTTATTTTTCTAAGAAAAAAATCCGAATTTTGATAATTTCTTATAATTATCTCCATGCCCTAACAAGAATCCATTGTTAATGATTGCAAGGTATGGGGACCAATTACCTGTCATAATTTGATGGAGACCCACAAAAGTTGATATATTGTTGTTATCGTAAGGTATAAGTCCTACATTGGTATATGAGTGGATCCACTTTTGTCTTTTAGGGATCAGGTGAGGGATTGCTAAGTAATGGTGTGGGACTAAGGTTTTAGTAATCTATATCGGATTGGTTGAGACTCTGGATTGGTTGAGACTCTTGAGTGTTGATTCATATCAGCATCAATGTTTCGATCTTTTTATTAAACTTTTTAATTAAATAAAAATGCATGCCATGCATTCATTGGTTATGGAATCAATCCCGAATCAACTGGCCAACATTATAAGTTTATTAGTAGGGTATCAAAACTTAGACTGCAACGATTGGACCAATCAGCCCGACCAAAAAAAGACCAAAATCAGTTCAACCATTTAATAAACGATTAGGTCACGATCTTAGATGATGTATTAACCGGTCTTTCTCTGTACTGACCAAATATTGAAACCGGCCTAAAAGGCAATCTAGAACAACCCATTAAAGGCTGGTTAAGTGGCCTTGCGCCTCTCTTAAGTGTCTACTCTCTTTTATAATTTGCGATTCTAATAGTTTCTTTTCCAACCTATGTATGACTTAAGTTTTTTCACACCATATACTCCCTTTTTTTGTTGCCTTGATGACTTTAACCCCACATTGATTAACAACTAAAGATTAAAAAGAAAGGAAGTGTTTTTTGTTGTGTTAGTCATATATCAATTAGAAATTGATGGTTTAATCATTTAAAATCAAACCAATTGGTATAAGCTTGATCATAAACTGATTGTAGTTTGTTTGAAATGAATCAGATTATAGATCGGTAATCGGCCGATCGAATATAAGTAGATCAATGTCCACTGAGGATCAATTAATTATGATGTGTTCACGATTCTGTCTAAAAGTGGTGTTGACCAATTGAGCATTGAGCTTGACCAAAACCGACCAAGACAGACATATTGACATCCCTAGTTAGTAACTCACCTAATTAGACTAGAGATGGTTGGGAATTGTCGTTGTTCAATTGTTGACTACTTCCTAGGCAATTAAAATGGATAAGAAAATAATATATGGGGACATATTAGTAATTAAACTTCCCATTACAATCTGAAAATGCAAATTTCACTCCAGTCTAGTTGGAGCTGGGAAGCATTTTGTTGCTGCTAGAATCTGCGTCGAAATCTTCCGAGATGGAATCTGCAGACGATAAAAACTCAACGTAGGTGGTCAGGCTTATTGCGTTGGGGTCCCTCTGATTCTTAAGTTAGGACTCTAAACAACAAATAGTGAATGTGGTCGGTACTTCCAGGAAAGTCTAATGAGTGTAGGGATAAAAAATGGCACAATGGTAAAAGTACCAAGATAGAAATAAGAATGAATAGTAAATGTGGAATAAAGTTAAGTACAACCTTGAGGTCTGATCCTTTTTATAAGGACTGAGATAAAATGTGAGGAGTACGTGGAAGGTCAGAAGTGGGTCTCGTACACCTTTGGGATTCCAATTCGTCTCCAATTATTGGAGTTTCCAATTGCTGATCCAGCGGTTGGAGTTAACTGAGCGCGTCTATCTATACATCGGTAGGTGCGTCTGATTAACTCCAACTGCTGGATCAGCAATTGAAGATTCCAATAATTGGAGACGATAATAACCCCTCCTTTAGAGTATAGTAACAAAATTCTAGAAGTCGAATTTGCTCCTGCCACAAGTTTATAATGACTTATGTGCCCTAATGATTTTTTTTCCTGGTGAAAAGATGATTTTCTCTCAATGGCTTGGTGGCTCTATAAACATCCACGTGTTATATTTTTACTGGTCCATGGCTCAACACGTTTCAACGAAAACAAATCAAAGGAGATTGTTTTCGCTATTTTGGGCAAACTGGTCCTCAAGTGTGGGTCCCATGGTGGCATGGCCTATAATGTCAGAGATATGCATTAATCCTCAATTAACCCGTGTTACAATAAACGTGGTATTCTGAAATACATTCGCTGTACTTAGCGCATATGGACATACATTTGATGTTCCTTCTTAAATTGATCTTTCTTAAATTGATAGCACACCATCGTTTTCTGAATTCTGAACCACATGTTTCTCATTTATGAGCAAATTGTAAGGTTTCATGGAGTCTTGGAGAGAGAGAGAGACTTGGACTGAGGAAGTTTTCAAAATTAAAACAATTAATTTAATCATTAATATCAATTTGGTCACCTTCTTTATTGGATGGATTGAAATGTATCAGCACGTATGTATCCTAACCCATTCGATAGACGATTGACACGGCTGCGACAAGAGAAGATCTAGGTCCAGCTTTTGCTGCTATATAACTCATGCTTCATCTTTTTTCCCAGTGTCAAAATTGAAATTTAGCACTTAGTAGGCTTTCTTTGGTATATATTATAGAATTAATTATATAATAGATTATGATATACGTAGTTGTTTGGTATGATTTATAGTATTTATTTATATTTAAAATAAATTGATATAATCTAAATTCTATAATAAATTAGAAGGTGTTTATCATTATTGTGATAATCTATTGTTATTTCTTTCTATCTAATAATATCAAATGGTTATTATTTATGACTCATTATTTATTATAATAAATGATTTGATATAAATAACTCATAAACATAAATATAAGCTATACCAAAGAGAACTATATTATGATCTTCTTCAAATTATAAAAATCTCGAAAAAAAATCCTTTCCTATTATTAAATGGAATTTACTTGTTACACATGTCGATGGGTGTATGTACTGAATCAACTCCATCTTCAGCATAAAAATCCTCTCCCGCCTGAGTTTGGGCGGGAGATTTGGCGGCCCGGATGGATGGCCACCACCTGGCTTTCGGGTGGATCCGAGCTCTTCATCCTAACCAACACCCAAGCCAACAAACTGAGCCGACAGGGGTGTCGGCTCGGACGGAGGGCTGGATCCACCTGAGAGTTAGGTGGCGACCATCCATCCGAGCCGCCAAATCTCCTGCCCAACTCAGGCAGGAGAGGATGTGGATCCCCATCTTTACTGCCCTTCATCTGGCATTTTTTTTAAACCCTTCGTCTGGCATTTTTTTTAAGCTTCTTATATGGGTAGTAATTGTTTTCTGAGTTTACTGTTGATCTTGTTAGAACAGCAAGTAATTGAGTTTTTTTTTTTTTTGTCTCTTTTTTATTTTTTGGTTTATGGAATTTGGATTTCCCTTTAAGGGGCTGTTTGATAAAACTTCAACTCTGGGATTCTTATTTCTGGTTCAAATTTCTACTCCAACTTCAAAAGAATTCAGAAGTATAAGGGAGTAAAAACATGTTTGTTAACCTAATTTAATCATGGACTCCATAGTGGTGGTGGTGGGTGGCGGATGGTGGCACTAGTGGTGAGTGGTAATGGTTGATGACAGTGGTGGTGGGTCAGAGGTGGTGGCGAAGGGTGTGATTTAATGGTTGGAGTTTCTTTGGCGCACGTACCGACGTATTGGTATACGTACTGGATGAACTCCAGTTACTGAATACGATTGAAGTCCTTCCAATTACAAGAGACGATTTGAGACCATGGATTAACCGTGGAGCAAATAGGATATGTAAGTAATAAACATTTTATTTTGAGTTATTTAGTTAAATGAAAGATTTGATTTTTATTTTTCAAAAAAAAAAATCCGAATTTTGATAATTTCTTATAATTATCTCCATGCCCTAACAAGAATCCATCATTAACGATTGCAAGGTATGGGGGCCAATTACCTGTCATAATTTGATGGAGACCCACAAAGGTTGATATATTGTTCTTATCATAAGGCATAGGTCCTACATTGGTATATGAGCGGATCCACTATTGTCTTGTAGGGATTAGGTGAGGGATTGCTGAGTAATGGTGTGGGACTAAGGTTTTAGTAATCTATATTGGATCGGTTGAGACTCTTGACTGTTGATTCATATCAGCATCAATGTTTCGATCTTTTTATTAAACTTTTTAATTAAATAAAAATGCACGCCATGCATTCATTGGTTATGGAATCAATCCCGAATCAACTGGCCAACATTATAAGCTTATTAGTAGGGTATCAAAACTTAGACTGCAATGATTGGACCAATCAGCCCAACCAAAAAAAGACCAAAATCAGTTCGACTATTTAATAAACGATTAGGTCACGGTCTTAGATGATGTATTAACTGGTCTTTCTCTGTACTGACCAAATATTGAAACCGGCCTAAAAAGCAATCTAGGACAACCCATTAAAGGCTGGTTAAGTGGTCTTGCGCCTCTCTTAAGTGTCTACTCTCTTTTATAATTTGCGATTCTAATAGTTTCTTTTCCAACCTATGTATGACTTAAGTTTTTTCACACCATATACTCCCTTCTTTTGTTGCCTTGACGACTTTAACCCCACATTGACTAACAACTAAAGATTAAAAAGAAAGGAAGTGTTTTTGGTTGTGTTAGTCATATATCAATTAGAAATTGATGGTTTAATCATTTAAAATCAAACCAATTGGTATAAGCCCGATCATAAACTGATTGTAGTTTGTTTGAAATGAATCAGATTATAGATCGGTAATCGGCCGATCGAATATAGGTAGATCAATGTCCACTGAGGATCAATTAATTATGATGTGTTCACGATTCTGTCTAAAAGTGGTGTTGACCAATTGAGCATTGAACTTGACCAAAACCGACCGAGACAGACAGATTGACAGCCCTAGTTAGTAACTCGCCTAATTAGACTTGAGATGGATGGGAATTGTCGTTGTTCAATTGTTGACTACTTCCTAGGCAATTAAAATGGATAAGAAAATAATATATGGGGATATATTAGTAATTAAACTTCCCATTACAATCTGAAAATGCAAATTTCACTCCAGTCTAGTTGGAACTGAGAAGCATTTTGTTGCTGCTAGAATCTACGTCGAGATCTTCCGGGATGGGATTAATCTGTAGACGATAAAAACTCAATGTAGGTGGTCAAACTTATTGCGTTGGGGTCCCTCTGATTTTTAAGTTAGGACTCTAAACAACAAATAGTGAATGTGGTCGGTACTTCCAGGAAAGTTTAATGAGTGTAGGGATAAAAAATGGCACAATGGTAAAAGTACCGAGATAAAAATAAGAATGAATAGTAAATGTGGAATAAAGTTAAGCACAACCTTGAGGTCTGATCCTTTTTATAAGGACTCAAATAAAAGGTGAGGAATACGTGGAAGGTGAGAAGTGGGTCTCGTACTCCTTTGTGATTCCAATTCGTCTCCAATTATTGGAGCCTCCAATCCAGTGATTGGAGTTAACTGGGCGCGTCTATCTATACATCGGTAGGTGCGCCTGATTAACTCCAACCACCGGATCAGCAATTGAAGATTCCAATAATTGGAGACGATAATAACCCTTCCTTTAGAGTATAGTATCAAAATTCTAGAGGTCGAATTTGCTCCTGCCACAAGTTTATAATGACTTATATGCCCCTAATGATTTTTTTTTTTCCGGTGAAAAGAAGATTTTGCTCTCAATGGCTTGGTGGCTCTATAAACATCCACGTGTTATATTTTTACTGGTCGATGACTCAACACGTTTCAACAAAAACAAATCAAAGGAGATTGTTTTCACTATTTTGGCCAAACTGGTCCTCAAGTGTGGGTCCCGTGGTGGCATGGCCTATAATGTCAGAGATATGAATTAATCCTCAATTAACCCGTGTTACAATAAACGTGGTATTCTGAAATACATTCGCTGTACTTAGCGCGTATGGACAGACATTTGATGTTCCTTCTTAAATTGATAACACACCATCGTTTTCTGAATTCAACCACATATTTCTCATTTATGAGCAAATTGTAAGGTTTCATGGAGTCTTGGAAAGAGAGAGAGACTTGAACTGAGGAAGTTTTCAAAATTAAAATAATTAATTTAATCACTGATGTCAATTTGGTCATCTTTTTTATTAGACGGATTGAGATGTATCAGTACGTATGTATCCTAACCAATCCGATAAAAGATTGACACGACTGCAACAAGAGAGGATCTAGGTCCAGCTTTTGCTGCTATATAACTCATGCTTCATCTTTTTTCCCAGTGTCAAAATTGAAATTTAGTACTTAGTTGGTTTTCTTTGGTATATATTATAGAATTAATTATATAATAGATTATGATATATGTAGTTGTTTGGTATGATTTATGATAATTATTTATATTTAAAATAAATTGATATAATCTAAAATCTACAATAAATTAAAAGGTGTTTATCATTATTGTGATAATCTATTATTATTTCTTTCAGTCTAATAATATCAAATGGTTATTATTTATGACTCATTATTTATTCTAATAAATGATTTGACATAAATAATTAATAAACATAAATATAAGTATACCAAAGAGAACCGATATTATGATCTTCTTCAAATTATAAAATTCTCAAAAAAAAAATCATTTCCTATTATTAAATGGAATTTACTAGATGCACATGTGGATGGGTGTATGTACTGAATCAACTCCATCTTCACTGCCCTTCGTCTGGCATTTTTTTAAGCTTCTTATGTGGGTAGTAATTGTTTTCTGAGTTTACTGTTGTTCCTGTTAGAACAGTAAGTAATTGAGTTTTTTTTTTTTTGGTCTCTTTTTTATTTTTTGGTTTATGAAATCTGGACTTCCCTTTTAAAAAACTGGACTCGCACAGTCCCATTGCAATGCAATAGGTCTCTTTTAGACTAGAAGCAATGTTGACTTAATCAGAGGCATTAACTGCATGTAAAATAAAATCCAACAGATGAGTGGCTCTTAACTGCTCGAGTCATGGGGTTGTTGTTAGAATATTATGAGTTTAGGGTTTCCAAGAAACCCATTCTCCATCCATACAGTAGCCTTAGAACATAGAGAAATCATAAACTATGAATCATAAAGACATACCTGTCTATGAAGAGATTAATTCCATACGCTCCACGTCGCTCCAAGCTTTGATCGAAATCCCTCGGCTACAGTCTTCCACAGCCTCCAGAGGATATCCTGACGTCTCTTGCTAATGGGTGCAGAGAACTAAATTGACCGTGACTGTGGGGACTCTAACCCTGTATTTATAGAATACAGATGTAACCCTAAAACCCTTCCCACAATAGAATTAGGGTTACCAAACCTATCTCATACCGTGTGACGAACCAAATCAAACCAAACCGGTTATACCGTGTCAATCGGATTCCCACTGAATTAACTAGTTTAGGTAATTAATTAAGCCCACATAAATCTAACAATCTCCCACTTGGGCTATATTAATTACAAAACTATCATTAACCAGTGTGGCCACAGAATCCAACACACTAAATCGTCACTAACTTTGAAACATCCATTAAGCTTTCCAATGTGAGCAACAGCGAATAATACACCTTAACGTATGGTGTATAAACTTCTGTCAGCCACAACAGAGGTCTACTCAATACATGAATCGCCTAAGATAATGCATGAAACTAACCTCCCATGCGAGTCTAAACTTGATTAAAAAACCTTAATCAAAGTGCCCCAAAACCTTTATGGGCAACTTAACATGATATTTAAATATTCCGGAATTATAATATCATACTTTGGTTAGACACCACCTTAAATCTTTGGCTAGATACTGCCTTGAAACTTTGACTAAATACTGCCTTGAAACTTTGGCTAAATACTGTCTTGAAACTTTTGCTAAATACTACCTCATATCTGTGACATGTCAAACACATAACTATGTATGCAAAATAGCAATAACGTAAATGCTAATGTAAACAAAATCATAGTTACAAAAAATTATACCCATCAAACCATGAGCAATACAATCAAGTACAGTAAGCAATGTGAAAACACAAGTATAAACATAAAAAGTCTCCCACTGATTAAGCATATCAAGAGACTCCCACTGATTCTCAGATCTTTGACCACTTAAGCCTCTGAAAAAATTATTTGTTTTCAACCATTCTTATATTGGACATACCATCCCTTAAAGACTCTCACTGACAAAACCTTCGTCTGAGAATCTACAATGATATAAAATCTTTCTTACTTGAAGTGATTCAATCTCCATTATACTTTGAAATACTAGATTTCATATTATTATTTGAGAAGAACACAGCTGAACCGCTGTCAGAATACATCTCAATAGATTTAGAAGTGGAGTCTACAATCTCCAAATTAAAGAATAAATTTTCACACAAGATATCTTGCTTGTTATCTTTACTTAGAGTTACAAAACCCTATCACCATGACAATGAACCTTGAAGTTGATTTCTTGTCATCAATACAATCATTATAAATTACATCAAAATAGTCTAGAGTGTCACTACTTTTATAAATGAACTTATGATCTTTGGTCCCTCTCGCATGTACCGCATGACCTTCCTTTTCCCCATTGTCCAAGAAACTATACCAAAGATCCAACCGAAAAACATCCTATGACACTCAATGAAAAGGCTATATGAAAATATTACAACCTTAAACATATATCAAGCTCTTTACTGCATTATAGATGCTAATACTCAATATCATTCTTTGTTTACAATTCTGTCAATTTATCTCCTTTACTGATCTTAGCATCCGCAACTTACTAGTTATACATGCATACTGAACCATTCGAAAAAAAAAAAAAATTTTATACTTTGAGATAAATCCAAAATTTTATTTATCCTGTCACGAGCAAACTCAATTCCAAATACAAAGGTACTTGCTCATACAGTTCTACATGTCGAAGTTATCAGACAGAAGAATATTGATTTCAATTAGTAAACCATGTCACTACAGGCCAATGAAAACCATCAACACACATGACAAAGAAATGAATCCACTCCCACTGACCTATAGATATATATACAATGGTCAATGACAATCTCCACAAAATTAAAAGAAGATACAACCCTGTCAAACTTCAAATACCATTATTCGGATACCCGTTTAATCCACAAATTGACTTTATAAGTCTATAAAATATATCTTCTTTATTCTTACCACAAAACCTTGTGATTAAAATATATAAACATTTTTTTTAAGATTTTCTTTGATCAAAACGATCTTTACATCTACCTGATGTAACTCCAAAATAAAATGAGCAACTAAGACCTTAAAATTAAAGTTCAATATTTTCTCTTCCCTTTGTGTGATTCCACTATGCTTTCTCTTTCTTTGTGTGATTCCACTTTGCTTTCTCTTCCCTTTGTGTGATTTCACTTTGCTATAAGTCTTATTTTATAGCAAACAATTCTCCCACTGGAATCACACATTTTCTTTGTATATCTATATTTAGCCTATGAGTACACCGCTCATTGACAAAAGCATAAATTCCAAGTCTCGTTATTGTTCATAGACAACAACACATCCCTTATGATCATTAAACATTCAAGAACAATTTTATTACTAATAACTTGCTCAAAATCATTAGGATCTTCATTTTTGTCCATCACCAAAAATATCTATTTTGAAGTACAACATGTGATTGGATGAAATCATAGATTTACATGGTATAGTATATCTCTTCTTTGCCTCATCTAGCTCTGCTACTATGGCTGAAGCATCGATCTTAATGAATATTTCTATAATCATTTCATTACATTCTAGTAATATTTCTGTTATCTGAACTGGTTACTTCACATCCATTTCCATGTGGTCTCATCAAAACTTTAAGTTTCTTGAGTCTATTTTGACATCTCATAATATAACAACTCAATGTCCTATAATAATCACTCTCCTACGAGTGCTATGAAATCATGTCTGTTTTACAGTCTCATAACAAGAAGATAACTTAAACTGAAACTGAAAACTATGCATTATATTAATAATATAGACTGCAATATCAATTCTTTCCTTACAGGATCAAATACATTCTTAAGCTTTTTGTATACACTTGCTTAAATTTATCAGGGAAATAGACCAGTATCACATGATCTCCCAAAACTCTCTCATTCAGATCTAATAGTTTTAATTCCTTTAATAAAAGTTTTTCCACCTTAATTTTTCATTATTTGAAAAACAACCATAGATTAAACTGTGACAAGAAGTCCTAGATGAAATCTCGATGTCCACTAATTCCAATAAATCCTTGTTGTGAATAACCTTCACTTACTTTAATCTTGTCATCTTCTCTTTTAATTAATTCTCACATATATACATGTAATAAATCTTGGAAGGAAAATTTCAGAATATTATTCTTTCTAATCTTTCTTTGGACAACAGTCATAAACCCTTATGACCAGGGTAGAAGATTACAATATACAGTTTAACTTCTAAAGATAGAATAAATTAAAGATTAATGCTTAAGTATCCAATATACTGCTTCTTCTTGCTCAGAAGTTTCATAATCCTTATTCCTTTTTCACTTAAGCTGTCCAGCTATATAAATTTTTCCTTACATGTCCCTTCTGAGTCACTCTACAAGAATTTTATTCTACTTAGATCCATTTTATCTTGTAGTTTCTTAATGTCTAATTCTTTGTCATAAGGTTTCTGACTATTTCATGAAAAATATTTTCTTTCTATGGGTTTTCCTACCTCTTTTACAATTTACCTTTGTCTGGGTATATATTATGCACTATGACATTGACATTCATATTTTTCTCTTTTCTTTGAACTTTTATCCTTAGTTCTTTCACTTGAGGGTTCACTATATTTTTGAGCACTATAAGTCACCAGGATCAGACTATACAGTTCTTGTGAGAAAGTGAAAAGTCTAAAATGTCACTTACATAGGTTTTAATGAACCTACAAATATTCACTTATCCTTGAGCTTATCATTAATACTTAACAGCTCTACCTTGTATTTCCTCACATTTCGAATATCATATCTTATCATCAAAAACTGATACTGATGGACTTGAGTAATAAAACATTTCTCTGCCCCTTCTTGAAAAATCAAATATTTCTTTGGATTTCTCAGAAAATATCCTTTTTCAATGTTTCTCATCTGAACATTGCTTTACTTGATCTTAAAGACTGAACACCCTAAGGATCAGAATACAGTTTTTCTGTTGAGTACATCTAGGTTAAACAATCCTAGACTAGTTTTCAGTTTCCATGTCAATTCATAAAACTGGCAACCAAAGACAGGCATCTTAAGGTATTTAATCATTACATGTCCACAATAATGTAAATAACTGTAAGTCTACGATTAATACCAAATAAAATTAGCTAGCAATAATATATATACATAACATGTGCAAGCTAATTAATATCTTTGAAAAGTCAATCGAACTACACACACATCCTTGGGACAATATGTGCACTGGTCCTTTCAATATCTGTGCAATAATTGCGAAGAGATAATGACTTTCAAAAATCTCACCACCTTTGGGTGGATGAAGACCCCTAAAGCCACAATCCTTCAACCATGTGCATGAATTCTTTATTTTCTTTGACAACGCTACCTTTGGGTGGACAGTGTCATTCTTTGCTGCATCCATAAAAGTGAGAGTTTATGTTAGTGTCACTTTTGTGTGAACACTATATTTTCTTATAGTAGTTTGTAAATGCATAAATGCTAGATTTGAGCATATTATGCTAGAACTAAGGTTGCCACTTTGGTGGTCACACCATAATCCTCACACAATAGCTATAAATCATAATTTGAATAAACTTGGACAATGTCACCTTTGGGTGAACATTATCAAAACTGAAGCATTTACAAATACATATTCTAGAATTTGAACACATCATAATAAAACAAGGTTGCCACTTTGGTGGTCACACCAAGTTCTACCATGATATGAACAAATCCTAAACTGCAGCTTATGTGGGATATTTATTTAACCATGAATGCTTTAAAATATAATTTTACAAGTCTAAATATTCATATGAACATGCACATTAGCTCAATCAATCAATTTTGTACAATAACTTTAAGAAAAATCAGCAAAAACATTGCAAATCGAGTTCCCATAAGGTATTTTTCCATAACAATATATTTTTAAATGCATCAAAATGTACCAAAATTTATACCAGATTGAAGAGCATTAAAAATGGAGTCCAACGAAACAAACCGGAGGTCAATCCGACATTCCTAGCTCCCAGAATCACTGTTTAATGTCCTTTTTATCAAAACCAGAAGCCAAACAGACCCTTATAGGAAAATTCTGTCTGGGTTGGTTTGGCTCGGTTCGGTTCGGTCTGACCAAAATCGGTTTGGTTCTCTAAAAAAAAACCCAACCGAATATACCCTTTTTATTCTCCACATTTTTTTTTTTACTATTACTTTGGTCCAGGCCGAACCACATGGCCTGGGGCAGACCGAACCACGGTCTGGCCCAAAGGTTCAACCACCGGGATTCGGTCCGACCAGATGGGTAAACGGTTCAAAATCCGGGTTATCGGTTCAAATATATGGGGCGGTTGGTCGGGTTTCGGGGTCGGGTTACTGGGTTGTTGGTTCAACCCACTGGACTGGGCTGGCCTTAAACTTGGGCTGGACCAACTCTAGTTTAGCCGGGCTAGAAAACTCAACTTGGCTCGGCCCAAGTGTAGGCTAGGGTTTCCGATTCAAGCCGAGTTAGCTCGGCGAAGAATCGGCGCCGCAAATTTTTTTTTTTTTTTTTTTTTTTTGTTATTTGGGTCGGCTCGGGCCGAGTCACAGTCAACCCGTTAGGGTTGCCGAGTTGACCCGGTGATGACCGGGTCAACGCCGCCAGAATTTTTTTTTTCTTCCCACCCGCGAGTGGATCTCACTCGCGGATTCCGCCGGCGATTGCCGGCGCGTCCGGCGGCCGATGCCGGCGATTTTTATATCGCCGGCTCCGTCTCTTCGAGGCCTTTCCAACGGTATGTAGCTTGATTTATTTTGTCGGTCGAAAAAATTTTCGTCTATGGAAAACTCCGACAGATCTGATCGAGATTCGATCCAAAACTTGAGAAAAATTTCTCTTTTAATTTGATCATTCATTATCAGTCTTTATAATCGATCTCCATCGATTCTAGGTCTGTATGGTTGGCTCTGATACCAACTGTTAGAATATTATGAGTTTAGGATTTCCAAGAAATCCATTCTCCATCTATACAGTAGCCTTAGAACATAGAGAAATCATAAACTATGAATCATAAAGACATACCTGTCTATGAAGAGATTAATTCCATACGCTCCACGTCGCTCCAAGCTTTGATCGAAATCCCTCGGCTACAGTCTTCCACAGCCTCCAGAGGATATCCTGACGTCTCTTGCTAATGGGTGCAGAGAACTAAATTGACCGTGGCTGTGGGGACTCTAACCCTGTATTTATAGAATACAGATGTAACCCTAAAACCCTTCCCACAATAGAATTAGGGTTACCAAACCTATCTCATACCGTGTGACGAACCAAATCAAATCAAACCGGTTATACCGTATCAATCGGATTCCCACTGAATTAACTAGTTTAGGTAATTAATTAAGCCCACATAAATCTAACAGTTGTTTCCTAGTTAAGTCAGGTTAATTTACTGTTCTTTTCAACTGTATTTAAAAGGGATTGAATTCGTCTTCAATTATTGAGGCTCTAATCACCAATCCAGGTATTAGAGTTAAATAGGCACACTACCGATGTATTGGTAAGCATACCCAGTTAATTCCAATTGCTGGATTGACGATTGAAACCTCTAATAATTGGAGACGAATTAGACTCAGTTAAAAGGTCATTCAACACATCTGGCATTATATGCTTAACGCAACATAAATTATATTTTAATAATTTCGGAGTTGTATCATCAAATGTATATGGTGTCCACAACAAATCCTTATAAATAGGGTCCAACCATCATTTACTACACATTCAGTATTCCTTTCTATTGTCCCTCCATGTTTATTAATGCTTGAAATCCTAACTTAGGCATTTGCAATATAATTTCAAAATTATTGAGGTCAGATTTACCCTTGACTTAAGCAAGTAATGCCCGATGTACCCTGTTGATAGTGTATTTCATCCACTAATCGAAGGGTAGCACGTGTTCTGACAAGTTTCATTCATGCGATGACTCCACTCCATCAAGGAGTTTATACCCGCACTGCCACATGTTGGTTCCCCAGGAACTTAGTGTACGGCTGATGGAGTTTAGTCAATGAACATATCCTATTTGTATCCTCTGTAGGGATGATGTCAAGTATAGATATGTAACATATACGGTCTCTATTACTACTAGCGGTATGCATTATGTCCCTAGTAATACGGTGGGCAGGTTGTATCCTAGCCTTGGGATATCCATCCAATGGTGAGAGACCCTAACCGACTATTCTCTTCTGATAGCAATTACTTACGTTGACTCTATCACTCTAATGGTGTATCCGGCTCTACAAAGACACTTGTAAGTCTATATATACACTCGACGATGACAGGTAATTCATTTTTTTACACCCTCAGAAAATACTCAAGCCTTATGATGGATTCATAATTTTATATATTTATCCTCTTTATATTTAGTCTATTTAACATGTTTTATGTCTTATGGTACTCATTTGTGATGATTCCTTAGATATAAGACATTGGTGGCAAAGTATTAGTAATTTATTATTAGAATCAAAAAATTCTGACATTTTCAATAATGACATTCTGAATTTCATGTAGGTTTCTAATGTGGAAAGAATTCTAGAAACCAAACGTGGTCTAAAAATCTGATTTGAAAAGCTGATTTGAATTTGAATCAGAGAAAGAAGGTTTCTACACACAAAAAGTTCACTAATGGAAAGCCTTGATTGATTGTTTAAATTTTTGAGGAGAATATACACCACTATAGAATATTACAAAGATTGACAAGACTAGGGATGACATTTGGTTAATAATGGAATGATTCTTTATCTAATCTAGGCAAGAAGATTTTGTCTAATATTTATTTTCATGTAATAAGATTGTCAGTCTTTTCCACTCTGGCTATTGAAGCACTGTAAATGGTACGTAATAGGGATCCAAGAATTATTGAGAAGATAATTTTATTTCTTTTGTGCATTTTCTACCATGTCTAATTAAGTTCTTTAGTCGATTCAAGGAAAATTCAATCCGATTAGTAAAATTGTGAGACTTTGTTTTTAATTTTAATTATTCTTCTATTCAAATATCTGTGTTTTTAAGTTTTTCATATTAATGACTATATGATTTAATTAATTAAGAGACCTATTAATTGATTGAATTGCATGGTTTATAGTTAACCTAAATCCATAATCCGTAATTATTATGGTATTCAAGAATTGCAATTAAGCAGAACAATTATGATCTAAATTTTTGTTATTTACTTAAAAGAAACATAGAATGAATTAAATAATCTGATGCTTGTTAGATTGTTGTTCGTCTTTAACTCATTCCAAGAGTATAATGCTATCAGTAAATTCATGAGGATTGTTTAATACCAATTGGTTTATTGATAAGAATTAATTTGTGTGCTGAGCTCAGATTAATGAAATTAGGAAATGTAAAGATTGTCTGATTTTTTTCATAATCCTTGGTTAAATATTTGAATAAAAAATAATATATATATGAGGTCAGTGATCAATTTGCAGTCGTGAGTAAATTTTCTTGAATCGATATCATCTTTCATTGAATTTTTGTTAACTCAATTTTATTTTTAAAAAATTATTTTCATGTCAATTAACTTGCAAAAGAAACCCCCCCATTTTCCTTGGTAAGTAGATAATTTGATTAACTAGTCTCTATGGATCGACCTTAACTTGCAATTGCTATTAATTGTAAGTAGAGTAATTTATTTTTGATTGTGCTCGACATACGTCACCTTACCCACACTCTAAGGAGCTTACGATATCTCATAATCTCCACTATGTTAGCTCTATTAGTGAATTGATTGTTGGAGTGGCTGCTGGACTATCCAGTCCGACCTCTAGTGATCTTTCTTTAGTTTCAGGTTACGGGTCATGCACGTAAGCATTCCAGTTTCAGCAGCAACATATTGACGCTCACTGTGGGACCCGTTTGAGCATTCTCTCAGTCGAACCTATTCCTTACTTTTACGATGGTGTTCACTTGTAATAGCAGTCGTAGTAAGAGTACCCAAGCGAACAAGGATTCATCCCGTTAGGAAGAACCCATTGAAAACACTAAGGCAGCCCTCCCTATGGGCTCTAACCCAGTATCTGTAGCCTAAGCAGGCACACAGTATGCCACTCAAGCAACTATGCGCCATCTTGGCACAACTGGAAACTATAGCCCAGATGGTTATCCCACTTGGAGCAGCCCGAGATAACCAGATTCTGGCATCAAATCCACAACTGTCGATCTCAATGCACAAATCACTCAAGGTCTCACCGAAGCAGAGACCCACTGGATGAGCAACACGTGTGGATGACGAGGTATCATCCACAGGCCACACTCCTCGAGTCTCTGTCCATGACCAACTTAGGGAGAGAGGAGCCAGATGATCTCATGGAGGATTGTCCATACGCCCTACCACAACAAGTGTTCAAGCTCGTCTGAATGCCGCATGCGCGGAAAGGGTAGCAGCAGAAAGTACTGTTGAAGAAAGAGATGCAGCCGACCTACTGGAGGCCAAACGTGCAAGCGTCGAAAGGATAAATATGAGTATTTGAGATTGACGAATTTGAATGCACTTGGAAGAGCAAATCCTCTCCTGCGGCAGGAGGGTCCTGCGACTGATCCAAGGGGACGGGGATTAGTCGGCCTGCCTACCAATACATGGGGAGGTGGCCGGGCCGACTGAAACCCCGCCCTTGACAGGCGGCAGATTGGCAAGAGACGATTTGATTGCCTTGGAAGAGGCTGGAAGTCAGAGGTGGACCTTTGCTCAGCTTTGGAGGTGATGATGTACATAATATAGAACCAGTTGAAATTAAAAAGACAAATAGGAACATTATCTTGTATGGTAAAACAAGAATGGGCATATTGCAATGTACCCTCCATAGCTGCTATGTAATGCATTGACGTACTCAAAAGTTGGGAGTTACTATTATTCTCCTTTCTTTAGGTTCATGATCTAACTAATATCCATGTATGAAGCATGTAAATATTGTTTCTTCTATATGTTTTAAAATGCCAAAGTTTCCAGTTTAGCATAAGGAGCAACTCTGCTAGCTGTCTTGTATTTATTTCACAGTTAATTCAAACTCACAATGTGGTGTAGCTTTCATACCAGTTGTCTAAGAAGCCAATCAATCTGTTCAATTTTGTGGAGACAGCTAAATCTTCTAGTATTGATAAGGTAATAAGTTCAGTTGGAGAACTGCTGGCCTGAACCTGGGAATCAACCATCCTCCAATCATCAGTTGGGCACTTGGGCTATATGTGTCTGAAGGAGAGTTTCTGTTGATCAAGTTATGAGGAATAATATTGCAGATTGGCTTTAAATAACATACAAATCCATGCACAGATGGATGTGATGATATGTATAGGACCCAGTTTCTGTCTACCAACAAAGAGATGTATCTCTTCTCCCAACACATTTGGTGGATGGATACGGCTCTATGGGGAGTAGTTCGGCTTGGGACAAGTGTATACGTCGGATAGAATAATAATGACATTTCAATGGTGGGAGAATAATTGATGGAGAAACAACTTTCTCTACAAAAATATGTTACTTATGAAATAGGACTATGACACAGCACTTACCCATTTTGAGATCACATGGTAATGAAATAAAGAATATAATAATCCAATGAATGACAAGTAGAGCAAAGAGACCATTTGAGTCTTTTATTTCTATTTTTTTCATATCTTTGGTTTAGGAATGAGAGGAGGAAGGGTATGATATTCTATATTTCCAATATCAGGTAAGGAACTAATTCAGGTGGGTGATGTTCACATTTGACTTTGGATTAGTAAAATGTAAACCATAATATAATCCCATTGTTTTACATGACTTTTTTTTTAATTTTTTATTGGTTTGCCTCAGTTCCCTACTTTTGTGGAATTTTAGGTCATGTTATTCTAGAAAAAATTTCATATACACACTATTAAGGATTGGAAACATCATCTACCTCCACAAGATTGTAAAAACCTCAACCACATCCAATTAACTGACGGAATTATTGAAATACAATTTTACCCTTAATATTAAAAATAAAAAAATAAAAAATATATATTGAATGACTAATTTGACCATTGTAATAGAACTGTGTTTCTCTCCTTTTCGCTCTAACCCAAACCTTAACCCCCTCTGCGTTGTCATCCACGGCGACATCCCATCTCCGGCCTCCTATTCCCAAGAATTCGAAGAAGAAAAAGAGAAAATGTTGAAGAAAAACCTTGCGATAAGAATCAAAACCTTGCGATAAAGAATGTTTCAGAAACGTTCAAAAAACCAAAAAATCACTAGTTGTGTAAAAGAAACTGTGAGGTGAAATAGCAGAAATATCACTCAATAGACATCTCAAGATCTGAAATTGGAAAAATCGAGAAGTTTCAGATCTGGAACCAAACAAAGACAGATCTGAAATCCGAAAAAAAAAATTAAGAGTTCACGAACAAAGAAAATCGGATCTTCACGAACAGAGAAGTGTTTTGGAAATTGCTGGGAAACTTTCTTGGTTTTCATGAGATCTTGTTCATTTTGGTTCTTGAAGGTCATTTAGAAACTAAAACCCTATTTTGCAAGAATTTTCGATGATTTTTTTCCCTTTTTTGTTTTCTGTTTTGGGATCTATCTTGGCTGGAATTGGAAGTTTGTGATATCTGATCTCTGTTTCTTTTCTTCTGCTTGATTTTTCCTTCTAAAGTTGACAGGATTTGGGATTTAAGAAAGGAGGAACACAACCCATTTGAAGAATCCACATTCAATCCCTGATTCAACCCATTTCACAAACATTGATTAGATTTCTGTTTTGTGCTTCTTGAACAGGGATGCAACCCACCACAAACTGAAGCTGCAGGCACTTCAACCTACATCAGTCCATGTTCTTCGCATCAACTGAGCCCAACATCTTCTTCATTCCCAAGCTCTGTTCCTTCCTACCATGCAAGCCCAGCTTCTTCTTCCTTTCCAAGCCCTTTACGTTATGATGCCAACGCATCTTCCTCCTACATTCTACCATTCCTCTACAAGCTGGCCTCCATCCCTCCATCCCTTCCACCTCTGCGCATCTCCAACAACGCACCTGTTTCTGAGGCCTCCAAGAATTACAGAAAACTTTCTAATGAGTTCTCTAAACTGGGTATGTTTGAGAAAGATCTAGGGTTTCATGATTACCATATTATCATATTATTTTATTTACCATCAATCAAGACCGTTGAAATAGTATAAATTTCTTGAATGAACTGAGTAACAAATGAATAAAGGGTATTTTTGTCTTTTAACATGCCTAAAAGGGTATTATCGTCCATTAAAATGTTCAACGCATCTGACGTCAGCAACTAACGGAATTTTTGTAACGGAGTGGACTTTGTTGATTAACGGAGCAAAGTTTTTGGGTACTAGATGAAGTTTTTGTAATCTTGTGGAGATAGATAAGGTTTTCAATCCTTAATGGTGTGTATATGAAAATTTTCCTATAAAATATATATTTTTTTTGGTAAGACAGGAATAACACTTGTCCACATCAAAAGAATGAATCACAAAATATTAATTATTCATATATTAAAAAAGAACTGATTTTTGTGCTTGTATCATGTGGTAGGATCAACAATTCAGCCACATTCATTCAGTATGGGTAGAAATGGTATTATATGTTTCCACTCCCTTACCCCGGCCGACTGCTAAAGATACAATCCCGCATGACCATATATAAAACCTTTTGCCTAAAATAAAGAAGAAAAAAGTTAGGCTATCATCAAAAAATGGGAGTTGTTAGAATGGAAGGTAAATTTGGACTATTAAAAGTAAGCAAAATGAGTTGGGTACTACTAATCCTTGCATAGGCTAGATTAGAATAACAAAAGTGTTGACTTCAGGTCCACACATGATCCACATGAGTAATAACTCAATTGAATATTTTTGCTGCAGTGATTGGAGGTAAAAGAGGTAAAAAAATGTGAAAACTTACATAGGTTAAGGTTAGGGGAAAAAAATTGTTGTCCAATTTCTTCAGTTGTAGAACGGTTGAACTTTATTTGACGCACATATTGATGTATTGGTATACGCATTGGATGAATTCTAATCGTTAAATTACGATTGGAATCCTTCTAATGACAAGAGATGATTTGAATCTAAGAATTAGCCATGGAGCAGATAGAATATGTAAGTAATACACATTTTATCTTGAGTAATTTGGTTAAATGGAAGATTTGATTTTTATTTTTCAAAAAAAAAAAAAATCCAAATTTTGATAATTTCTAATAATTTTCTCCATTCCCTAACAAGAATCCATCATTAACTACCATCATTAACTACACTGCAAGGTGTGGAGACAAAAAATTTACCCAAAAAGAAAAAAAAAAGTACCAATTACCTATCATAATTTGATGGAGACCCACAAATATTGACATATTGTTCTTATTCATAAAGCATAGGTTCTACATTGGTATATGAGTGGATCCACCTTTGTATTGTAGGGATCAGGTGAGGGACTGCTAGGTATGAGTGTGGGATTAGGTTTCTGGTAATAATTATTGGATCAGTTGAGATCATAGTTAGTTAAAACAGGAACGACAAAAAAAAAAAAAAAAAGGGACGGAACGGGTTTTAAATGGAGTAAAACAAGAATGGTACGGTCAAAAAACAATCAAACATTTCGAGAATGACAAAAAAATGAAAACGGACGATACAAGTTTAAATGGATAAGATATAATACAGTACGGTGAATAAAAATGGCAATATACTCCCATAAATTAAAGAATTATACCTAAATCAATGGGAGCAGATGACATTTTGATATGTCTAATCATAAAATGGTGAGAATTATCATCTTCAATCAAGTAGTTAATTGATGTTTTATGTTTGTCCAAGATTCATAAGCTATGGTTGCCCACAATATATATTTGTTATGACCCACAGCCCATCCTAATGAGTAATAAAATAATGAGTTTAGAAGCAATTATGAGAAAATGACAGCCTTTAATCCCACATCGGTAATGTAGAAGGCAATAAGAATATTAAACAATATGGGATTAATAAACTCATGCATTACTTATTAAAAATGCAAGTTAAAATACAGATACAGTACGGAATGCGTTTTAAACAGTAAGACTTGGAGTATGGAGTATTTTAAAGTATTTTTGAAATAATATGACAATACGTGTACTAAAAGGTTGAGTATAGTACGCATTTAAAACGAGTTTTAACTGACAGAGGTTGAGGCTCGCGACTATTAATTCGTATCAATATCAATGTTTTGATCCTTCTATATTAATTTTTTTTAATCCAATAAACATTGTATGTGTTCATTGGTTATGGAATCAATCCTGGATCAACTGGCCAATATAGATAACTTCGACCTTGTACTGGACGATGGGACCCCCTAGGCTGACCCATGTTAGAAGGTTATTAGTAGGGGTGTCAAAACTTAGACTGCATCATTTGGACCAATCAGCCTGACCTAAAAAAGACCAAAATCAGATCGATTATTTAATTATCGGCCAGGTCACAGTCTTAGATGATGTATTAACCGGTCTTTCGTTTTTACTTTTTACCTAAAAAAGAAAAGCCAATATGGACCAATCGAAAACTGACCAAATATTTAAACCGACCTAAAAACCGATCTAGAACAATCAATTAAAGGCCAGCTAAGTGGCCTTCCGCCTCTCTTAAGTGTCTACTCTCTTTTATAACTTGTGACTCTAATATTTTCTTTTCAAACTTATGTGAGACTTAACCCCACGTTGACTAGCAACTAAAGATTAAATAAGAAAAGAAGTGTTTTTGGTTGTGTTGGGCGCTTATCAATTAGAAATTGATGGATTAATTGTTCAAAAGCAAACCAATTGGTATGAGTCTGATCATAAACCGATTGTAGCTTGTTTGAAACGAATCAGATTATAGACCGGTAATCGGCCTATCGAATATAAGTAGATCAATGCCCACTGAGGATCAATTAATTACGATGTGTTTGAGATTCTGTCTAAAAGTGGTGCTGACCAATTGAGCTTTGAGCTTGACCAAAACCGATCGGGATAGACGGATTGGCATCCCTAATTATTAACTCTCCTAATTAGACCAGAGATGGTTTGGAATTACCGTTGTTGACTACTTCGTGTGCAATTAAAATGGATAAGAAAATAATATATGGGGTTATATTAGTAATTAAACTTTTCATTCCAATCCAAAAGTGCAAATTTCACTCCAGCCCAGTTGGAACTTGGAAGCGTTTTGTTGCTACTAGAATCCACATCGAGACCTTCCAATGTGGGATCAATCTGCATACAACAAAATCTTACATAGGAGGTCGAGCTTATTGCTTTGGGGTCGTTCTGATTCTTAAGTCAGGACTCTAAACAACAAACAGTAAACGTGATCGGTACTTTCAGGAATGTCTGAGGAGTGTTAAGCGTAGAAAATGGCACAATGGTAAAAGTATCGAGATAAAAATAGGAATGAATAGTAAATGTTGAGTAAAGTTAGTAACCTTGAGGTTTGAGCCCTTTTTATACACACTCGAGAAAAGGAAAGGTCAGAAGTGGGTCTTGCACTTCTTGTGTATAGATGCACTTCTTGTGTACAGTATCTAAATTCTGGAGGTCGAATTTGTCCCTAACACAAGCTTGTAATGATAGATATGCCTCTAAGGATTTTTTTGGTGAAAAGACGATTTTGCCCTCAATGATTTGGTTACTCTATAGAAGTCCACCGTGTCACATTTTCACTAGTCCATGACCCAACACGTTTCAACAAAAACAAATCAAAGGAGATTGTTTTCGCTATTTTGGCCAAACTGGTCCTCAAGTGTGGATCCCATGGCAGCACGACCTATAATGTGGGATTCAAATCGTCTCCTCCTTGAGATTCGGGAGGAGGGATGGCAGCCTGGATGGATGGTCGACACCTGGCTCTCGGGTGAATCTGAACCATCCATCCGAGCCAACACCCCAGTCGACAAGCTGAGCCGACAGGGGAGTCGGCTCAGATGGATGGTTCGGATGTTAGGGATGAACGCACAGCCACGAGAAAAAGACGAAGATCAAGCAATCACACAACATAGGATTTATTGTGGTTCAACACCCAAATCGGAATGTCTACCTCCACCACAGAGAAACAAAGATTCTTTATTGCTAAGAAAACTCTCTACAATTCTCTTCACCTAACACAGTGTCCTCTTTTGCTTAGACTTTACTTAGGTTTTCCCACACAGAGACAATATATAGAGAATCCTAGAAACCTTAATCCCACCAAAATTATAAGTTTACCCCCGTACATGTAATAGACTCATACCCTAATACAAATACTACCCCTTATAATTACGTGGACCCCACAGAATACAAGACACCAACCCAACAAATCTCCACCTGACTTGGATTCTGCAAACCACCTTGAAGAAAATATGTTGATGTTGATTCTGTAAACCTATCTCTGCCAAATCGCTACACCCTAACCAGCATAGCCCACACCCCGTCCAGGTGTCCCGTACAACTCACTACCGTAAGATGTGAAGTGACTCCATCTCTCCCACTGCTGCAGTATCACCGGAGAGATCACTTCCACTCACAAAATCCAAAACAAAAGATACTCGCTTCTTCCCAGATCTGCACTTGTTCACAACTTGAATTTCTTGCATCTTCTGTCTTCCATCTATACTCCTTGTCTGAGTTCCAACAGAAGCACCATCTGTTTCAACACACCCTGCAAGTCTGTATAGATCGCCAACCATTTGTCCCTGCATCACAATCATGACCCCTTTGGAGACCTTAAGAACTCCACCTTCAGATGACCACATGTAGTCTCTCGCATCTAGTGTTCCCAATGAAATTAGATTCTTCCTTAAATTCGGCACATGTCTAACCCTAGTTACAGTTCGCACAATCCCATCAAACATGCGAATCTGTATAGTCTCAATCCCAACAACCTTGCTTTCAACATTATTTGCCATTCTGACTGTACCCTTATCATATTCATGATATGTAGCAAACTATTCTCTAACTGAACACATATGAAACGAACAATCTGAATCTAAAATCCAATCTGAAGTATCCGTACTTGATGAAGTAGTGAGAAGGAGATCTTCATCACTCCATTCTTCTATGACACCAGTAGTAGATGATTTTTCTCTACTCTCCTTGTCTTCCTTTTTCTTTTTATCCTCCTTACGCTTTGGACAATCCCATCATATATGATCTTCCTCATCGCAATAATAACAAATTATTTTGCGACCTTGTAACTTGGAGCGACCACTATTCTTGCCATATTCCTGTTTCCCATTTGATCTTCCTCTACCCTAACCACCAACTGTAACCAAGGCCTTACCCTCATCTGACATCCCCTCACTACTATTTTTCCACCGTGTCTCATTCATTAGCAAAGTAGCAATAACATCGTCAAGTTTGAGAGTATCCTTACCAAACAACAGTGTAGTCACAATGTGATCAAATGAATGAGGCAATGATGCCAACAAGATAAGTGTCTTGTCCTCCTCTTCGATCTTCACATCAAGAGCAGACAACTCCGTCAGAATCCTATTGAACTCATCAATATGCACCTCTAATTTCACTTCATCTGACAAACGAAAACCATATAATTGTTTCTTAAAAAATAATCGATTTGTCAACGATTTGGACTTGTACCTGCTCTCCAACTTTGTCCAAACTTCTTCTGGATCCTCCAAACCAATGACCTCACGAAGAGTATTATCCGTCAGAAACAACTGGATCGTACTATTTGCCAGATCCCTCAACTCTAGCCACTCTTCATCTATCAATTTTTCTAGTTTGTCGGATTTCTTCTTGAGATCCTTAACAGTCTCCTCCCGCGTAAGAATATTCTTCACCTGTTGTTGCTACAAGGTGAAATCATTATAGCCATTAAAGGGTTCTATGGAGAAGTTTAAACCCTTCGCCGTCATTCTATTAACTCGATCTTTATTTTATGTGCCTGCCATCGACTTCCAAGAGTTTCAATCACCGTTGATCTTGCACAAGATTGCCTGATCGATACTAAAGACGTCGAATCTACCTGATCCGTGTCCTCCAATGAAACCGTAACACCCAAAAACCCTTGGGAACAATAACTTCTATGTTTTTTTTTCCTTCTCTTTGGATGATACAACGTACGAACACCGAATTGTATGATCTTTTTTTTTTCTCACCACATTACTGTACAAAGAAAGTAATTTTTTTCTTTTTAAATTCCTTGTAATGATTATTTTTCAAAAGTAATCAATATTCTTGCTACTTTTCTAAAGTAATGAGAAAAAAATTCGTACGAAACAATTTATCCACTTTCTATAAGAGAAAAACATCCATACTTTCTCTCTCTCTTTTTTTTTTCTTCAATCATGTGAAGAAAAATTCCTCTTTCTCTAATGTTCTTTGCGTACCTCCTTATCTCCTCCAGATATGTGACTGATCTGTTGAACCTGGGTCTGATACCACTTGTTAGGGATGAACGTACAACCACGAAAAAGAGACAAAGATCAAGCAATCACACAATACAGGATTTACTATGGTTCAACACTCAAATCAGAATGCCTACCTCCACCACAGAGAAACAGAGATTCTTTATTACCAAGAAAACTCTCTATAATTCTCTCCACCTGACACAATATCCTCTTTTGCTCAGACCTCACCTAGGTTTTTCCACACAGAGACAATATATAGAGAAACCTAGAAATCCTAATCCCACCACAATTATAAGTTTACCCCTGTAGATGTAATAGACTCATACCCTAATACAAATACTACCCCTTATAATTATGTAGACCCCACATAATATAAGATACAAACCCAACATCGAATTCACTCAAGAGCTAGGTATCGGCCATCCATCAAGGCCGCCACCCCTCCTCCTGAATCTCAGGGAGGAGACGATATGGATCCTATAATGTGAGAGAGATGTATTAATCCTCAATTCACAGGTTACAATAAACATGGTATTGTGAAATACATTCGGTACTTGGCACAACGGACATACATTTGATGTTCCTTCTTAAATTGATATAGCACACCATCGTTTTTTGAATTCTGAACCACTTTCACCTTGTACCAAAAATTAAAAAGAAAATAAAAAAATAAAAAAATAAAAAAATCCGAACCACGTATTTCTCATTTATGAACACATTCTAAGCATTCACGGAATCTTGGAGAGAGCCAGAGACCAAGACTAAGGGATTTTTCAAAGTTAAAACATTTTATTTAATCACTGATGTCAATTTGGTCACCTCGTTCATCTGACGGGTTGGGATGCATCCGAATACGTATCGAGCATCCCAACCCGTCAACGGTTTACACGGTTCAAGAGGATTCAAGCCCAGCTTTTGCTGTTATCTCATGCCCAGAAAGGAAAATTTTCACCCACCCCTCTAATACATTGTTTTTAAGTTACGCAATCCCTAACTTTGTGATTAATTTCACGCAACCTCTTTGTTTGTTAAATGTGTATCACACAGATCATGTCTTAACAGACAAGTCTGTTAAGTGATGATGTGGCAATGTTTAAAATCTTACGATAACAAAATTACCCTTAAACACTAGTTAAGTAACTGTTTTACCTTCTCGCAAACCCTTAATTTACAAAAGCTCTATCGCGTAGGTATTAGGTTCAAACAGAAGAACGTCGATAGTTTCATCGATGTTAATTTCAGGAATAGGGTGCTCGAAATGCCAGCCATATCCATTGATGACATCACGAGCTCCTTCCTCGCTATCTATGTGGCTTTCGAGCAATGCCACAACTACTGCTCAAAGCAGAGTAATCCTTTGTTTGCTTTGTTGTCCGCCACTTTGCTCCTTTCACTGTTAGCTTGTTACTAAGGCTCTCTTTGGTTTGTATTATATAATGTATTATGAGTTATTTGTGACAAATCAATTATGATAATAGATTATGAATAATAAATAATGACCGTTTGGTACCACTAAATATAATGCATTATATAATGAGAAATATAAACAATCACCTAATAGATTATTCTAATAATGATAAACAGCTACTCACTTATTTGTAGATAATGAATTATATTGATTTATTTTAATTATAAATAGACATTATAAATCATATCAAACAATCATAAATTTTATAATGTATTATATATATTATATAATACATTATATAATACAAACGAAAGAGAGCCTAAGTCATCAGAGATACATCTTGAGTCTTGGAACCCTCATATAAGAAAGGATATGATATGATTGAACTCTGGAAAAAATTATGATTTGCAAACGAAAAGTTCTTTGTCTTCTTTGAAAAGAGATTTAAGGCAAAAGAGTATAAATCGGTCATTGGAGAATCTATTAAGAAGAGAGGATGGTAAACTGAACCAGGGAATTCATTGCCTGAGTTCTTTTGTAGACCTGTAAGAAGCTTCCTCTCGGTGGATAGAGTCTTTCGATGCTGTTTGGAGACTTGGAACCCATTATCCAGATATAGAGAAAAGAACAAGAAGAATATATCCATTTCTGTAGCCAGAGAGATTGCCTTAATTTCGGAATGGAAGCAAGAAGGAGAGAGGTGATGACAAAATTGTTATTTGATTGTCAAATAAGATAATCAGGTAATTTTACATTTTCTGTAATCAATTTAACAATAAGGGGTGTGCGTGAAATTAATTGCAAAATTAGGATTGAATTACTTAAAAAGAAAGTACAGAGGGGTTAGATGAAATTCTCCATCTAGGGCCTATCTAGTTCCTAGCAAAATATGTCTCTCCTCAAAATATTAAGTTCTCGAAAATAGATCCTCTTTTATTGTCTAATGAAACTTATCCGATGCATGTATCAATGTATTGATATATCATTGATATATCTCCGGAATCAACTCCATATCCACCCTTCCACTATCTTCCCCCCTTTCTTTTTAACTTCTTATGTGGTAGTAATTGTTTTATGAGCTCTGTTGTTTATGTCATTATTTTTTTTTATTTTTTATTTTTGTCGGTTAACAGCCCTGTTGTGTATGTCAGAAGAGTAATCAATTGAGCTTTTTTTTTTTCTTTTCTTTTCTTTTTTTTTTTCTTTCTTTGGCTTATTTAATCTGGATTCTGAACTTTAGACTTAGAAGCAGTGCTGGCTTAATCAGAGGCATTAACTGCTTTTAAAATAAATTCCCATTAAGAGCTCCAACAAATGGGTGGCTCTTACGCTTAAGTCATGGGGTTCTTACTTCTTACCTGCTTAAGTCAGGCTCATTTACTGTTCTTTCTTTAACTGCATTTAAAATGTCATTGAGGGATACATCTAGTATTATTTGCTTAAGTCAAAGGTAAGTTAGATCTCAATAATTTTGGAGTTATATTGCAAATGTATATGGAATACAAATCAAATCTTTATAAATAAAGAGCCCAAACATCACTTACCACACATTCACTATTCTTTTCTATTGTCCCTTCATGTTTATTATTTAATGCTTAGAAATCCAACTTAAATTTACTTTGATATGTATTATAGAATTAATTATATTATATATTATGACAAATGTAGTTGTTTGGGGTGATTTATAGTATTTATTTATATTTAAAATAAATTAATATAATCTAAAATTTACAAATAGGTTAGAAGATGTTTATATTTATTGTGATAATCTATTATTACTTTTTTATATCTAGTAGTACTAAATGATTATTTTTAACGATTCATATATTATTCTCATAAATGATTTATTTTAAATAACTCATAAACATAAATATAAACTATACCAAAGAGAGCCTTAGGCATTTGCAGTACAACTCTGAAATTACCGAGGTTTGACTTACCTATGATTTAAGCAGGTAATGCCAGATGTACTCCTGAGTCACTTTTTAGTGAAAATATAATTTTGTTTCCAATGACTAGGGGTTTAGGAGCGGTCACGTGGTGTCATGCTCCCATACGCCGGTAATATTTAGCACTTGCGATTCTTTTTGGTTAATTGCTCGTGCTATTGATGAGTACCTCAATGAAGGATGGGATTTCTCTTTCTCTAGTGATCCAAGCTTACCTTTTGAGGATTGGGGCTCCTAATCGAGTAACTTACAAGCAATTTTTGCCCAAGGATAATGGCCCCAATGGGATGAAGACTTTCTTTATAAAAAAAAAATATAAACCCTAGTTATGACGAGCTTGTAAATATGGTCTCTGAAAATGTAAGTTCTGTGTTTGATTCATTTAAACCATGTTAATACATAGGTTGAACCAACCAAGTGAGAGTAATTTAAGAATTTTATAACATCGAGGAAGTAAAAGAGGTAAAAGTTTGTTTTTGTGGAAAATTAAAAAAGAAGTTTGATATAAGGGAGTTTAAGTAAATATAGACTAAAATAAGGGAGTGATGGTATTTGTCACATTTTTAATCGAGTACAAATGCATGGCGTACATTCATTGGTTGTGGAATCAATCCTGGATCGACTGGCTGATACAGATTACTTTAACCCTATGCAGGATGGCAAGACCCCTTGGGTTGATGTTGGTTGAAGGGTTGCTAGTAGGGATGTCAAAATCTACACCACACTAGTTAAGCCAATCGGATTCAACCAAAAATAAATAAATAAATAAAATAAAATCAACAATAAACCATTTAATACACTGTCGTAGATGATGTATTAGTCGGTCCTTCCAGGTGTTTACCAAAAAATCAACATGGCCCGACAAAAAACTGACCAAATATTGAAACCAACTTAAACCAATCTAGACCAACCAATGAAAGGGCGGTGGCCTTGTGCCTCTCTTAAGTGTCGACTCCCTTTATAATTGGTGCCTCTTTAATATTTTGTTTTTCCAACTTATGTGGGACTAAATTTTTCACACTTTATACACTCTCTTATTTTATTCTGACTCTATGACTTTAATCCCACATTGACTTTTGACTAAAGACTAAACAACAAGGAAGTCTGTAATTAAGTAGTGTCTTTGGTTGTATTAGTTATTCATCAATTAGAAATCAATGGTTTAATCATTCAAAATCGAATCAATTGGTATGAACCCGATCATAACTGATGGTATGAGCCCGATCATAAATTGATTGTAGCTTGTTTGGTATGAACATGATTAGAGTATACATACCTCTATTCCCAGCTTGGTGTGGGATTGGATTTAGAAGTGCCCTACACAATCAAAGATTAAGAACTTTTTAAAGGGCATGTCCCCTAGAGTTGGCCACTGCTAAAGTGCTTTCTCATCGTCTTATCCCTATAAGTAAGTCATGTCAACATTGTGGAGCTGCTTCAGAGACAGTGAATCATATTTTGTTGGACTGTCTATATGCTCGTGTAGCATGGTTCGCAAGTTCTTTATCCTATATTTCACCGTCTTCACATTCCTTAACAAATTGGCTCAAACGTTGGATCTATTGTTATGAAGGTAAATTTTCTGGATTCAAATCCTCTCATGCCCCTTATGCCGGCATGAGAAAATCCAATGGTTATCATCCACTTTGTGTGTATATCCATACATCGGTATGTGTACACCATAAATTACAGTCATTGGATTTTCTCATGCCAACATGAGGAGCATGAGAGGATTTCTATCCAAACTTTCTAGTAGTGAGACTTTGTGTCATAGTTCGTTCTTATGTTGGTTAATTTGGAAATCTCGGAATGACTTTATCTGCCACCGCTCATCTTAGTCGCCTTTTGATGTCGCAGCAGCAGCCTATAGAGCATACTTTGAGTTCATGGGGATTACTGTATCCTCGGCTAATAACTTGTCAAATACATGCTATAATGTCCAGTCGGTTCATTAGTGGGAACCTCTTCCTAATGGATCTTTTTGTAAGATTTTTTAAGATCCCTTTTGGGTTTTTCCCAAGGGATTTCTTATGAACCCTAACGAACAAACCACACAGATTTCTAGAATACCATGGGAATTAAAAAGATATGATAAGACACATACCTCTTGTTGTAAATTGATTCTGACCGTTTTCTTTGCTTTGAATGCTTGAAATGCTTGGATCAGAGTCTTCCACAGCCTATCGGGATCCCTTAACGTTCTCTCTTTGATATAGAAACATGAGAAGAAAATAACACCGTAGCTGTGGGGATCTTAACCATTGATATTTATAATACCACCCCAACATTGGATCAGTCCCACAGTAGACCAAGTTGGTCCATCTCTAATCATACTTAAATCGATCTACCTATAACTAGACTCCCACTGAACCAATTAACCTTATAATTAATTTAACTTATAAAATATCTTACACTTTTACCTTAAACTTCGATGCATCGTTTTTACAATCGAAATCTAAAGGTGATTTTGATATATCCTTTGGAACTCTATTTGATCCCAAGTTTTTGCTGCTTTGAATCCTAGCTATAAACATTGGTTCAGTTCTCTAAGGCGAATACTTGGAGATGAGACCAGCTTTGTTACACGCGATAGAAGATTGCATTGAACATTTAGTCAATCATGGAGAGTGATTACAAGTCTTTAATCAATTTTATTTATTCTTTGAATGTAAAAGCACGTCTAAACGTTGTATTCTTATTCATGGCACTCGGTCTCTGTTAACGTATTTGGTAATGTTATTTTCATTATATTTTTCGAGAAAAAAACAGCATTGTTGATTCTTTTGTCAAATAGATCATGTTTAAGTCGTGCTTGATAGTTTAGTTACTTTGATTATACGACATGTGTCTTCGTCAATTTATGTAAATAACTTCTTTCTTAATTAAAAAAATAAAATATAAAATCAAACAATTGAATAGACAAATGTCAATATCAATCATCGGATACCTACAAATTGACTGATTTCCCTAGTTATTAACTCACCTAGGTCATGGTTTCCAATTACCGTCATTAATGACTATTTTAACTGTTGACTTTTCCTAGGGAATCAAAATGGATAAGACAATAATATCTAGGGGTATATTAGTAATTAAATTTCTCATTATTAATCTATTGATACCCTCCTGACCTCCTCTATCTGAGAAAGTCCTACCCAAAAAAAAAAAAAAAAAAAAAAAAAATCTCTATCTGGAAATGCAAATTTTACCCACTGTCCAGATTCCATACTCCCCAGTTGGACCTAAAAGCGTTTCAACCAAAAAAAAAAAAAAAAAAAAAAAACTAATTATTTTCATCTGTTTCTTCGTGTTTGGATCTTTTGCATGTAAATGTATTTTTTATAAAATTTTATCACCATGATATGATATGAGATCCATTAGATATGGAGATACAAGTTTGCGTGGACAGACATCTGCTGTTCCATCTGAAATTGAGAGCAGCCCCATCGTTGTCTGAATTCTGAACCACATGTTTCACATTTGTGATCACCTTTGTTAGCATTTTCTTGCGTAATAAAGAATCATTCATGAAGTCTTGGAGACACGGAGACTTGGACAGGATTGGCTTAGTATTCCTTTTAAACACCATTAACTAATCAGTAAGCAACCATTGATTACGGACCCAATCACCACTCCCGTTAAAGTTTATTCGCTGATACAGATTCCCCAATCCCACCAGTTCTCTTGTATCTTTTGATTACTGTGTTGCCATTAAAATATCTCTTTCTCGGTCTCCTGTTCTATATTTTTCTTTATTGTTGTTCTTTACAGGGTACTGTTTAGTAATAGTTAAACTTGAATCGTCGCGGTTACGCTTGTATGGAATATCAGAAAGCAGGAATGATTCTTTTCTCATTCAACAAGACTATTTGGGGTTCTCCAACTTCCTCTCTCTCTGTGTATGTGTGTGCAGAATCAGTTGCATTGCTTTAATCTCTTTATTGTTTCAAGGCCTTTTCTAGAGTTAGGTTGCGGGTAAGTCATCGCAGCTCAACTCTGTCGGTCTCCAAGTCACCCATTCACACTATTTCATTATGCTTAACTATTATTTCTCTTTCCCTTTCTTTTGATATTCCCTTCATAGAACCTATGCATGAGGGATTGTGGCTTCTTCCCTTCTCATGTCGGCTCTAAAACTTAATACTTCATAGTTTATAGCAGCAAACTTGCACTAGTGTGATTCACTGCAAATTATAATACATGGGTAGAGGGATTTTCGGGAGTAAACATTTTATTTAACCACTGATATGCGTTTGGTCACCTGTGCTGAGCTTTCTTTGCTGTCTCATGCTTCTTCATTCTTGTTTCTGAAGTGCTAAAATAGCAATTTGCAATTGGCTTCAAACCATAAAGTCCTTTAATCCATCTTCCCCTTGTTGACAGCCCTTCCTCTTGTCTTTCTTTTCTTTGGGGAGGGCTTCTTATGTCGGTAGTGATAGTTTTCTGAGCCTATTGTTGTTCCTTGTTGACAGACCTTCCTCTTGTCTTTCTTTTCTTAGGGAGGGCTTCTTATGTGGCTAGTGATAGTTTTCTGAGCTTATTGTTGTCCCTATCAGAAGAATAGGTAATTGATTTTCTTTTCTTCTTTTTTGCTTGGTTTCTGGAATGTGGAGTCCCCCTGTGTTGCAATAGATCTTTTTGTTGTTCCTGCCATAAGAATTCTTTTTTACTTGCTTTCTGGAATCTGGACTCCCCCTGTGTTGCAACAGATCTTTTAGAATATAAGCAATGCTGGCTTAATCAGAGGCATTAACTGCACTTAAAAATAAATTCCTGTCATGGGCCTCCATCAGATTAGTGGTTCTGCCCATCTCTTCGTGATGAGATTACTTCAGTTGTTGCTTTTCTGTTTGTTGATGACCATGGAAGTTCAGAGTGGGAATCGAAAAGTAGTCAATTCTTCAAGGCCACTCGTCGTGAATTTGGGAGCTCTGTTCACTTACAATTCAACCATTGGAAAGGTGGCAAAGCCAGCAATTACAGCTGCCGTTGATGATATTAATTCCAATCCGAGCATTCTTGCAGGAACAACACTGAATGTTATCATGCAGGACACAAATTGCAGTGGATTTCTTGGAACCATAGAAGGTACACTCTGAAGCTGATGACTCGTTCATCTATCCTAATAACCCTACTATGAAATGCTCATTAGTTTTGCACTCTGTTTCAATTTTGTCTTAGGGTCTAGTAATGGCCATGGTTGTGAAGAACTTATTTGGGAAAACAGCATTACTTGTAGGCACTGTAGTATCTTTATTGGTTTGGATGCTGAAGAGTATTATATTTTAACACATCTAATCCATTACCTAAAACAAAATAGTACTGATATCCAAAACATCCCATAGTTAAGAAAATTATAATTATCCAGCAGAAAAAAGTAGTCTATCCGTATCTGATGACCCCATGGAAGCATCTAAATGATTGAGTAGAAAAATATTTTATGTTCTTTAGTGAGAAAAATATTTTACTTTTAAGCTTTATGAATGGGGATCATCTAATATCAGACAACTCAGAATATGTTGGACATCCATGTCTGAATTTGTAAAGATACGAGGCTGAAGATATGAAGATGATATGAACCTACTACTTTTTTTTTATTAACATCACACAGGGAGATGCTTTATGAATGGGATCATCTAATATCAGACAACTCAGAATATGTTGGACATCCATTTCTCAATTTATAAAGATACCAAGCTGAAGATATGAAGATGATATGAACCTACTACTTTTTTATTAACATCAGACAGGGAGATCTGAAAAAATTGAAGCATCTGAGTTCACAAGAAGCTATATCTCAAACATTTCAAAGACGTAAAAGAGAATCAAAACTCTTTACCCACACAGGATACTGGAATAATGATTTATTTAATAGCCAATGAGGGATTATATCCACCTGCTTGTGAATGAGTAAAGAGGTTTTGTATAGCAAGAGACAAATACAATAAATGTTAGTGTTAAAGCTCTTAACTAACAACACATAGCCCCTCTCTCTCTCTCTCTCTCTCTCTCTTTCAAGTGAAACCAAATTTTTAGAAGATCCTTCTTTTCTGCAGCTTTGCAGCTGATGGAGAAAGATGTGGTTGCAGTAATTGGTCCTCAATCCTCAGGAATAGCTCATATCATCTCTAATGTTGTTAATGAACTCCATGTTCCACTTCTATCATTTGCAGCCACAGATCCCACTCTTGCTGCACTACAGTTCCCATACTTTATCCGTACTACACAGAGTGACTATTTCCAAATGTATGCAATAGCTGATGTGGTTGAATATTATGGATGGAGAGAGGTCATCGCCATCTTTGTGGACGATGATTATGGGAGAGCTGGGATATCTGTGTTGGGTGATGCCCTAGCAAAGAAACTTTCCAAGATTTCCTACAAAGCTGCCATATCTGCAGGGGCGCCCAAAAGCATAATTAATGATCTATTAGTTGGGGTAAATCTGATGGAATCCCGGGTTTATGTTGTACATGTAAATCCAGATTCTGGTCTAACAGTTTTCTCTGTTGCGAAGTCTCTTGGGATGATGAGTAGTGGCTATGTATGGATTGCAACAGATTGGCTTCCTTCTGTTTTGGATTCATCAGAACCTGTGGACCCTGATACGATGGATCAATTGCAAGGGGTTGTTGCCCTCCGTCATCATACACAGGATTCTGATATCAAAAAGAATTTTATATCTCGGTGGAGTGACTTAAGACGCAAAGGGAATGCTTCCTCAAGCTTGAATTCTTATGGACTCTATGCTTATGATTCCGTTTGGTTAGTTGCTCGTGCTCTTGATGAGTTCTTCAATGAGGGAGGGAATATATCTTTCTCCAATGACCCAAGCTTGCAAGATGCAAATGGAAGCTCACTGCACTTAGCTGGACTTCGTTTGTTTGAAGGAGGTCAACAGTTACTTCACAAAATAATTACAATGAACTTTACAGGTTTAACTGGCCAGGTTCAATTTTATTCAGACAAGAATTTGATCCATCCAGCATATGACATTATTAACATTGGTGGCACTGGATCTCGCCGGGTTGGATATTGGTCAAATTATTCACATCTCTCTGTTGTTGCTCCAGAGGTCTTATACAAAAATCCTCCAAACACTTCTACCAGTAGCCAACAGCTTTTCAGCATAATATGGCCAGGGGAAACTACAACAACTCCTCGTGGTTGGGTGTTCCCCAACAATGGGCAACCTTTGAGGATTGGGGTTCCTAACCGAGTAACTTACAAGCAATTTTTGGCAAAGGATAATGGCCCCAGTGGGGTGAGGGGTTTCTGTATTGATGTCTTTGAAGCCGCTGTGGGTTTGTTGCACTATCCTGTTCCACACACATACATATTATACGGGAACGGTTCAAGGACCCCTAGTTACGCCGAGCTTGTGGATATGGTCGCTGAAAATGTAAGTTATCTGCTTTTAAATTTTCTTATGGCTAACTTAGTTGATATTTGTAAGCTATGCCCTCAAACGCAGTGGGGTTGGTCTGGCATCAGGAGTATCATATGCACTGGAAATCTGCACATAGAACTGCATATTTTCCACTGATGTACTATGCTGCAAAACTGAGCTAATTCGATGACGACAGGCTAGGAATGGTCACCATATTTTGCTTACCATTGCAGAGAATGCAAATGGAATGAACAGTTATGACTATGCAAATGGTTTTTTTATACTACTCTATAAATTAACAGTTATGATCATCCAATTGGCCTTGTCTTCTGTATTGCATATTGTTGGTTGGTTCTATTTTGGGATGGCATTATAAATTAATTATGTTTCTTGCCCATCCTTAGTTTGGGAGGTGGAATTCTTCTAGGAAACGTAATTTTATCATTTCTTCTTTGCAGAAATTTGATGCTGCTGTTGGAGACATAACCATTACTACAAATAGGACAAGAATTGTGGATTTCACGCAGCCCTACAGTGAATCCGGTCTTGTTGTGGTTACTCCTGTAAAAGAGACAAAGTCCAGTCCTTGGGCTTTTCTAAAGCCATTTACAATTGAAATGTGGTGTGTCACTGGTGCTTTCTTTCTGTTCGTGGGAGCAGTTGTTTGGATTCTTGAACATCGGATAAATGCTGAATTCCGAGGTCCACCAAGGCAACAGCTTGTAACAGTTTTTTGGTAAGTGTTGTTGCAACTGTCCTGGAAAGCCCTATTTGTTTGAAAAGGGGTTGTACATATCGAGCCTCATGATGTGGCGAAACTTGTAATATTGTGTCATTTTGTCTAATATAAGAATTCTAAGGGTCCCCCTAATATGTTCAGTTGACATGGGCTATTTTGTAAAACTTGCTGCTGATCCCCGAACTATTGAATCACTTGACTTTTACTTGCTTTGCCATTCAACTCTGTTTGGATGTCATACCCAAAACATTATATGCTAGAAGCTGGGAAATTTTTTAGCCTTGTCCTCTTGCTCTCAATCTCGAGCAGTTGTGTTTCCTTTTTATTGTTTCTTGCCAAGGGGTCCTTTAATATTTCTCTATGTTTCATGGCTAGTGTCATTCCTTTTAAGTGCTTTCAATTTGCGCCTTCTGCTTCTTTTGTCAGTATATATATATATAATTAATTTTTTTTTTGTGGTTTGATAAATTTTATATTATCTAAATTCTGAATTTAATTCTTGATTATTCTTCATTTTGCAGGTTTAGTTTCTCTACAATGTTTTTTTCCCACAGTAAGTAGATTTTGTTTCCTATCAATCCCCCCAAGTCTTTTCTTTTCCCCCTAACAACTTATTTCTGTTTGGTTAGTGGGATTTGTAATGTCCTTTGGCCGCTTGGACACATTGCAGAAGAGAACACTGTTAGCACCCTTGGACGCTTTGTAGTGCTCATATGGCTCTTTGTAGTACTTATCATCAATTCAAGCTACACAGCTAGCTTGACATCCATCCTAACAGTGCAGCAGTTGTCATCACGGATTGAAGGGATAGACAGCCTGATTGCTAGCTCTGAACCTATTGGCATTCAGGACGGGTCATTTGCAAGAAGCTATTTGATTCAAGAGCTTAACGTTGCGGAATCGAGGATTGTGACCCTAAAAACTGAGGCAGACTATCTAGATGCTCTCCAGCGTGGACCCAAAAATGGTGGGGTTGCTGCTATTGTTGATGAACTTCCTTACATTGAAGTTTTCCTGTCTGACAACAACTGCAAATTCCAGACGGTGGGGCAAGAGTTTACAAAAAGTGGATGGGGTTTTGTAAGTGAATAGTTTCCATCTCTACATCTACTTAAAAAAAACAAAATTTTTTAAATAAAAAGCTATAATATTTAAAAAAAAAAAAAAAGAGAGTTTTTTTTTTAAAAAAAAAGGGAGGTGTTGTGTTTTTTTTATAAAAATTTTTTTTTTTATTATTTTTTTTTTTTTTTTTTTTATATAATATATTTTTTTTTATTTTTTTTTTTTTTTTTTTTTTTTATTTTTAATAGTATCCAACTATATTATTTACTTTATCATAATATAATAAGAAAATGAAAATATGTTATTAGAGCTTGTGGACATTAAATAATGCAATTGAAATATAATGGTTGAATTCTGTCCTGCTTATATTTTTGCAATTTGCATCTCCATTGTTTTACCATAAAATTTTGGCATTTAATAATATCTATACTACACATACAAGTGTCTTTACTGTAATTTTCAATTCAACTCCTAAATCTGTGACCTGTCTAATTTTGAATCAATTCGTAAATCTGTAACCTGACATCAACTTATGTCTCCATTTTTATATTCTTGTATGTTAGACCTTTTTTCTAGGTTGCTTGATTTCAAGCTGATTTTGTATTGGAAACCATAAAAGCTTATTTTTCGGAGATGATGAGGCACAAGCTAAATGGAAGAAGCATCATAGAGAAGTGTTCTCCATGTAGCTTGTAATATGCTTCAGTTTCAGAGGAAGAGGAAGTTAGTGATCCGTGAAGATCTCTTTTCTGTTCAAACCCAAAGCATCAGCTGAAGGATTTCTCTGCTGTTTATTGGTCACATCCTCAGATGTTCAGAAGATGATAGTTTCATTGTATTACCTTTGTTTCAATTTCTTACAAAATATTTTTAGATTTATTGGAATTTAACACAGTATAATATCATAAGCTATCCAATTTTCAATTGCAATACCTCCAGTTGATATTTTTCTTCCTGGAAATTGTCAGAAGTCAAATTATTTTGTGGCTTACTAGAAGTGAAAAAATTGATATATTTCTCAATTTTGCTTTATCCTTGCAGGCATTTCAGAGGGATTCTCCTCTTGCAGTTGATTTGTCGACAGCAATCCTTGGACTCTCAGAGAATGGTGACCTCCAAAGAATCCATGATAAATGGTTGTCTCGTAATCTCTGCTCTGCTCAAACCAACCAAGTTGATTCAAACCGCTTATCTCTCTCTAGTTTCTGGGGTCTCTTCCTGATTTCTGGCATTGCATGCTTCATTGCTCTTCTTATGTTTTGTGGACGTATCTTTAATCAGTATCGGAAGTATGGTGTAGATGATGATGATGTAGTGGAGGAGATTGATGTTGAACGAGACAGATCCACTAGGAGTTCTCGCCGCCCAGCGCGCATGACCAGCTTCAAGGACATAATGGAGTTTGTTGATAAGAAAGAAGATGAGATCAAGAAGAAGAAAGCCAGTTTTAGCAGCAAACAACATCCTAGTAAAGGCTCAGATGGACAGTCCAGTAGTTCACCTTCTTAGCATTTGTTCTTAGCATTGTTTCATAATAGCAACATGTAGGAGCAGGAAAAAAAAATGAAAATTATCTTCTCAGTCTCTCCACTCGTGATCCAGCGGTTGGAGTTCACTCAGCGTGCCTACCGATGTATTGGTATGTGAACGAGTGAACTTCAGCTGCTGTATCACGGCTAGAGTCCTTCCTATGACAGGAGAGAATCCGAACCCGAAAAAATATACGAGTTACATGCACTATTTAAATGTCACAGAAAGAAAACCAGGTGGCAAGAAAGATTGTTGCCTTAACATGTACTCTGTATTATATAAAAAGTCTTTCCTGTACAGTTGTACTTCAATTTCTATTTTTTTCTGTCTATTTATATTTATTTTTAGGGTTTAGATCAATAAGAGAGTGGGGTATGGAATCATTCAAAAGGGGCTCATACTTGTTAAGGAGAGAGAGTGTCAGTATTGGGCCCGAGAGGGTGTGGGAAGGGATCTCATATTGGCATTTGTGTTTTGTGTATGTTTTAGGGGTGCGACTCATCTCAAGTTGAGCAATCCCTCAAGTTGGTGATCTAATGGTTGGAGTTCACTCCGGACACATACCAGTATTTGATATGGGCACGGAATGAACTCCATCTGTTGGATCAAAGCTGGAGAGAGTGCTCAACCTGAGACAAGCTCCTTCCATGTTTTAGGGGAAGAATCTTGGGACTCACAAGTTGTATTGGGTATGGGATTATGGATTAGGTAATAGGGTTGGCAATTTCTGTCCTAGTCTGACCTGTTAGGGTGTTTGGCCCGGTCTGGCGTCAACTCAACCAATCCATAAGCTTTCACGCTCAATGCTGGCTGAGCCTACATATATGTCTAAGCTTATGGATCGGGTTCGGCCTGAACTGTATCTTTAGACCGGCCGGCTTTTTTGTTGTGTTAATAGAGATAAAAATGTAAGGGCTCATTGGATTGTCAAATGGGCTTTAGGGTTTCCTAGGAAAAGGTTTTTGGCTTCCTCATTTTTTTGGAGGAGCTTATATATATTGTGAACATTGATGAGAAGCGAATATGAGCAATGGATAACATGAAGAAGTATCAAGTCAGGATGACTCGAGCCTTTAACAAAAATGTAGTTCCTCATCATCTCGCTTGATAATTTAGTACTAAAAGAGCAAAGAGCACTCATACACGATCCACGGAGGAAGTTTAGATCCAATTGGAGTGGTCCATATACCATCACTGAAATACTTCCGGGAAAGGCCATCAGGCTGGTGGATTTGAATGGGTCAAACTATAAAATCTAATTAACATAGATCAACTCAAAAAGTACCATGTCCGAGCAAACAGTCCTAGGAACTACATACGATCTGATTGCCTAAAAATACGAAGGCTCAGTTTGATTGCGAGGGGAATTGAAGGGAAGAGAAATGAAATTTTTAAATTTTAAAAGGAAATTTTTGTAGTTGTAATACAACATGATTGTATAAATTATCTAAATTTCTTAACATATTTAATAATGATATTTATAAGATATAAAATTTATTTTACTTTTTAAATGGGAGGGATTTGGATGCAAAATGAAGTGTAAGTTAATTACTAAATATGAAATAATATGGAATTAGTTACATAATAATGTCAAATGTGATAGTATGTGTTGTAATCATTACAAAATTTCCATTTAAAGTTTAAAATTTTCACTTCCTTTCCCTTCAATTCCTCTTGCAACCAAACACAGCCTAAGGATTTTTTGAATGTGAAACCGCAAAGCCTCTGGAATGGGCCTGGGTCAGGTTATGGATAAATCTTTAACTGATTGAGTCTGATTCCAGCACGGCCCAGCTCATTTAGTTTAAAGTTGGGCCCTAATTCGCTCAACTTGTACACCTAAACCCATCATGTTACCCCTGGTCCATTTATTGGTTATTGCAGCCCCAGACAAAATGGTTATTGCAGCCCCAGAGAGAGTTGTAACATCAGGGATCTTAGTCCTGAACCAAGACTCGAATTTAGGCTTTAGAATTCCTGTGTAAAGATGTATGCTGACTCAGTGTATCAGATTGACATGTATTCAGTCCCATATCGATTTCTAAATTCATCGATACTCGTTTCAATACAATGAACTTAAACCAAGGTCTTGATAATTTTATTTTTTAAAAATATTTCTGATTTTACAATTTTTTTCTTTCTTCTTCTTATTCTTCTTATTTATTATTATTTTTTTTTTGAGTCTTTTTTATTAAGTCTTATTTTCTCTCTTTGTAACACCAAATCTCTTCTTTGTCTACTCTCCTGCTGGTGTAGATGGTCTCAAACACAGCACAACTGACACTTGTGGGTAGGAGTATCCATCGGTCTATCTCGGACACCATTTTAACACTCCGCATCATTATCGTCCCTTTAGTTTATCCTCATCGGCGAGGCATGTACACATTTGTACTTGGACCGGTCTTGAGCCATAATCAATCTTATGCTAATCAGACTAATTGGTCTGTAAATGGGTTGTAATAGGATCATGTCAAAGTGCAAATAAAAATAAAGAGATATTGGGTTTGGAATCCATAATTATTCTCGTGTTGTAGATAGATACCTTCTTGTAGGATTGTAAAAGATCTTATTAGGCTTGTGATCATCCATGTAGACGAAGACAAGGACATAGCAACAAATGGAAGACGCAAGAAATGAAAGAGTATGAGACATTTTAAATGTCTTAGGTTTATAGTTTTAGAGTTGTATTTGTTTGGTCTAAATCAAGATTCAGTACTGTTTAAAAGTATATTTGGTTCATTCAATCGGTTCAGTCAAGCTACGCCCTTGCATCATGAACGCCCATTAATAATCGGTCCAAGCCTAAGCCCAGCATGCTTAATATTCAAACTAGTCGGTCTCAGTTCATGCATGATCGAGTTCGATCAGACTCACGGTGCGAGCCTGAAATTGATACCCTAGTTGTGGGGATGTCTCTATCGGGGATTCAAATCCTCTCCTCCAAGAGAATCTAGAGGAGAGGTGGCGCCCCATACAGATGGGAGACACCTGGGGGTCGGATTAATCCGACCCCTCCATCCTAGCCGACTCCGAGCCGACAAGCTGAGCCGACAGTGGGTGTCGGCTCGGATGGAGGGGTCGGATTAATCCGACCCCAAGTATCGCCCATCTGTATGGGGCACCACCTCTCTTTCAGATTCTCTTAGAGGAGAGGATGCGGATCCCTCTACCGAGATACAAAGTCAATGGTAATTTTGTATCTTCTGGTTTAATTTTTAAAAGATTCTCAATAATAGATTTCGAGGATGAAACCATTACTAATTTATCAGACTCTGATCTTTATGCAAGATTCGATGCCATTTAATTTTTTTTTAATATTTGGCATCAGTGGACATGCACATGTTCCTATAGGAGTGGTTTGATAAATTTTCCGAGTACAAGTCCAGAGAATTTTTTTTTTCTTAGGTCATGTTTGTTTACAAGACCTAGGAAGAAAAAAAATCTCTTCAGATCAGGGTCTGATAAATTACTAATGTTTTCTTTCTCGAAATCTATTATTGAGAATCATTTAAAAACTAAACCAGAAGAGACAAAACTATAATTGACTTTGTATACCAATAGAGATTTCCCCACAAGTAGGGTATTAATTTTAGGCTCGCACCGTGTAGTCTAATTGAACTCGATCAAGTATGGACTGAGACTGATTAATTCGAAAACATGCTAAACTTAAGCCTGAAATGATTATTAAATAGGAATTCACGGTGCAATGGCATAGCTTCACGGTGCAAGGGCATAGCTTTCTTTGATTGTATTTTTTTTTTTTGGGGGATAAAATTTCATTATGTTTTTAGTTTATAGAAATTTCTTTCATTGTATTAGTTCAAATAAATTTCTTCCTATGTTTCAATAATTTTTGTGCATAAATGGTTTCTTTCTGGTGTTACAATACTACTTAATACTAATTGTGGAACCAGGATATAGAATTGGATGCCCAAGGTGGTGGCCCTAAATGGAAGGAGGAGTGAAGGGGGATAGGATGGAGTTTGTCTCCTATCGTTCAATCATCCATCGTATGGGTTGGGCTGCGAAGGCATGTGGGCCAGCCCAACCTGTTTGATATTGGACGATTGGACCGATTAGACAATAGAAGACAAGTCCTATCTAGGGGGATAATGGATGAATGTGCACATCCAGGTATGAGGTAAGAACCCCATTTGATCCATCCACCATAGGAAACACTAGTCATTAGTCATGGTTCAAGTAATTTTGGATTGGCCAATCCGTATCGATTTTGGACCTGGCCGATTCCCAATTTGATCTTGTTTTACTATTATCATATACAGTATTAGCCACAATATCAGTTTCCCATTGGATTAGTAACCCCGATTCGGATCAGATCGGTTTTGAACATGTCTGATACTTTGTCTTTCACCAAGATTTAGAACTTTGGATGTAATGATTATTGAAGTTTTCTTTGTAAATTTGAAAATTTCATTTCTCTTTATTTTAATATCCTTTGCAACAAAACAAAACCTACCGAAATAAATTTTAAAAGGAAAATGATGCTCAACATCATTTATCCTCTTACATTTCTTTCCTTCCCTGCATGTGGGTTATAAACCTTATACATACCTCCTCCCATGATCCCATTGACTTAACGTGGAAGGTTCTATTCCAAACTTCTTCGCCCAAAATTAAATTATTGTTATGAGTGATTCTATCTCCACAAACATATACCGACACATGCATTTGCACGCACTTTTGTAGAAAGGTCTCGTCTCCTATCGTCTAGTCATCTAGCCATCCATCAAATGGATTGTACTGCATCAACATGCATTACTTATGTCATATTACGGTGTGGACAGTGGGTATGAACTTCTACGAACCATCCCATTATTAAATGAACAGGGAAGGCACAAACCACCAACATGCTGAAATATTTCAAAAACAAATTCATCGACTCCTAAGTACAAAGGGAAGGTGTGTAAATGTTTGTTTATATAAACTAGTATTCAATGGGAAATGCATACAATGATTTATATCGAGATTATAAAATATGGGAAAAAATTCCCACGTCCTCTTACATTTTGACACTTGTTTTTCTTAACCTGAAACCCTTTCCCAACACTCATGTAAGAGGAGTCTAGATCCTCTCCCCCCTTACCATTGGGAACGGTTGATAGCTTTGAGTCCCATATTCTAGAGATGGATCCCACACCCGCGAGGACTAGTTAGCAACTGGTTTTAGCTTGTAATGCCATGAGGCTACGAGGACCATGACTAGCCACTACAAACCATGAAGACCGTGTAAGAATCCCCACCATATCGAGAGGTAAAACTAAATGCAGAATTAAACAATGTAAAATACCTATTGATGGAACGACTCTTGCCACTGCCTTCCAACCTTATGTTGGTTACTCACTTGTCACTGATGCTGGTACGCTGCAAGATATCAAGAGAGGGGCGAAGAGGTTTCTATGTACTTCTCTGTATTTCCTAGACTCAGAATACTCAATGGTCGTATTCTGATTTTCACATAGGTGTATATAGGACTCCGATCCCATTAGGTTAAATATGACTAACCTCAACTCCTCCCATTAAAGAGAATTGATTAGTACTAGGTTGCCACATGTCCTCTAAGAATCCTATACTAACAACCTCAAAATAAAATAGGAAGAGTACGTAATTGGAAGTGGTGAGGTGGCATGTGGGCCACCACACTTACAGACCATGCTCAAAATGCTGAAGGGGTTAAAGAGCGTGTTTCATAATGAATCGTGTTCTTTATCTAACACATTCCATGGTCTAAGAACAAGAATGCATACTGAATACTGTTTTTGTTTTCTCATGATATGTTCTTGATTTAGAATACATACCAAAAACAGTCTTAAAATCCATCAACATATATTCTTTCATTTAATGGCTCCTCTCTATGTAATATAACAAGTTTCAAATAAAATCAATTTAATGATATTTTCAAGTGAATATCCATAAAAAAGGTAAGAGTTTTCATCTATGGTTGTACACAGCATGGGCATACTTTCAACCGTCGGATGGGACGAAACTCAAAATTACCCTTCTAGTACTATTGAATGAAGAGTCGATGCCCTGATCATGCACATGCATGGTCCGTATACGGAAACTGTTGTCACAAAATAAAGTAAAAAAAGAAGATTTTACCTGGACACGTTCTCCTCTATTAATTTTTTTTTTTTTTTTTTAATTTTTTTTTTTTACATAAACGTATTGCTGTGGTGCTTCAATCATTGCTCATGGAGTTCGCTAATTTTAGAGTTCGAATCACCTTCACATATATGTATTCTTTTTGGGATCTCGTTACTATCGATATAGTGTGGAATCCTCTGAATATAGACGATGATGGAATTCCAAGGAAGTGAACTATTCTCCTGTCCTTATGGATGATCACAGGGTTCTCTATTTCTTCAAGCTGTCTATCTTTATTTGCCCTTGCTCCCCTCACGCTGTGGTCCCACTACAGGTAGCCATAGCCACCCGTCTTGTTGCAATTTTTTGTCAATGTAGGAAGACTTGGCGACCAGAGTGGAGAGAAATTCAACCAAGTTTCCCATATCGCATAAATAGAATTAAAAATTTCTTTTGCTGACTATTTAGATTAATTGGTCATGACATTCTTGATGAATCTAACTATGATAATAATTCATTGAATATACAATTGATATCAATTCAAGTTTGCCCCAAAGCATGTACATGATCCATGTAAAAATCATCTTAAATCATGCAAATCTATATTTATTCTTAAATCCCGATGTTAACATCAACTCATTAAGTACTAAGGTTCTATGTATTCCAAATTCAAATATCAGATACAAGATATCTTTTGAATAGATCGGTTTGGATATTATTTAAAGTTGATTATTTAATCATTCTTGAACATGGTAATTACTTCTTTTTTTGAATAAGTAATTGATATCAAAATGAATTTCCTCGATAATTTCCAAGTTATGTCTAATTCAATGCAAAGTTCAAGTACCCAGTATCGGCTCGCCCTGATACTGATTCAATCCATTTTTTATTTCTATTAAATCCTTGATGATATATGTCAACCATCCGACGTGTTCAATTATCATGTTTCGTTCATATAAGATCAAAAGTATTTGATTAAATTAGATTAAAATTTGACATGTGACTAATTCAAAACAGGTACAAATTATTCAATGGTCAGAATTGCATGATAAAATGGACCATGCACATTAATGCTTACAAAAGTCAGACTACTAAAATGAGTCTTTCTTTTTCAAATTCATTTATGATATAGGATCCAAACTTAAAATAATATTTTTATTTTTTATAAAAGATTCAGATATTGATCAACATGAACAGATTCAAAATACAATGAAACCTGGCCACCCCTCTATCTTTTTAAAATTTAGGGTAAATACTCACCTCCCTACTTTGGCCAAATGACACGAACCTCCCCTTAAGGTTTAAAAATTACACTCAACAATCATCAACTAACAATGTTAATATGAGACGGTAAAATGTCTCATTTACCATCTTTGAGTCCTGTGTTGGGCCATTCGTGAACCTGCACTCGATTGGCTCCTTTGGGAACTCCAGCGACATCACTTCTGGACAACACCTGCAACGACGACATCTCTTCCTGTGACTTCTATTTACCCAGTAAAGCAACTCCATATTAAACCTTCGTCCAACATTTAGGGTTTCAGATGAAGAGAGGAAGTTTATAGTCATTTTAAATGAAGGAGAGAAGTTTGTAGCTTTGCAGGTGGGGGAAAGGCTGCAGGTTCGAAGGTCAGTGCGAATAGATGGTTAATCTAACCTTTGATAAATTTTTTGATATTGTAATTTACCGTTTGGGATCCATTAATTTGAAAGATTTGATGTTGAGCGTGTGATACGTTTCATTTTTGGGCACTACGGGACTGAACAGGATCTTCTGTAGTGACAGTCAAGCGGTGGTGAGATCCTGACCGTTCATTATTCATCGAAACACGTGTTGATGCATTATAAGTGGTCAAGATCCTCACTACCAGGCGGCAATCATTACAGAGGATTTTTTCCCTTGCGGGACCAGTTTAATATGCTGGTCCTTGAGCAGGCTAGTACTGCTCTATACCTTCTTTATTCCCATCTTTGGCTTCTTATTTATTCTTCAGGACTGTGAAAACCTCACTTTTGGAGTTTTAGATTAGAGGTTCAAAAGGATAAGAAATTCGAGGAGATGGGATCTAGGACTAGGAGTTTTCTCAAGGTGGTGCCGAAGAACTTTGATGTTCTTCTTCTTTCTTTTTTTCGGTTGAAGATTATTGTCATCATCTTCGGATGAAACTTTGGTTATTTAAATTTTTGTAGAAGCTTTAAACCTTTTTTCCTTCTAAATTTGTTTGGAGAAGGATGGGGGAGGGATTGGTAGTGGAGATTTTTTTTTTCCTGTTTAAAGTTATTTCATTATGACTCCGTTTGTTTTGACGTAAAATTTTATCGTAAATTTTTACTTGTAACATTTTATATGTAAAAAAAAAATTCAATGTTTATTTCAAGGAGGTAAAATATAGTGATCACTAAGGAAGATGGAAAAGGAAATTTATATTTCTTTTACCTACCGTAGATAAACATTGAATTTTTTTTACGTATAAAATATTACACATAAAATTTTACGACAAACCAAGCTTAAGAAAATTTAAAGTAACTTTCCTTTTCTTCTTTTGGGGTTTTGTAAACGGAGGCATGTTGAATCCTGGTAAATTCATTTATTGTCTTCATTGTCTTTTGTTGAAGTCGAGTCATGTGGTGCAATGCAGAAGTGTCCATTGAAAGGCAGATGAGAAAGAGCAAAGAAGATGAAAAACAATGGGTTTTGCATGGGTTTCTGAAATCACAAAACCTTGAGAAGAAAACCTCTTTGCCTATTTCTATTTGAAAGGCAAATTTTCAAACTTTACTACCTTTAAAGGGTTGTTAGGCTATTAAAATTAATTGGGACCTAAATTAATTTGACCAATTGACATCAGCAATTAATGTCTTTCAATAAATGAACAATAATTGAATGTAATATAATTTAAAATTCAAATGAAGTTTAAGTAATTTTTAAACTACAAGAGGAAATACATATCATTTGATCAAAATACAGGGGGTGAATGTAATTAATCCTAAAATTTAAATAACCACTAACCGAAAAGACACATTCTTTCCATGCATATAGTGGGCCCCATAATGTGGACTGAGTCCACTGGCTAATTGCTGAGAGAATATACAATGAGTCACGACTCTTTAAAAGCTGCTGCTCATCCATTATATATTCTAATTATTTTTTTTCTGAAGAGCTTCTCATCCCACATGTAATATGTTATAGGGATTCTAGATTTACACGACTCATTATTTTATTTTATCCTCCCACTTGTGGACACGTGTGATTCATCCATGTCTGGTATCAAAACTCAAATCTTCGGTTTTGATGTGACGCGGAAGAGATTTGGGACGGCCCGGTTTTTTATGTACAGGCCACGTACATATACGATTGTCGTATACGGCGTTTTGATCAGCAGGAAAGGTCATAAATGTTTACATATTCATTTCTTTCTCTTTCATCTAACGGTTGAAAGGGACGGTTGTGTATAAAAAGTATTCAAGGTTTACACGCTGTCCACTTATAAAAATAAGGGAAAATTACTGGTTCTACACTTGGGCTTAGGTCCAGTTACACCTGTTACCCTAAAGTCAAAGACAATAATAATGACACCTCAATTTCTAATTAGGAAAAAAAGTTTAAAAACAATTTTACCCTTGTTGGATTTATATGTAAAATAGATTGAAATGATTTTTTTAACCTTTCTAAAAAAGAAATGATGAAATGATTAAAATATCTTCTCAAACTTTTATATTAAAAATCACTCTTTATCTTCTCATTTTACACTCCAACGTTCGATCGTCTAGCATTTTTTCCATCCAACTATTCTGGCTAGCAATATTCTCTAGCCAACTTCGAGATTGTAGGCATCTTTGGTAAGTTTTCACTTCATTTTCTTCTCTTTTGTTCTCTTCGCTATTTCATTTTCTTGTCTTCTCCGTTTCACTTTCGTCTTCGTAAAATTTGTAGACTTCACAGAAATATTCACCCGCATTGACTCCGCAATACGAACAGAGCCGAGAAATCTGAGATGTAAGCATATCCAAGAAATAAACTCATGGTTTCTGAGAAAATAGAACAGAAACAGAAAAATGAAATATAAGCCCAAATGTACTAGCCCCTCACCTTCTGCTCAGTGTCACAAAATGCACAAACAACTTGCAACGTCAATTTAATAAATGTCTTTGGTGGAGAAGTAGTGGTCCCATCCACCTATCTATTACGTACATGAGAGTCATGTTCATAGTTAGTAAGTTCGGATACGGAAAAAAATCAGATACAGATACGTACAAGTATTAAACAAAGTCAGACTTTGATATGGGGACCAATAATATGTTTTACAAAAACGTGTACGACATTAATACGATACGTGTTTAATACTTGTTTAATACGGTAGCCTGTAGAAAAATTGAGACCGAAAATATAAACATATATTTCATTATACAATAAACATCTATAGCATTTAACAAATAAAATATTAACATATAAATAAAAAATCTTCCAATCTGTTATCGACCCGAACCGGATTGATCTTTAGCTCGCTTATAGTTCCTGCAAAAAGGAAGAAGGGACACCGTAGTGATGGTTGGGTGTAGACACCCTTTGGCCACTCCGATGCCTAAGTCAGTCTGAGGGATAAACAGTATGGGACAGGTAAGAGAGACTGTCCCTTTCAATGAAAGGGATTCGGGTAGCTAGCTTGCTCTGGGCTCGAGTGTTGGAAATGTGACTGTGTATTTACTTGGGTATGCTTCCTTTATTTATAGGTTGGGAGTGACCTGGATGTGGGAACTGGATATGTCTCCTGTTGTGGCGGATTGTCCTCCCTGGAGTGTGATTTACGCCCATTGGACACCCTTTGGCCACTTCGATACCTAAGTCAGTCTAAGGGACAAACAGTATGGAACAAGTAAGAGAGATTGTCCCTTTGAATGAAAGGGATTCGGGTAGCTAGCTTGCTCTGGGCTCGAGTGCTGAAAATGTGACTGTGTGTTTATCTGGGTATGCTTCCTCTATTTATAGGTTGGGAGTGATCTGGATGTGGGAATTGGACATGTCTCCTATTGTGGAGGATTGTCCTCCCTGGAGTGTGATTTACGTCCATTGATTTGGTGATCAAGTGATCTTCTACTGAGTCATCGAACAATAGATCTCCTTCGCAGGATTCTGTTGACTTTCCCTTGGCAGACACCTAGGGGGAAGTTTGATCTCTGTATTTATATGAATGGACCCCACTTGTACGTCACAATACAGCTGGCATGTAGCATGTGGATCTATATGACGAGGTCCACTTGAAGAGGTGCTGAGACTACTACGTTGAAGAGATGGCGAAACCTCCATACTGAGGAGGTGTCGAGGTTTCTATCCTAGCGAGGCTCCGAGGCCTATAGGACATCCGAGGCCAATAGGACCATGAACTTCCGAGACCAAGAAGGACATGAGGCTCCGAGGCTCTTTACCATTCTTATTGGTGGTTCCGGTTCATCAGGAGCTGCTTTTGTCTTAAACGTGCAAGTTTAAGTATATGAATGTGGACCTTCCCCCAAGGGCCTGGGCCCTAATATACATGTGTCGATACTTGATTAGGGGAGGCATATTTTCCTATATCAGATGCCCCTTGCTCTTGCCTGCTTCTTGAAGGTGGGGAGAGCAATATATCTTTCTGTTCTTTGTCTGAGGCCTATGAGGCTGCCCCTGGAGAAGCCATACGGTTACCTCTTGGATGGGATTTTTAAATTTTTAATCGTGGGTCCCACTACTTACTTTGTTTTCCATTGATTGCCCTGTCACGTCATAAACGTGGCCATAGGAGAACGAGTAGGGTAAATCCACGTGGACTTTTACTTTTAAGATGCGACAGTTACAGCCGTTTCATAGGTTACTAGCCTATTATGACCTACGTTCGGATTATTTACCGGAACATATGGTCCCTATATACTGTTCATCTTCCTTACTATCTTCCTTCTGCTTTTTTTTTCGATCTTCTCTGGTTTTCCTTGTTATTCTTTCTTCATTTTTCTCCCGTATAGCGCTCCGTCGATACTCACCATCCACAAGTAAGCATGGGTAGGTTTAGGAAAACCATAAGTAGGGAGGATACTAACCCTGAAGAGGAAGCTCAGGGCTCGGATGCCGCAAGGCGACGTGGCCAGGTTTCTACTTTCCCTGTCATCCCTCTTGTCATTCTTGAGGAAGGACAGGGTTGGCATAATGAGGTCCGTAGGGCTAGGGCAGTTTAAGCTACCTAGATGTGGGCAGCAAACCCTGGACCCCAACAATCTTCTAGAGTCCCTTTCGGTACTAACTATACCGTCGATAAGATACCAAGTCGAGATGACTCAAGGTTGCCTAGATGCCATTAGGGAGCTTTACAAGGTCCCTGAGAACTTTGCCTTCATACTACCAGAAACGGAGGATTGAAAGTGCACTCTTCACAATGACTCCATTGTAATGTACGAAGAAATGTTTCAGTTAGGGTTTCGGCTTCCTCCTCCCCCCTTTTACTTTGAGCTGTTGAATAGTTATAGACTGGCACCTCCGCAAGTTACCCCTAACGGATGGCTAGAGATTACTAGTTTCTTTGCTCGGTCAAGGTTGGGCAGCTTACCTGTCGAGGTCGCCCTCTTCAAGAAATTTATCCACCTTGTCTCCAGAACACCCACTGCTAGGGAAGGTTGGTACTACTTCCAGCACCGGGGTGATTCGTCTTACACCTCGACGAAAGATGTCATCACCTCTCACCACAATTGAAAATTTAATTTCTTCTTTGTCTCCTGGGATCCATTACCCAGGGACACTTGGCCTTGTAACATCTGGTCCAAGCCTATCCTATCCTTGGTCAACACTGTCCTAGTAATTAGCCAAGACTTGAATGAGTTTTCCTAGGCAATTTGCGCCGTTCCTCCCCGACAGTAAAGCAACTGACTGACCTCTCATTTCTCCAGAATGCTGGGCTAGGTAAGCCTTATTTTTATAACTAACTTTATTTTTTGTATTATATGACACTTGACATTTATTTTTCTGATTGACAGTGGACATCGGATTGGAAGATCTTGTTGAGATCCTGATGGTCGTAAGCCCTCCGAAGGAAACCAATGTGGTCGAGGTCCAAACTTCCACGGGTCCTTGAGAAGATACTGCCACGCGGAGCATTCTTCTCCTCTTGTGATTTTTTTCTCCAGGGCAAGAGGTCGGGGCAGCTGAGGGTGGTGTTGAGGCACAGGAGATTGAACCCGAAGAGGGCACGGAGCTTCGTACTGGTGAAAAGAGGAAGCGCCATCATGAGAAGAGATCTGGAAAGAAGAAGAAGAAGAAATCTTCCCGGAACGAGGGGGAGTCTCGAGGTATACTTCTTCTTGTCCTTTTGTTTTTCTTTGATAACTTGTTTTTTATTTTACATCTTTTGTTTAGCGGTTGGTCGTGCGAAGGATCATTCTGCCGAATTCACTCATTCCGAGAACATAGAGGATGATGTAACACCTTTCGTGCTCGAGGTCAACATATCAACCCGTCAATCGGCCCTCTAAGCTCCCGCTGTAGCAGAGGAACTCATCCTAGCTATGAGGCTTCCTATAGATGAGGCAAATTACGACAAGATGACCCTCGATAAGGCCTTTCACCATGAGGTTTGTCGTCATATCGAGATAATTACTGTTGGTGTTGCTTTCTTTTCTTTAGCATTTTCTATATCATGACTTCTTTTTTGCTTGCAGACTGATCATTTCTTACATAGAGCTTAGGAAGCATTTGTCGACATCAAGGCCAGGCTAGACTTGGCTCTCCAATGGTTGTCTAATGCCGAGACTCATCTGGATAAAGCTTATGCTCTCACCAAAGGGTACCTAGAGGAGAATCTGAAGTCTCAGGGGCAAACAAAGGACCTCGAGGAGGAAGTCAAAAAGTTGAAGGCGGACCTTGCCGAGGCCAAGAAAGAGAAGACCACGCTTTGACAAGAGCGGGATGACGGTGAGGATAGAGCGAGGGAGGACCAGAATTCTTACGAGGGTCTGAAGGAGGCTCGCATGTGCATTGAGGAGGAGGTTCGGAATGCTAAGGCCACTGTTGAAGCAATAGAAAAGATTATCCAAGATAAACACATTGCTCACAGTGCTGCTTTGGCAAGTTTGAGGCTACTTTAGAGGTCAGAGTTCGGAAGACAAGGAGGAAAGCCTTGAAATATTTCAATACTGGGACGGAATACAAGAAAACTGTGACAGAGTCTTTGCTCAAGCTGGTGATGCCGATTTTGACTGAGATCCATGATTTTTTTTTGGGCCACCTATCCTCATTTTGATCTCTTGCCAGTTAGTGCTTTCAAGAAGCTTCTTGGAGTAGTTGCATCTCCGAGGGCCTCACCACTCCTGTCGCTCCCTTCTTCTTTCGATCAGCTTGCCTCTCTGCCTTTGAAGGTTACAATTGAGAATCAACCTGCCTCTATCCCTCCTGAGTCGACACCTCAACCTGGCCAAGTTGAAGAGACCACTCCTGCAGAAGTTCCAATTCTTCCCTCAGATCAAGTTTTTTCCCCACTGTCGAGCCATGAAGAAGAAAGTTGAAGTTTGAAAAGATGTTCTTTTTTTTTTAAAAAAATGTACAAAATTTTCCCATCATTGAACAAACCGTTTCTTTACTCCTGTGATTTTTGTTCACTGAGATTGACATTTGACTTAGGATAATTATCCATTCTCCGAGCTTCGAGACCCTTGGGGCAGCCGAGGGTGTCGAAGATAGTCTTTCCCAATCGAGGCTAGCGTCGATAGAATCGACCCTTCGTGCTTCGGTGCCTCGAAATGATGCTGAAACCAATGCTTTATCCTTACTTAGGATAATTATTCACCTTCCAAGCTTTGAGGCCCTTAGGGCAACCGATGGTGTCGAAGGTCATCTCTTCCCATCGAGGTTTGCATCGACTGAATCGACCCTCCTTGCTTCAGCACCTCAAATGATGCTAAAGCCAATGCTTTATCTTTACTTAGGATAATTATCCACCCTCCGAGCTTTGAGGCCCTTGGGGCAGCTGAGGGTGTCGAAGGTAATCTCTTCCCTATCGAGGTTTGCATCAACTGAATTGACCCTCCGTGCTTCGACTCCTTGAAATGGTGCTGAAGTCAATGCTTTATCATTACTAAGGATAATTATCCACCCTTCGAGCTTCGAGGCCCTTGGGGTAGCCGAGGGTGTCGAAGATATTTTTTCAATGATAAGTACATCATATTTCTTGTAACCAAGCATCTTTATTGATTTTTACTTGATATACAACACTTTATGAATAAAATTTTTGTAAATTCGATGCATTCCATGTCCTTGGGACAGCCTCACCATCCATTCTTTGTAGGTGGTATGCCCCTATCCTTGTTGTTTTTATCACTTTATATGGTCCCTCCCAGTTTGGAGCCAACTTTTCTTGTCTAGTTGGTTCCGAGGCCGAGGCCTTCCTCAATACTAGGTTGCCTACTTGGAATAGTTTCTCCTTCACTTTCTTATTGTAGTGATTGGCGATCCGAGTTTGGTATGTGACATTCTTTAGGTGGGCCGCCTCCCTTACTTCTTCTAGGATGTGAAAGCCTATCAACATATTTTCTCTATTTGTTTCTTCATCGAAGTTTGTTATTCGAAAGGACCTGTGGACTACCTCGATGGGTATTACCGCCTCTGCCTCATGGCTAAGCATGAAAGGTGTTTCTCTTGTAGGTATTCTGCTGGTTGTCCTGTACGATCAGACAACGCTCGGGACCTCCTCCACCCATCTTTTTCTTTCTTCCATCAATCTGTCCTTTAATCTACTTAGGATTTCTTGGTTTATCACTTCCTCTTACGCGATCCTCCTTTTCAGACCCTCGAGGATCGTTCCATTGGTGACCTCGACTTGTCCATTTGATTTCTGATGATGAACCGAGGTGAAGTGTTGTTCGATTCTGTATTGATTATAGAAGCTTTGGAATTTGTTCCAGTTGAACTACTTTTCATTGTCGGTAACCATCACCTGTGGTATTCCATATCGGTAGACCATAGAGAGTTTAAGGAATTCTGTCACCTTTAAAGCTGTAATCTTGGGCATCGGTTCTACTTCTATCCATTTGGTGAAGTAGTCGATGACCACAATTAGGAACTTATTCTGTCTCAGTCCTATAGGGAACGGCCCTAGGATATCCATTCCCCATATAGCAAACGGATTCGGGCTCTAAATTAGCTGTAGTGGTGCGGTAGGCTGATGTTGGATTTTCGTGTGCCTCTAGCATTGTATGCACTTCTTCATGTACTTCTCGCACTGTTTCACAATGCTGGGGAAGTAATAGTTGTGTCTGATTAACTTTTGTACCAGAGTCCATCCTGCCTGATGACTGTCGTAAAATCCTTTGTGGACATCTTCGATTATTTCTCGAGCCTCAGAGGGTCGTAGGCATTTTAATAGGGGTAGTGAGAAGGTCTTCTTGTACAGTATATCCTCGTATATAACGTACCACTTTGACCTACTCTGTATTTTTCTTGCTTCCTTGTGGTTATCTGGGAGTATTCCATTTTTTAAGAAGTCTTGGATTGGATCTATCGAGTAGGACTTGTTTGTGATCATATTGACCTCGACTTCAGGAGCGATGCTTGGTTTTTTAAGGCGGCTTAAATATATTGAGTTATTGGTGACCTCCGAATTGTTACCCAACAGTTTGGACAGCTCATCTTCCTTAGAGTTGTCTTCCCGATCAATGCTCTGGATTTCGAAGCCTTGGTATTCCGATGCTATTTCTCTGACTTTCCTGAGGTAGGCTTGCATTTTTGCCACCTTTGCCTCATAGTCTCTCGTTACCTACTTGACCACAATTTGAGAATCACTGTGGGCGGAGATATGTGTGACCATAAGACACCTCGTCAATTGGAGTCCTGCGATCAACGCCTCATACTCAGCTTCATTTTGGTGACAATGAAACCAAATTTCATCACGCTTCTGATTTTAAAACCCTCTGGGATAAATAACACCACTCCTGCCCCAGCTTGATTCTCGATGCTTACCCCGTCTACAAATAGTATCCAGGGTAGCGAATTTAGCAAAGGAGCAGGGGTCGGTGGTCGTATTTGTATGGCAGCGTTGGGGTCTTCAAAGTCGTCCACTAATGTGCTTTCGATCAAGAAATCGACTAAGGCTTGGGCCTTAATAGCTATCCTCGGCTTGTAGTAGAGGTCAAACTCCCCAAGCTCTATTGCCCAGCTAATCATCCTCCCTGACATGTCATTCCTTGTGAGGATCTTCTTCAGAGGTTTTGTTGTCAAAACCTCAATAATATGAGCCTAGAAGTAGGGTCACAACTTTCTTGCAGCTGATACCAATGCTAGAGCATGTTTTTCTATGGTATCGGGTCTCGGCGTCCAGTAACATTTTACTTCCGTAATATATTGGCCGCTATATGTTTTCGACCTCTTTGACTAGCAAGGCGCTAACTGCCACCGAGGAGACGGCTAGATACAACTGGAGCTCGTCCCCTATCTTGGGTTTGACAAGCATTGGTAGGGTCGATAGATTCTTTCGTAGTTCCCTAAACGCTTATTGGCATTCTGGAGTCCACGCGAATTTTCTTACTTCCTTTAAGTATCTGAAAGAATGGCATGCATTGATTTGTCGTCCTCAACATGAAATGTCCTAGGGCAGCCATCCTCCTTGTCAGCTCCTGTACTTGTTTTATATTCTTGGACGACTTCATGTCTTGTAGGGCTTCTATTTTTGTGGGGTTAGCTTCTATCCCTCGTCGGGATACCATGAATCTGAGGATTTCCCTGAGTGTACCCCAAAGGCGCATTTGATCGGGTTTACCTTCATGTTGTGCTTTCGTAGCACCTCGAAGGCCTTGCGGAGGTCATCAATATGTGTTCTGGCCTTAAGGCTTTTCACTTGGAAGTCGTCGACATATACTTCTATGTTTTTTCCAATTTGGACCATGAAAATTTTGTTTACCAGACGCTAGTAGGTGGCTCTTGCACTTTTTAGACTGAAGGGCATGACTTTATAGCAATACGTCCCTGGGCTCGTAATGAAGCTCGTGCTTTCTTCGTCTTTCTTCCTCATAGGGATTTGGTTATACCTTGAGTAAGCATCCATGAAGGAGAGTAATTCATGTCCTAATGTGGCATCTATCAATTGATCTATTCGAGGCAAGGGATAGCAATCTTTAGGACATGCTTTATTGAGGTCGGTATAATCAATACAAATCCTCCACCTATCCCTTGATATAGGCACCATTACAACATTAGACAACCATTTTGGGTATTTAACTTCCTTGATAAATCTAGCTTGAAGGAGTTTTTCAATCTCCTTGTTTATTATTTTATGTCGATCTGGTGTAATATTCCTCTTTTTTTGCCTCACAGAACGATGTTGTGGGTCGACGGCTAGATGGTGCTCCATGAGGTTTCTGTTGATGCCCGACATGTCTGCTGCCGACCAGGTAAACACATCGGCATTTTTCTTGATGAAGGAGATGAGCTCGTCCCGCATCTCCCCTTGTAAGGTGACTCCGATTTGGAAGGTACGATCAGTCTGGTCCTTTGATATTGGGATTTGTATTAGTCTTTCCATAGGGGTTCCTCTGTGAAGGGGTATTTTTTCAGGATCTAGATCGTCTCTGAGGTCCTCCAGGATGATAGACTAGACCGAGGCCTTTCCTTTCTTTTTGGTTGTTTCTTCCTCTCTTGTGAGGAGTGAGGCCCATGGCATTCGTCCTATTCTATGTCATAGCATTGCCCTGAGATTCTCTGGTCAACACGGCATTCTCCAGTTCCGTGGTCAGTGGGGAACTTGATCACCTGATAATAGGTAAACAGACAACTTCGGAGGGGATGTAGAGATGGTTGTTCGAGGATGACATTATAACTGGCTCGGAGGTCGACTACTAGGAACTCTACATTGATAATGTCACACCCCAATTCTGGACTAACCAGAATAGTGTGATGAATCATCAATAAACCAACGGTTCAATCAGGATCTCGTATAGGTAGTACCCACCATATCAAACCACACACACATTCCATGGTAATAATCAGAGATAATAAACAAATAAACGGAAGTCTTTATAATTAATGAACTGAGTATCTAATAGTGATAGTTAAATATTTAATCCAGTTGTTTGAAAATAACTCAAGACATAAAAAATAAAATAATCAATTACATGTCTAGTAATCAAAATATAACTAAACTAGTCAAAGACACATTGATTGCACTCGTATGAAAGATCATGCACCTCCTCCATTAGTTCCCCGTCCATCGTCGCTACGTGTCCATACGTCGACGCATTCACATAATCTTCAATAGTAGGAGCTGCATTATCAACTAAAAATATTTGAAATCGAAAGGGTGAGCATACATCACGGCTAAGTGAGCAAAACAAAACAATACAACAAACATATGCATGCATTCAATTCAATATCTTTGGTCTGATTTTTAAGTTTGTAATATGCTATAGAAAGATTTAGCGGCCGTCGCACCTCTATACACGGGTGTGTAAGCCCACCCAATGGATCAAACACCATTGTCGTTCACATCCACCCCACCATGAAATAGAGATAAAGCTAAAGTGTCTGAATCACACACGGCCAATACTTCCCCTGATGCCCTACCCATACCAATACATAAGCCCCTATTGACGGGGGCTTGCAAACTGGGCTCACAACTAACCAATCCTAAATGTCATCCAGTGTATTCAAGGCCTCACTCCAGCATCCCTCAATACGTCCATAGAGACAGAGCTAAGGCCCCTCGACAGAGTCAAAGACTACACGGTCCGAGACCACCTCCCTTGATGCCCTACGACGTAATAGTTCTGCTAAGATAATGGTGATACGACGATGTCAATGGACAAGACTTGAGTAGAGATAGAGCTAGAGTCTGGTGACCAGGTCAGAGACCACAATGCCACGTCCTCTCCCTGATGCCCTACTTGCATCCAATACACTAACCACACACACACAATCACATGCATATTTCTATCATCATCAATCAGCATGGTAGCAAATAGACAAGAGTAAATATGCATGAGTAATAATAACAGTAATATTAGATGACATGTGAGATGCACATTACAAGCATACAAGCATAGAATCAATCATGAAATTGAACTCAATAAAATAAACAATTTATTATTATTCAATTAGTTTGGTCTTGTTCCCTCACCTATTAGCAAAGCTTGATCTCCTTCCAAGCCTTATAACTCTCTTTGAATCAATTTAGTAACCTAGAAGTTATATGAATTTAAGTTAGGATTCATATTTACCATGTTACAGTAGTTGAAAATCGAAACAGATAACTGATAGGTGTCTGATTGATTCTATGGTCTCAAGTTGTGTCGACCTTACCACGTACCGTCGATACCCTACGGTCGCACTATATGCGACCATACCTACGATCATACAGTTCCTGAATTCTTTTTGAATGGCTATGGTTGATACTCTGGTCATGCTATGGTTTATGGTCAACCATAGTTGCGACCATATGGTTTCTGATCAAAATCTACTTTCAATCCGAGTTCTTCCTCTTGGATCATCAATGGGGTCTTCCCTAATGATCATTCTAAGGCCAAAAATCTTAGTTTTCTACATAATACCCTAAACCATTCTCTAGTATTCTCTTTTTGAGATCTACACCGAAAATCACATAACTGAATCCTTACTTTGGGTTTGGTATTACAATTTACTTTGAAACTCTTACTCCTAGTGTTCTAAGGCTATAAAGACAAGGTTCATACCTTACTTGTTGCAGAGATTCTGTAGAACTCTTCTCTCGGCCTTCTCCTTGGTCTTCTCTCTTTCTCTTTTTCTTCCTTCTCTTCCTCTAGGGTTTGTTAATGTTACAAAAGAGTGAAAAAAAAAGTTGAAGAATGTTCTTTATATAGAGAGAAACTCTCCATATAAGACTCTCCAACAATAGGAAAAATATCCTCCTTTTATTTGGAAAGTTTCCAAACTCAGAGTTTGATTTGGGGTCTTACGGTCGGACGTACGATCGCATAATCCATCGACCATACTCTTGAAAACATCAACCGTATGGCTATTGATCAGTGGTCTTTATTTTCTATCATATGGTCAACCATACCTACCCAGGTAGTCGACCATACAATTGATTTTTAGTGTTTTCAACTCGATTTTCGTAACTGGTCTCGTGATCCTTCTTCACACGGTTGGTCCACTTGATCCAACAATGATGGGAAGACTTGGCATGACACGGTTAGACCGGATTAGTGGAGTGCGGGTCTTATAGATAACCTTTTAAGCTGATTTCTTACCGATAATGAAGGGTAGGCGAATCCCTCCCTTTACGGAGACTGAGTCTCCGATGAACCTTGTTAGGGTGTGGACAACCGGTCCCAGTATTTTGTCGTTGAAATTCATCCTCTGGAATGTATGGTAATACATGATGTCTGCCGCACTCCCTGTGTCCACCATTATTTGGCTGACGTCAAAATCTGAGATGACTGCTATGATCACCAAGGCATCTTCATGCGGTGATACAACATTTATCAGGTCGTCGTCACTGAAGATCATTAGGTCCCCGATTCTTGACTTTTTTGGGGCAAATTTAATGTCATTCAGTTCCCTGGCGTAAGCTTTAGCCGACTTCGCTGAGCTATTGCCTACTACTGATCCGCCAGTGATCACATATGACTCGGGTATGACCAATTGTACTTTTTGAACTGGTCTGTCGAGGCCTTGTGTGGTGATGTGCTCGGGGAATCCGATCTTGACTCGTGGGAGGTCCATTTGGTAACGCTTCTCCCAAAACTCCAATAGTGCTTTTGCTTTTGGTCCCCTCATCCGTAGGCAAGTTCTGGGGGCATGTTCTTATCATAGCACTAGACCCAGAGGCCATTCTCGAAGTCTTTTTTAATTACGGTTGAGGATTTTGTTCGCCCACCATCTTGCTTTTTTGTTTTCCTCAGCTGTCTCGGGGTAGCTTTGATCATATACGTAGCCCCAATGGTGGGTCATACTAGGGATGGGGTACTTCCTGCCCCATCATCTTCTCTATCATTATCATCTCTTCGACCTTTGTTTTTTCGGCTTCGGTCTGGCCGTCGGGATCTCCGAGGCCGCCCCAGGTGGTGCTGGTCTTTTGTTATCCACATACTTTTTGAGCTTGCCATTTCAGATCAACTCCTCGATGGCGTCTCGCAGGTGTCGGCATTCGTTAGTTGTGTGCCCATGTTGGTTGTGGAAGGCATAAAATAGCCTCAGATTTTTATTTTGAGACTCGGTATTCATTTTGCCTGGCTTCCAGAATATGGTTTAGGACTTTTCTATCATAAATATTTCCACTGGGGTCCTCCGGAGGGGGTGATAGTCCTTGTATATCTAGAAGCTTGGGCCTTCTGCCCCAACGATCTTCTCCTTCTTTTGTTTTTTGGAGGGTTCCCCCTTAAAGTTTGGATCCCTTGACTTTTCTCTAAGTTTCTTTTCTGAGGTAGGGAGTAGAGACTTTTTTGCTGCCTTGTCCTTCTTGGTGGTCATGTTGGCGATGGCATACTTTTTACACCGTGCCTATAATTCTGTTAGCGTGATGGCTGGTTTCTTGGCCAGGGAAAAGATCAGATTTTGATCTCTGATTCCTCCTTCGAGGGTGGTCTTGTGGACTGAGTCTTGGAGGCCCCGGACCTGTAGGCCTTGAGGTTGAACCTGTCAAGGTAAGCTCTGAGGGTTTAGCCTTCCTCCTGGACATAGTCCCTCAAGTTGTAAGATGTTTTCCTCTGGTTCCGTCGGCTTTGAAAATGACTCAAGAAGCTAAAGGCAAGTTCCTCAAAGGAGTTTATCGTCCTTCGTGGTAGGCTGCTATACTAGAGTCATCCTGCTCTTTTGAGAGTTGCAGGGAACATCCGACAGACTATCTCCTCCTAATAAGCATGCACTGCCATCTGCGCCATGTAGGAGTCAAGCTGGTGTTCTGGGTTAGTGGTTCCATCGTAGGCCTCGATAGTCGGCACTGTAAAGCCTCGCGGAAGGTGAGTCCTCATGATGTGCTCAGACAGAGCGCTCTTCGTAGAATTATGTCGAGGGGGTTTCGATTGATCTTCCTCCATTCTTTGTAGACGAGCCCTCAAGTCTCGGAGCTCTTCTTCCACATTTCCCTCGATCTGACGAGGTTGAGCTTCGGCCGCAGCTCTTTGCATTATGGCTGCATCCAACCTTGCTTGGACATCTTCTTGTGGTAGTTGCAGCCTAAGCGTTCTGAGACAGGAACTCTGCTCAAACTTCGGTGAACACTTGCGGTCGAGGTGCTGGAGGAGTTAAGATAGTTAGAAAAAATACGAAAAAACTCGTTAAAAAATGGTACACATTTAATATGAGTATTATACGCATATTTACTAACTATGGTCTTGTTGGAGTTACTAAGAGCAGTTGTTAAGAGGAGTTAAGATAGTTAGAAAAAAGTGTATGTGGGTGGAGTAGTTATTTTAGTGGGTGGTTATCAGTAGTTATCCTATTGTTATCTCTATTTATTGGTATAATAGAGGAGAATAATTTGTAAGCATTTGGGTTCTCTATAGAGACCTGTAAGGTCAGGTTTCCTCAGTAAAGCCAAGAGGCATGGTTCTCTCCGTTGAACCACTTATACCTATTTTATTTATATTTTCTCTTTTCTCTCTTTCTCTTTTCTATTTTATCTCCCTCCATCTTTTTTTATTTTATCTCTTCCCATCCCCAAGATACATAGTTACATATCAATATCCATATAAATCGTGTGCTTGGAGTAATGGAAGAAATTGGGACTTCCAAATTAAGTAGATGGATCGGTCTAGCTTAACAGTAAGAAGAGAAACAATGTTTGTTGAAGATAAGGGTACTAAAGTGTTAGTGGAAGGAGTGGTTGTTGAACTCGCAGAGGTAGACATGATGAGGAGTAGACATAAGATCAATATGCGACTGATACCATGTAGAGATGGAGAATAATTTGTTTTCACCTTATCATTTTTAATTACAATAGGATGAATTGTATTTATAGAGTATTACGTGTAACAACTATTTGAAATTACAGAAAGATCGTAGGAACAATCTTAGAGTATGTACAACCAGACCTTTGGAGATTAGAGTTTGTAACTATCTAACTCTTGATCGCATGTGAGAGTTGACTCCTTCATTGTAGGAGTTTGTTTCTTGTTGAGATGCTATAACCATATCCAATATTGGCATTGCGATTCATTCCAAATTTGAACATTTGAATTTGGAATATCCTTAACACATTTGAATGTAGAATATCCTTAAGTCTGCTGGGTGTCGGCTTGAACATGGGTCTCGAATTCATCGAGAGTCACGTGGTAACCATTCGAAGAAGGTTGCCACTGTCTTCCCAGACCACTGGGAGGAGACGATGCAGATCCCTCTCTCTCTCTCTCTCTCTCTCTTTCTCTTCCCCCTACTATTGTCGTAGCTACTGCTGCTGATGCTGACTGACCTGCAACTTTTCAGTGGGATATCCCCCCTCCGTTGTTCCTTCGCTCACTCTCAATCTTAGACGCAACTTCTAGAATAGCACCAATCGATCAAGCATGGTCTTTCGGAACCCTTCGATGGTGATTCAGGCAAGAACATCATCCAAATTATTTTCAAATCTGGATGACATGATAAATGGAACCAAGTTCTCAAAATCTGTAACAGACCCAAGATTATATCGAGGTTGGAAGAGTACAGAGAGAACATTAAATCCATGGTGGCACGAAATGGAGTGAGGAGAAAGGACGAGCGTTGCATCTCCAACACCAATGAGCTGCTGAGGTTTCACTACTCCAGTCAAGCTACTTTAGGCATTAAAACATTTAAGTTTGATATTACGTTATCATCTAAAAGAAAGACTAAAGGACGAGAGCTATTTGTGTAATTATTTGAAATATTTGGGAGCTGTTTGAATTACGGGTAAATTACGGGGAATGTATGAGTAATTTTCTTAAATAAAAAAGAAAAGGGGACCTCATAATTTTTAATGGTTATGTTTTGATGTTTCATGTTAGAAATAGCAATCTAATAACAGCACCGTGTACCTTGTACGTGAATTAATTTAAGAAAACCAACATTTTTTTTGTATGAAAATGAGGATCGATTATTAAATGTGTAGGTTTCAGCTTAAATCAATTAATAATCGGATATTTACGGTGTAGGGTTGTTGTCCAAAGGTTGCCCTACCGATCGAGATTGACAAATTCTAAATATATATATATATATATATATGTCCCCAATTATAATACATATGGCCCCCACCATTCTTTCAATTATTTATTTTTTATTCACTCAATCACTCCACCGACAATTACTTACCTCTTCATCTCTCCCCACTCACACACCCACAACTCCACAAGACACTTATTCTTTTTTTAATTTTCTCTCTCTCTCTCTCTCTCTCCATTTCCTTTCTTGCAATCTTCTATCTTCTATCTAACCCCCACCCCCTAAAAAATAAATAAATAAATAAAGCTTCTCTTCTATTATTCTCTCTCTTTCTCTATCCTTACTTGCTCATGGTTTAATACTTTTACGTAAGTGCATATTTGCAGATAACGAAGACATCTTGGGATGATGTTACACTTTCTATCAATTGGATGTGGGAGGTTTCTCACCCTTTTTCTCGAAGATCCCATCCATGAAACTAGAACTTGTTGATCCACGAAGTTTTTTTTTTTTTTTTCTTTGCTAAGAAATGCAGCCGCTTGGTTGAATCCTGAATTTGATAGCTAGAAAATCAAATATGAGAAGGACGATTAGCATGAGACCGATTAAGCGATTATAGACTGATTAGCCCAACTAGCACGGAATAAATTGTAGACTATTAATTGATCAAACAGTATATAAATATGTTTATGTCTATCCTATGAGAATCAATTAGTTAAATATACTGATCATAATGCAAGATCTTTAATTAGTATGAATTGATTATACCCAACACCAGATTAATTGATACCCCCAATTTTATCTCCTTATTCGATAAGTGAAAAGGTTATGGACATTGTTAGTGTGTATGATCATCTCACACTTTTTCTCTTGATACCTTTTGTCTTCTATATATGAATTCTATTATATATGAACCGTTGCGAGACCTCTTCCCATAATCTCATTGGTAAAGTATAGGGATTCTATTATACATCCGTAACATGTAGATCTCTCCCCATAGGGTAATTCTCCAATCATTGCTGTTTGGTATGCCACCAAACCCTTCCCCACTCCACATCAAAACTCATATGGTTTTCAATATTAGTTTCTCTTCTCAGAAGAATCAAATTAGGTAACCCTAACCATATAGGTGTCCACCTCTTAAAAGTCAGGACCTTCTACCCCTTTAATGAAATGGACACGTGTACTAAAAAAAAATAGTAATCAGGTAATGTGGGCAAGATGATCCTTAGATTCTCCACCAAGTCCTCCAACTACCATAGTCCCATTGTCTCCATCCACCTCCATTATAAATAAATAAAAAACAACCGACATCATTATTTACTTCATCATATAAAATATACCATATGTCATTGCATTAATCAGATGTCATAGGCATTTACGTATCCACAATTTCCCTTAGTTAGAACTTTCTTTCAGTGGCTCCACATTATTTATTTTAAAATGCCTACATTTGATGAGGAGTGATTGATAATCAGTGTGCAAGTGGTTAAATCTAGGGGTGTCAATGGAATCAACACCCCTAGATTTGGTCCAGATCAAATCGAAATCGGACTTTATTAGACAGGAGTTGGATTGTATATCTAGTGTTTGATGAAAAATCGAATACTGAACTGTTAATAAATTCAAACCAAACTGAACCAATAAGATCCAAATTGAACCAGCCCGATACTGATAGGAGTCTATTTAGCCAACATTTTGTTAAATATACATATAAGAAACCAACACCGATACCAAACCAGCACGATAATACTTTGATAAAACCTATTAATCCAATTTTTTTACTACACAATGGCAAACGGATAAGAGACATCCCTTAAGCTAGCCTGATAACAGACAGACATTAAACCGGTTCGTTAACTAACGTGTACAATGTAACCCACTTCAATCAGAATCTTTTATTGGACATATTTTAAACTGTCCCTAAAAAACCTGAAATCGACTTGACCCAGACCAAACCTGCCCTAACCCACTGGTTGACACCCTTGGTTAAATCCCATCACCATCATGGGTCTTTGTTAGCATATCATATGATTAAGTGTACATGCGATTCACACCAAATCATTCCCACCAAGGCCATCAAACATGAAACTTTTAACTTCTAGATTAACTATCTAGCGTGCCTCACGAGGGAATAGCCAAAAGACCAACGTGCCCCTAAAGCACAAGTACATAATCCTTGGGCGTTGCCACGTAAGACTTTAGAATCACTAGGCCGGCAATAAGGACCGTTTGGGATAAGGTGGTCTTAAGATAAAAACCGGTCAACCGTAACCAAATGTGCAAACGAGAAGGAAGGCGAGGAACCCAAAAATAGAGATAGCTGTCCCCAAAAAAACGCAGATATGATGGAGCAAAGAGCGAGCTTGAGCTTACATGGCCATCGCGGAATCGAGGCCATCAGAAAAATGGCTCAGTTTTGTCGCAAAATCCTTCATCTGGATCTGCAATGGGACATCTTTCACAGAGTTACCTTCTTCCGGCGATTTTTTGGGTTCATTTGGGATCAGATTCTTGCCTGCTACGCCGGAAAGCCCTTTACGTACCGTCGGTTGCAGCGTAACGTGTCTCTCATTTCTGCTGGTAAAATCGAGACCTGTGACTTTACTTGTACCTCCACCTCCACGGATTTTGATATGGAATCTGATTCGGTGACTCTGAAGGTCAGCCTCTTGGGCGATTGTCACATTGGCAAAACCAGTTTTGTTGTAAGTACTTGGTAGCAAAAACCTAATTGCTTCCTACTTTGAACTTCAACTGTGATTTATAAGTTTTCACTGAATCCCCTATTTTTTTTGTTGGTTCGATTGTTGAAGATTAAGTATGTTGGAGATGAGCAAGAACAGAGGTGTTTGCAGATGTCAGGATTGAATTTGATGGATAAAGAATTCTTAGTTAGAGATGCAAGAATTGCTTTTAGTATTTGGGATGTAGGTGGAGATCATGCGTCTCTTAATCATGTTCCAATCGCCTGTAAAGATGCCGTTGCCATCTTAATCATGTTCGATCTCACTAGTCGAAGTACACTAAACAGGTCTGTATCGATCACTCTGTCTTGGATTATTCTGATTCATATCAACTATGGATTTATGAAAGATTCTGAGAGATTATTTTCGTTATGATCGACCGCAGCGTCCTCGGGTGGTATTGTGAAGCGAGGAAGTGGAATCAGGTACTTAACAAGGAGTTATGGGAATTGAATTGAATTGAATATTCATAAATCAAAGTAAAAGCATCGACAGTTTCTTAGGTATTGTCTTCTTTCTTATTCGACGTCTGTTTGTTTTTTTTTGTTTCAGACGGCGATTCCAATACTAATTGGGACCAAGTTTGATGATTTCGTACACCTTCCTATAGATTTGCAACGGACAATCGTGAACCAGGTAACAATTTTGGATTACTGGAATCATCAGAACTGGCGATTCAATTTTAATCTTTAAGCTTTTTCTCATTGAATCCTGAATTCTTGGTCCTCTCTGAGATGCCATTAACATAAGCTTTATTTCAAAACTTTAAAATACCTAGGCGCCTGCCATGGAATCAAGAATAATTCATCAGCATGTACTTTTATCTTTTTTGAATTTTATCATCATCCATATATGGTGGATCCCATACTCTAGAGATGGGTCCTATGCCATATTGATCGTAATAGAATCTCATGAAAAATACATATACATGTAGATGATTCCAAATCAAATCCATGTCTTACAAATAGCTGAAAGGGGAATGAATGCCTTGGTCTGAACTGTGAACATGGAGAATCATGGACAAGCTTGATTACTTCGGAATCATCTATCTCGGTGTTTAAGGGAATGGAATCATCTATCTCGGTGTTTAAGGGAATGGAATCGGCTCAGCTGGATCAGCAGATTCGGAACGGGTTGATCCAGTGAGTTGGTATAGATGCAAGGGAAAAAAACACACACGTGTCAGTCGATTCATAGTCATTTTTCTGACTGCCGGGATCGGACCCAATCTAACTCAGTACCGAATAAAAAAGTGCCCCGGTCCGTGCTGCTTAAACCCAGATCCAACTGAGTCTGATCATATATCAGAAATTTTCTGAAAAATGTATTTGTGTGGAAAATTTCTCCCTTTTCTCCCCGCACAAACCCATAGGCGACGACATGTATAAATTGGAAAAGATCAATTCAGCACGTTTGGTATTACTTTTTTATTTTCTAGGGTGATTGAAGCCTTTAAAAAATACAAGAAGCAGCCGTAGTACGTTTTTGTCAACAAATTAATAGTCAGCTGCAAAACCAATTCCTCTTCGGAAAACCACGTCTGAAACAAAAGGAAAATAAATAAAGAATGGAGAAAGTTTTTCTTTAATTCCCTTAAAACATGGTCCAAGATGATGTTAAACTACCCTTAAAGTCCATCCAACAGGTAGTAAAAAAATGAAGAATTACTTTGAAGGATCTTTGTGCCGTGGAAGGGTCTCCATTCATGCCTTAGAAGGACAGGGAGAGTGGATGTAAGCTGACCCTTTTTTTTTTTTTTCGAATTTTTTATCAGCTAAGACATTGGAATCCTTATTGTTACTGTTGTTTGACATGAAAAACCAATTAGACAATTGAGCTTAAGCAAACTCTTACTTTCTTTGGTATGTATGATAGAAGAAATTGTATAATATATTCATATGTAGTTGTTTGGTATAATTTATAATATTTATTTATATTTTAAATAAATTAATATAATTTAAAATCTACAAATAAGTTAATAGATGTTTATTATTATTGTGATAATTTTATTTTTATTTTTTTATTTTTATGTCTAGTGATATCAAACGGTTAATATTTATGACTCATTATTTATTTTTATAATGATTTATCATAAATAACTCATAAAGGTAAATATAAACTACACACACACACACACACACACACACACATATATATATATATATAGGAAAGTTGTGTTTTTAAATTTTAATTTGAATTGGAAATGACAGGCAAGAACGTATGCGCAAGCAATGAAGGCGACGCTCTTCTTCTCGAGTTCTACCCACAACATCAATGTGAACAAGATCTTTAAATTCATCATGGCCAAGCTTTTCAACTTGCCATGGACAGTTGAGCGGAATTTGACCATAGGAGAACCCATAATCGACTTCTGAGCTTCTCAAGAGGTGAAACAGGTCTTCTTTGTATTATCATGCATAGGCGTAGGATGTATTGGCTCCCGCGGGTTTAGGGAAGGGCTAATGTAGACAGCCTTAACCCCCGATTGTGGAGGTTAAACCAGACTTGTACATAGCAAAAATGATTGTGTAATCTCTGTCGAAAAGAGATGGGTGGTTTAACAAGGTGTTCTCATAGTAGCAATCAGTTTTCAAACTGAAACGAAATAAAAAGTAGTAACAAAGATCACATGTGGATGTGCCACATTGAAGTTTTCTCCTTCTGCTTTCTTTCCATTTTTTCAATTTCTTTTCTATAGAAAGATGGTGTCTCCTTTACTATATTTAGATTATGTTTGGAAGCTAAGGAAAGAAAAAGAAAATTTTGAAATGGATGATGGAAATAAGAAATAAACACATAAATTTAGTGGGGGTCAATCTGTCGGTCTTGGTCGGTCTTGATCAAGTTGCCGGTTTAGTTATTCGGTCTCTCATCATGAGGCATGCAAACATTTATATTCAATCTGATCGGTCTCGGCCCATAATCGGTCTTATGATAATTAGGTTAATTGGTCTATAAACGGATTGTAATAGGCTCATGCCAAAGTGTAAATAAAAATATAGAGAGATGTTGGTTTTCTAATCCATAATTGTTTTCATATTATAGATTAGATACCTTCTTGCAGGAATGTAAAAGGCTCTTATTAAGTTTGTCCTTTGTATAGGAAGATGAGGGTGGAAAGAACAAGCAAAAGTTCAAGAAATGAAGAGAGTAATAGAAAATTGTTATGTTTTAGGTTTTTAGCTTTTAGTATTTGTTTAGTTTAAACTAAGATTCCATTTAATTTAAATGTATACTTGGTTCATTCGGTTGGTTCGGTCAGGGCGTATTTAATAATCAGTCCGGGTTTAAGCTCGACATGTTTAATAATTTGATTGATTTGTCTCGGTCCATATTTGGTCGGGCATGGGCAGGCTACATGGTGCGAACTTGAAATTGACAACCCTACATATATTCGTCATTGCTTTATTATTATCTTAGTTTTATTATGTTTTTCCTTTTTTTTTTAATCAAACATATCCTTAAGTAAGGGTGTCAACGGGCCGGTCTGGGCTGGTTTCGGTCCGAGTTGAATCAGTGTCGGGTTTTATAAGCCCAGCCCAAAACATGTCCATTAAGAGTTCGGGCTGGGTTGGGCTGCGCTGGACACAATAACTAACGGGCTGGTCCGGTGTCGGTTTGTTATCGGGTTGGGCTTATTGAGGTGATTTCGGGTTGGTTCGGTCCGAACCGGGCTTATCAAGCTTACCGGGCCTATTTAATATGTATGATATATAACCTATTTTATTATTTTTATCAATAAAATTAGTATCATTCCTTCTATATGTATATAATTCAGTAAATTGTAACAATTAACATATTCTTTTCAATTATAGATTCATATAATCTTTCGAATCAAGAAGTAAACTATAACAGTGTAATATAATCCATCAAAATTTAAAACCATTAAAATTAAGAAATTGGGCCCGGATGGACCTTACCGGTGTTCGGGTTAAGTATTATTGGTTGGGACTAATTCGGGCTTCTTAACGGGCCGGTACGGTCTGATTTCAGTCTGGGCTGAAACGGTGTCGGACTTTACAAACCGAGACCGAAACATGTCCATTAAGGTTCGGTCCGGGTTGGGTTCGGGTTATATCGGGCCGGCTCGGTCCTTGCTACCGGGCCGGGCCCATTTTTGACACCCTTATCCTTAAGCTCTATTTGTTTTATTTGTTTCCTTGTATAAGGTGGAAAAAGAAAATTTTAGGTAGGATAAGTATTTCCACCATTTATTTCAATATAAAAATGTAGACAAAGGCATTGAAAAAATATAATTAAATATTTAATTAGAGAAAATTTTGATATGAAATATCATTTACATGGAAAATTGTAACACAAAATAGACATGGTCATAGGATAGAAATCCCCTCCATCTGTCCAACCGAACATTGGATGACTGGGATACACGGGGCACACATCCTGACATAATCCCAACCATCCGATCTTTGGTCGGACAGCTGGATGGATGGAGAGGATGATTAGGACCAAACCATGTATTTAAGATTTTAAGTTTAAAAAATAGAGAAATAAATGTATAGAAATCGTCTCCTACCAGGGGTTCGGTAGGAGACTTGGCTGCATCCAGCCGATGCCCGACATGTGGGTGTCGGTTGGATCCAAGCCGTCCATCCCAGCTGATCACCGAGCAGACACCTCTCTGCGTTTCACCTTATCGGCTGGGATGGACGGCTCAAACCCAGCCGACACTCATGTGTCGGGCATCGGCTGGATGCAGTCGAGTCTTTTGCCAAGCCCTTGGCAGGAGACGACTTGGATCCGAAATAAATAGGTAAATATTCTGATTCGGCTCCTCTCTAGTTGGCAATCGCCGAGCGAGTACCCAGTGAGGACCTCATTGGCAGTTGTAGGCTCTTTGGTGTCGACTTAATCAAGAGCTCAGGAACTGCTCACCATTCAGGGCAACTTTTGATGAGCTCTCTCATTCTCACAATGTGCATCCTGCAGCTTTTTCTGTAGGGATTTCACAATCTTTTCAGCTATCAGATTGGAAGAGTGCAAAGCCATTTGATTCCAGTGGCTATGGCAGTACTAGGAAACCATGCAAGAATTGTTCATCAGTTGGGTAGTTTCCCATCAGCATCACTTCCCTTTCATTGTTTGTGTATATATATCATAGCCAACCATCATTTGAGTCCATTAGTTTCCCCTCAAATTCAAATATTTTATTAAGCTCTCGAATAAACCAATTATATCCTTCAATTCTTGAGGTCCACTGATCTTTTGAGAGCAGTTGCATATATATGGACTTGAAAAGGGAAAATGTTATATAGTAAATTTGCAATGCTTGGGTCAGCAATAAATGTGTGACCCAAGCAATGCAGATTTACTGTGTATCATTCCCTTTTTTCAGGTTTACAAATATGAAACTACTCATAGAAGATCAGTGGACCTCACAAGATTTGAAGGCTATAATAGGTTTATTTGAGAGCTGATAAGATATTTGAATTTAGAAGGAAAGTAATGGACCCATTGCCAATAAGCGACTATCCAACTGGTGAATAAAGTAGTTGTTGTATGGTTTACTAGTGTTGCCAAAGCCACAAGATTCATATGGCTTTGCACTCTTGGAATCTGAAAAACTTGAAAAGACCGCGAAATCCCCGAAGAAGAAGCCATAACCCACTCACCCCCTCACCTCCTTGATATCTAGTTGATTTCATAACACTTGCATACAAGTTCACCATCCAAAGTAACATAAAGTTGTGCTGCTAAGGTGCCAGCTACTGTGGTTGGTAAGGACCTAGGCTGGTTGTCGTCTTCACCTAGGGGTTTGGGTTTTCTACATAAAAAGGTTTAGATTTGGAACTCTAGGAATGTTGTATCTTTTGGAATGAGGATAATGAGGAGGGTCTCTGATGATGAGGTCCTTGTATCCAAGATTGGTACTTGATATTTGAAAAGAAAAATAATTGGGAGGGATTTGGTAGTTTGATTCTGAACAACTAGAAAGGGTGATTTGCAATTCTTTTATTGCAAAATCATTTTGGGAAAAGTTTTTCTGATCTACTGACCAGGTAAAATACTACATGGTCTAAGAGTCATCCATCTTCAATCCCACACAAATACCCAACCCCCTGTATGTTGAATGGTCTGTTATATCTCCCTATCTTTTCCCTCCAGGTTCTTTGTCATACACCTGCAAGTTTTAAAAATGTTAATCACTAGTCAAAATATGAAATATCATCCCTCATGTCCTATTTCAGTGCCATGCAAAGTTCCTATTTGGATAGAGCGGGTCACTTTAAGCAGGTCTGAGCACAATTAACTGCTTGTGGAACACTTACAGTTGGTTGATCTAATTGCCGAGATCATCAATCTTGGGATAAACTCATTTGGTACATACAATAGAGAGTATACAAGTGGGAATGATAAAGGTTGTTGAAGTATGGGAAAGAACCAAGCATTGCTTTTGGCCTCCAAGCATGTAAGATATCATGGGATGATGGAGAGCATTATTTGAGGATGGATCTCCATGGTGGAGATGACAATTATACAAGTGATATGGTCAGGTCTTGTTCTTTGGGTCATTGCTGAAGAGAAGTGGCAAAACTGATGTTTTAAGGTGTATTAATGGTGGGGGAGGATCGGCATTATATTCCATCAAATTTAAACATTTTGTAAATCTCCCATGACTTACTTACTGAAAAGAAATTACCCCTAATCATTTGCAAACAAGAAAAAGAAATTGTTCTCATTCGTTAAATTGTTGGCAAGATCATTGCAAGTGTGGTACGCTACTGATTCTTGCTAAATCATGTTTAGATGGATTTGTTCTATTGATCATGACTATGATTTTCAAAAGATTAACAACCCTTACCCTGCCGGGAAAAAAAGGAAAGAAGACTTCAACTAGAGTCACTAACCTGGGTTGCAAATAAATATTAATTGCAGAAACAAATTTTAGACTAAATTTACTGTATGTGTAATTATATTTTTATCATGAATGAGGAAGCCTGAGATTAATTATGGATCCGGTTTTGTGCACAATCGTGTACATATATGGCCAAGTGTTTGGCCCCTACGTTTGTTAAATTTTAAAGTAGCAGTGATAAACATGTTAGATCACACTCTTAACCCGGTTAAAAGTTCAGGGTGATCTTTTTGAGAGGGATTGTTCTTTGTAATGAAGGCATTAATTTAATAACAATTATATAATCGTGTCTTCCGAAATTATTGGTGGCTCAATTGAAAGCACGCCGATTGAGAAAGACTCCATGAGTATCAATGCTATTTCGAAAGAAAGAGCAATACTCATCCTGATTTTGGTTTGGGGCTTTACCAAGCTGCTGGCGTCTTTATATCAAAGCTTGCCTCCCAGGCAGGGGTACAAGATGTTTAGTTTCATGGTTTGATATAGCTTACTTCGTCCGACTTAAAAAATAGTATGAGATCGCTTCCTTCACTCCCTTTGAAGTGCATTTATCAATTCCCTGAGTTCTAGTCATACAGACAAAGAATGATGAAATCATGGCCCGACGATAATGCCCTCTTGCGCGACCTTCCTTTACTCCCCAGGTGAGATAAGAGTTTGAATGTGTAGGTGAATCAAGGGTAGCCTCCCACTTGAGTCTAACCACCCCCTATTTATGAGAAGAGAGATGTTACTGTTCATTTTTACTAAGTATAATTCTACGTTGCCTAAAGAGGTAGTTCAGAACATTAGTGTTAGTATACAAGAGAAAGGGCTTGTCGCTTCCAATGGGAAGCAACAAGCCATTCATCTAGGATTGTGAGATACCCTGAAAGGAGTGGTGACCTAGAGTGATAGGCAATTTTTTATTTTATATTTTGGGTAAGTAGATATTTTATTGAACCTAGAAGAAAGAATACAGACAACCTAGCAATCAAAAGATGGGAGTCAAAACAAAAATGAGTAGAGAAATGCCAACAATAAGCCGACCCAACAAGACCAAACCTTAGTTGAGGAAGGGGAAGAGGTCAACTTGCCTGGGTCCTGTTGATTCAGATCATTAAATGATAGCCACTGCTGTAGGCTGAGCCACCTCCATAGGCTGAGCTACCTTGCAAGACTGAGCATCAAAACCTGCCCCATTAAATCTTTCTTCTAGAATTCCATCTTCCAAATCCAACCCCTGTCCAGCCGATATCTGCAAGTGTTCTTCCTGATTCTTGCTCGGCTTCTCCTTGAATCAACAAGACAAATTAAGGTGACCAAATACTTTGCAGCAGAGGCAATGATTCGGCTTCCAATCAAACTTAACTGGTTGGAAGAAGCTGTTTCCTTCATCATCTTCTATCTTGACAACATCCAAAAGAGGAACATCATTAAGGAAATCCACACACATCCTCGCATTGAGGTTTTACTATTGCATCAAAGCTTTCTTCACATAATTGAAAGTCAGTCGTTTTCCTAGGAGAACCCGATCAAGGTGTTCTTCAAGTCAGCCACAATTTCTTCGACTGATGAGGGAGGACATCTACCAACCTTATCCTCTCCTTCTAAAATCGGTTGGATGTACCTGAGCTTTGGTTGATTGCTTGTATGATTTGGGAACCAAAAAACTTGCAGAACAGGAATCAGACAAAGCAAATCAAAAGCAGAACTCTACACTTTAAGGGGATCTGGCCAGGGCAAAGGGGTAAGGGGTAATCTTCTCTGGCAATAGGAGGGAACTTCGGCCAAGAGCAACCGGCCAGAGGCGTAGAACCCCCAAAAACCTACATGTCACCTAGGCATCACTAAATGTCACCTGCAAAGCCCTCCACCAAAAAAGGCCCTAGCCTACATTGCTTTTGCTAAACTGGTACTGGCTTCCTGGTCAAGTCATCCTCCTTTAGTTCATCTTCCGAACGAACTGGGATTTTGCCGTGTTTGCATAACCCGGTATTGAGATAGACCATTGCTGATAAAGGTTGAATCTACCATCGCCTGCCAGATCATTCAATCTCTCACTCCCTGGTTTTAGCTCTGGAGGTAGAGATGCAGGCATTAGGATAGCTGCTTCCGACTCCAGTATTGGATGGACAGTAATCTTTCTCCCATATTTCTAACATGCAAGCGTTCTATTTAACCCCCAAGAAAAATACAAAGGTTTTCTAATTTTACCTACCGAATTCACTTTCCAAGTTCCACCTCAGAACAGACTCCCACAGGACGACATTTTAAAATTATAGATGTTACCTTTGTCAGGTAGGAGTCAGGTCTGACTTTACCAAACCCTACTCTTATCCATACCTAGAAGAGGTCACTATTTTGGAAGAAACCCATTTACCAGCAAACACTGGTTTCAATTTACAATGAAAACACAAACTCAGTGCTATTATTTTTGGCAGAAAGAATATTGATTTGATGACTCTACTACAACAGAATGAAAAGCAATCTTGCCGTTGAATTCCAAGCAGTACACTCCCAACAAACTGAGTCTTTGATTAGAGGGATGTACACCACCAAAAGAAGACAGAAAAACAGAAGAGTCCTGAATATAACTTCCAAATTTACGAACTCAACTTTGACAACCTTATAAATGCTTTATTCAAGTTTGGTTTCTTCTCTTTTTGGGGGATCAAGCTGCAAATAGAAAAATGGATCTGTGGGCTCCTCCCTGCACAGAACAAAGGAAAAAAAACCATAAAAAATAAATAAGATAACATCAAGTAACAATAAAGAATATATAGTAACACAATTGAAACATTTTCATATTATAATCAATTCTTCAAGTTTTGTTAATCACGCAGACTTGTTTAGGCTAATAATCTAACTTCAGTTTAAAAAACATTTCTCCGCAACACAAAAAATAAAAAACCCTCTCGTAATATCAATTTTCAAAGTTGCCTCAGTTCATGTATACTATGACAACAGTTATGAAAATACGCAACCTGTAATATGAACAAATTCAGGGGTGAGATTTATTCAGGTTATGGATTCGAGAAACCAACTCGTTTTTAAAAACTTCAATTACCCTTGTGTTAACAAGACATCAAACACCTCACAGCTGTGTGTTTTAAATTGAGGTTCTAAGAGTATTGCTAGGAGGACCCCCCGACATCTGATTTGGTACTTTCCAGTTCAAGGGTGGAAGTGAGAATTTCATCTTATTATTCATTTAAAGCAAAAAAACTATCAAATCAAATCATGTATGCTGGTCATCTAGAGAAAGGACAATGGTCTTCTAGACATTTCCAAATTCTAAGTATTTTTTTCTCCAAATAAATCTCTGGTAGAGGAGCACAAACATACCCTGGTTTAGAACGCATGCAGTGCCAGAAGAGCTTGAAAGGACCTGGAACTGTTTTAAATGGATTTCCTTCGAAGCAAGCCTAGAGAATTTTCAAATGACAATGCTGTTATCTTATGAAACAAAAGCATTAAAATACACACACACATACACACATACAAACATACACACACACACACAACTACAGTACAATACGATGGAAGAGATGCTAATACTTTCATAGAAAATTCATGCACAAACCTAGGGAAAGAAATTTCCCCATGTACCCAGATGCATATTTGGTACACAAACCAGTTTTATAGAAAGACTGTTTGTTGGCATCGTTTCTTGAGCTTATTGGGAAAGGAAGGAATGAAATGCCTGAGTCTTTTCCAAGCTTCAAGGTCAAATATAGCAAGAGAATGCCCAAATTTCCACAATCATTTTTATGATTCAAATCCCATTATAAGCATATCCACTATTGCTTACCGCCGCATCCAGGATCACAAGACTGTATAATTAAGAGACGGAAACAAATTTAAAGATTAACAGCATAAATGTAGGTTTTTCACTGCTTTTTCCCCCCCCTCTCCAAGCCAAATCATTACTTCAAAAAAAAAAAAAAAAAAAATAAATAAATAAAAAGAAGAGTAAATTTTTGTAACCAATCAATGATGTGAATAAGTGGGGATAGAAAAAGTACGCTATTCTTTCATTTCAAGATAAATGTAACATCTGGTTAAGTAGAGGGAGACGATCCAGCGGGGATCCAACCGCCAGAGAAACTCCAGCAGTTGGATCCCCGCTGGAACTCCCCTGCCACAGAAGAGGATTTGAATCCTAAGTAGAGGCAAGGGACAGATGACCTCCATAGAAAATATCCAAATATTAATACATTCAATAAAATGTTATGACATTGATCTCCATTTTACACTGTAGAATCCATACTAAATCTATAAAAGCAAGCTAAATTGAAAAATATATCCTAAAAAGAGTGGTGAAGAAAAAGCAAAACAAGAAGCCTTCTCAGCTCTCTCCGATTTGCCATGTCTAAAAGTTTCTCCCCTCCACTAAAATGAAACCCACCCTAAACCTTTATATCTCTCTCGTGACCATAGTAGTTGCTTCTAACATTCATATATCATGCCAGATCTTCACTTACTACAGTCAAATAAGAAGTAACGATCCCCTAGCAAATGGATGAAAGAGAGTACTTCCTTTGTTATCACTATAGTGGTTCTTCCCCTTTCTTCTACCTCATATATTTGGTTGTTTAGTCTTAAAACTTCTGTCAAGAACCGTGGCAACCGCTTACTTCATCTCCAATGGAAACCTCCTTTATTTTTCTCTCCTTTTCATCATATTTAAGTTTTTCTGATGTAGGACAGCCTAGGGTCTAGGTCTCCCACACTTATAGCTAAACTAGGTAATATGTTACCTAATAATTAGCTAGTTAGAAAAGAGGGCAGCATTATACATGTCTTGCATTTAGAGATTTAGAGCTGAATTTTATCAAATAATGATCAATGTATCCCAACAGTGATTAACCAGCTGAACAATGATCATTAGAGTGAAACAGGAATCAACAATTAAAGACAGCATTCGACCAAGTATCATGCAGAAAATTTCAGTGTTCCTAAAATCATAACAGCTATGATTAGTGCTTAGGAAAACCAATTTCGTTGAAATTCAGCAACAATTCAATATAAAGAAAATGAAGTACTCACCAGAAAAATGATGCTGATATGAACATCAGTACATGGTGCTATGGGCAGTGAAATACTATTAACAGAATTAAGAAAACTTAAACAGAACATGGACTGAGCATACACTGTTTACAGTAATCAATGACAGAAACTGCTAGTGGGGATAAAGAGATACTGAATGTTGTAGGGAGGGTTGACAGTGGCACATTTAGCATTCTTTAAAATAAGGCATAACATGAACAGAAAAATTAAATTTGTGGAAAGTGGGAGGGGTACTTGATTTCAGAAAGAAAATACCCATATAGAAAAAAGAAGAAAAAAGGATTCAGAAAGGGGGAATAGGGACTTTCAGAAATAACCAGAAAATGGGGGAAGAAGAGAGGAGAAATTGAGAAAGAGAGAGAAGAGAAAGAACTTACAGCTACAGAAAAGGTTCCATTTTATTTCATTTTCGTTGCCTAATTTCGTTTTCAGAAAAATTGGCATTAAAAGGCCTATAGGGAAAAACTGTGGGGGGTTAGGGAAACAGCCTAACGCAGTTATTACAAATACTGATAATAAAAATAAAATAAAATAAAATAAAAACTGTAAAAAGGGGAGGGGGAGTGTGCTTACATTACATTAAAAAAAAAAAAAAAAGATAGCTAGAACTGAAAATAAATAAAAATAACATAACTGAAATAAAAAAAAAAACCCCTGAAATAACTGTTATAACAGAAAAAAAAAAAAAAAAGATAAAATAAAAATAAAGCTGGTGATCAGCTGCTCTGCTGTAAAACTGAGAATTCTCACCGTCTTGGAAGAATTCACCTCCGGAGAATAAAAACTCATGTAATCCGCAAGCATAACCGGGTTGAGCTGCTGTAGCTCCTCAATGGAAGTCCAAGTGCAATCCATCTCATATCGTCCATGCCACCGAATAAGAATTATCGGGTACTGCCAGTGTGTGTAGAAGTAACTCTCTCATCAAGAATATACCCAATCCCCTCAACTCGCTGATCAAACTGAGGTATGAAAAGTATAGAAGTAGCAGGAAGGGAAATAGGCTCGGATGTAGTTGTTTCGACAGTGAAGGGAAAAGCATCAACAACATTAGGATAGACAGAATGGGTAGTAGAAGGACCATGGTAAGAAACCAGATCCTCAACATTGAAAATGTTGTTGATCCCCATGTCAGTAGGTAACTCAAGCACATAGGTATTAGCTCCTACTCTTTTAAGAATTTTGAAAGGATGGGCAGTACAATCATGTAGTTTTCTCAATTTTCACTTTACAAAACACTGCAGTCTAATCCTGACTATCACCATTTCACCCTCTTGAAACTTTTGCATTTGTCGGTGTACATCTGCCTTGGATTTATATCGATCATTACTTAATGTTGTCCTGCATCTATTCTCATGCAAGCCATGATGTGCTGCACAAAAGATTCGTTTAACTAGAATGTCCTAGAGTTAGACATAGCAGGGACAAATTTTATGGGTTTCTTCAGTTGGTCAGTGTCCATAAATTGAGAAACCTTGCTCTCACAACACCCAGCCTAGGTATATCAAACCTTTCATCTTCCTTGTCAAATATCGTCTCATCAAACCTATGGTCCACAATTTCACCTTCTTGATTATCCCTATGTTTGTGTCCTCCCACATATAGGTTTCTGTTTGGACACTCCTTGAAAAAATGACTATATCCTTGACATTTGAAACATTGTGGTTGGCCATTTCTCTTGGGTGTTTCTCCCAAAATGTCTTTACCATTATTGTTAAACTGACGTGGAGGGATAGTGGGTGCCTTTGGAAGTGTAGAAGTTCTCTTGAATGGTTTCCGAAAACTAGAATCTCCGGGTTAAAAATCACTTTTCTGTTGGGAGGCAAACCTCAAGGATCTTTCTAATCCAAGTATTGTCCGACAAGCATGAGGGACATCTCTAAAAAGATGAGGTGCCATGCGTGACCAGATGTCATTGCTAAGCCCCATCAAGAACCTAGATAATATTTGTTTGACATCCTCTTGATTACGGTTTTGGATTTTCAATTCATTGAATTTGATCATGTACTCAGTCACTAACATTTTACCTTGTTTCAAGGTATTTGTGTCTTTCAAAAGTTGTAGCCTATAGGTAATGGGAAAAAACTACTTCAACGTCTCCGAATGGGTATAACATTCACGGCTAATCAGGGGTCTATCTAAGCCTTTCTTGCATTTCAATCCAAGTCGAGACAGGCTCTTGTCCTACACTTGTTTTTTGATACTCTAGCTCAGTCCAAACGTCTTGAGCAGCCCCAATGAGCTTCATCTTTGCAAACCGATCATGAAGCTCCTCAGACATCTTATAGAAATCAAAATAGTCTGACCATCCTAAAAGAACCTTGGCATCTATCTAGCCATCATAAGTAGGAACATCTAATTTTACTATCTTCCTCGACCTTGATGTTCATAATCTTCATCTTTTCCATATGGAGAATGATGATGTCTAAGACCTCGGTATCCTCTACCTCTAAAACCACCTCGACTATGTCCTTGTTCATGGAAATTGTCACCCATTTGTCGTGGACATCAAAATAATCATGTGCCTCTCATTACCATGGTTTCTCGGAATAGGGTTAGGGTGTTCCACTCTAGGTTGACCTTGCTGTCCATCGGAGTTTTGGACAGAAGTCTCAATAGCAGCTAACCTAGTGGTGATGCTTTGGACATTTTAGCCTATGGTGTGAAGGTTGACAGCTTGCTCTTCACGGTCTGCCTTATTATCAATCCACTCTACATGGGAAGCTCTGAGCAATTCATGGTTTGTTTGAAGGGCTTTCAAGATCTCTTCATCAATCTTTCCCATTGCTCGGGTGTCATTTGGGCGGTAGGAGGATTCAACATAGTTTGATAGGCTCTACCACTACGAGTGGCCATACAAAGGGTTGACTCTTGATAGGAATCCTAACCTGAAGCTACACAACACCCAAACCTTTCTCTGATATCAAATTGATGTAAGACAGCCTAGGGTCTAGGTCTCCTACACTTACAACTAAACTAGGTAATAGCTACCTAATGGTTAGCCAGTTAGGAAAGAGGGCAGCATCATACATGTCTTGCATTTAGATATTTAGAGCAGAATTTTTATCAAATAATGATCAATGCATTCCTAGCAGTGATTTACCAACTGAACAATGATCATTAGAGTGAAACAGGAATCAGCAATTAATGACAGCATTTCAACAAAGTATTATGCAGAAAATTTTAGTGTCCCTAAAATAATAATAGCTACGTTTAGTGCTTAAGAAAATCAATTTCATGAAAATTCAGCAACAATTCTATATAAAGAAAATAAAATACTTACCAGAAAAATGATGCTGATATAAGCATTAGCATAGGGTGCTATGGGCAGTGAAATACTATTAACAGAATGTAGAAAACTTAAACAGACCCTGGACTGAGCATATACCGTTTACAGTAATTAACGGACAAAAAAAAAAAAAAAAAAAACACACACACTTAAATTACACTATGCTGTCTATCGATGACAAAAAATGGTAGTGGGGATAAAGGAATACCGAATGTTGCAGAGAGGGGTTGACAATGGCACATTTAACTAAAATAAGGCATAACATGACCATAAAAATTAAATTTGTGGTAAGTGGGAGGGGCATTTGATTGCAGAAATAAAAATACCCATATAAAAACAAGAAGAAAGAAGGATTTAGAAAGGGGGAATAGGGACTTTAAGAAGTAGCCAGAAATTGGGGGAAGAAGAAAGGGGAAATTGAGAAAGAGAGAGAAGAGAGAGAACTTACAGCCATAGAAGAGGTTCCATTTCATTTTCATTTTTAGAAAAAAAAAAAAAAAAGTGGCATTAAAAGGCCTACAGGGAAAGTGGGGGGGTTGGGGAACTGCATAAAGCAGTTATAGAATTCACAAAAAAAAAGAAGAAGGGAAAAAGGGGGGTGGGGGTGCTTACATTACATTAAAAAAAAAGACAATTGAAACTGACAAAAAAAAAAAAAACATAACTGAAATAACAGAAATAAAAAACTGAAATAACTGTCATAACAGAAAACATTAAAAAAAAAAAAAGATAAAATAAAAATACAGCTGGTGATCAGCTGCTCTGCTGTAAAACTGCTGGGATGTCCTCGTCATTTTCTTGCTCTGTGAACAATGAATTTCATTAGAAGGAAGACATAGTGAGCTACACCAGAATAAATTATAGCAAAAAGGAGAACACCAAAGACCCCAGAACCTGAATAAAAGAAAGTTTCCAAATTGCAGATGTTTTTCTTCCAAAACCTCTTCGGCTAACTTGCCCATCAAAGAATTTGGATAGTTTCCACAGTTGGCTTCACCTGGGTCCTGAGAGTTAGGAAGTTGCATATTTAAAATGAGATTTAGTCTTATGTCTCATAACTGCCAATGAGGGGTCTCTTGTAAGATAAAGGTTGGAGTAACTGGTAGGTGCCACTCCCAACCTTGAAAAGAAAGATAAGTTACCATAATTGTTAGGGTGCCAAGGTGAGCCAAGGCTCTGCCAGTGCCCACCATGCACTTGGGCTTAACTTAGGTGGGGGTGTAGTGGCGAGCCAAGTGCCATATTTCTACCAATAAGTGGTATTAATGGTAAATACCTATGGCAATGTGGGCACTAAACTAATACAAATAAATGGGTTAACATGTCAATGAAACAGACTTCGAGGAAAAATTGCAAAAACATTTATTATCTCTGACAATTCATTTAAAGAGCATAGTTAGGGCTTCCGCTGTCCGAAATTTGCAATGATTAGCATCCGACAGCATGTCAACTTGCAGCGTGAGTCAGTGACGACGACCAGGTATGTGGTATCCACTTCTCCCTTTGAAACCCTTTCTTCTTCCCTCCTTTGCTCATCTTCTTCTTTTTCCTCTGCTTCCTCTTCTGACTTCTTCTTTCTTTCTTTCCTTCTTTCTTTCCTTTTCTTCTTCTCCTTTTTTAGTTTTAATGTGATTATGGCAACCCATACATAATCGACAAGATGCCTTGCGAATCATGGAGCACTCTGCCACCTAATCAGTGCCTGGAAGTCACATTGACAACTATGACTGCCACTCTTAATAATGGAGCCTGACCCTCTTAATAAGATGCAGGAATCTCCATCGACCTCCTGAATTGGAGTTCATCCATTCAGTGATTATGTCCGAAGCATAGCTCCTGCCACCCATTAGAGGCAGAAATCTCTGAACTCTTGATAACCAACTCCAGCTCCACTGTGATAGACATGCCAACTGGTCCAGAAAATAACTAAAACAATATTGGCTTCATGACCCTACTTGTTTTTGTCTTTTATAGTCAAACAAATGCAGATACGGATTAAAACTGAAAAAGGAGAGGGTGAGGGGCTTGGGGAAGTAGAAGATTGAAGCTGGATCTCTGCTTTTGCAGAGGATAACTGACAGGGCAATAACAGATTTAAAAGAGAGAAAAAAAAAAGAGGAAGAAGTGCGAGGGATGGACATAATAAGACCTCTCCTCTTCGAGGTGGCTGGGTATGATTGTTGGTCAGCTACCTGGAAAACTTGCAATGCAATGAATGCTCACTATAATTTTTTATCTGAAATTAACTAATACAAAGGAAATGAAATGATGACCATGATCACATTCCTAAATTGTCAAATTATTTTTTCCATGCAACTATTGTAAATTTTTTTTTAAATAACCGACTTTTACAGTAAATAACAACATAAATGAACTGTCATGTAAAGATCTAAATTCAGGCTTACACGTGGCTAAGGATCACAAGTTTCTACGAAAATTGATTGTCCCAAAAGTGCGTTCTACGTTTTCTTAGTAATTTGTTAATGTTTCTTTCCTCCTCAATTTGTTTTCTTCTCTTCAAACTAGTAAGCAGTAATAGAAATTATGTCTTTCCCTCACAAATCCACTATGATATTAAATTTGTAACCATGAAAGAAAAAAAATATATATTTGGCCTTAAATGAGCGAAGATTGTAAGAAGCATGTATCAATTAAAGAATCCAAAGTTAATGTCAGAGGACTCAATTTAGCTCAGCTGTCTACTAATATTAAAGCTGAGGATTATATTAATTACACTTATTATATTTACATTTAAGCTATTCTTCTTAATTGTTCCCAATAAACAGATTAATAATGTATCTATTTCTTCTTCTCCCACGTGGGAACCCAATTATTGAATATTATCTACACATAAAAAGCAAGTAAACAAAATTGAAGGTTGATCAATAAGCATGCATTAAAAAGATAAAATGGTAATCACTAAATCCATTTCAAACTGAAGAGGCCTTATCATTATTGAAGGCGGGAAAACAACAACAAAAAAACTATGCAAAATTTATGCAGCAGTAGTTCCATTGATGCAGTCCAAGAAGCAACCAGCCCAAGGTACCGTCCACATGGGCCCGGGCCTAGCCCACACTGTTCACGTGAACACTGTTCACGTGAACACTGTTCACACGGTACTATTCACGTGAACAGTACCAACAGCATTAATTATGACTTTTTTTTATTAGTTTCCTAATTTTCAGTTTACTTATTTCCATTGTTTAGTTTCCTAAAAATTAGGCTAGTTAGTTTAGAAGTCGTAGTTGCTTGGAGACTAAGACTTGCCTAAAATCGAGTTTCCTAATTCCAGTTTTTAGAAACTTTCCTATTTCTATGTTTTAGAATCTTCCTTAGTTATAAAGGAGGTTTAACTTTTCCAAATTTCTTTCTTTCCTATTTTATTTGTAATGTTTCAAAGCTATAAATAAAGAGAATGCAGACTGGCTGCAGTAGAGAGAATTTTTCAGAAAAAAAAGAGAGTGAAACTCCTATTTTCTGGTTGAGTCTCCAATGTTGTGAGACTCAACCGAACTCTATTTCCTTTGTTCCTTTGCATTCAATGCTCCTATTTTGTTCTTTGTTGCTGGTTATATGTGAAACATTCAGCACCAATTAGAGGAAGTAATAACAAATCAGCAGCCGACATCCTTTTGAACCTGCCCAGGTTTTGGCGGCACCAGGTACAGCAATATTACAAAGCTCATAGCTCCTTCAATTATTTTCGGATCATTCTCAAATTTTGAAGGGTGTTCATAACTATTATAAAGATCATTCAACCCAAGTTTCATCAATTTCTGACGGTCGGATTTCCAGATAAGAATTTTTTTCTATTACTTTTCTTTGCAAATTTTTGTATTGGACTGATTAGAGATCCTGTAGCAAAGAGGGCTTGTTAATTTGATGTCTTAACCCCTTTGCCACCAATTTGGTATCAGAGCATGGCTAAAGAGAGTTCTACCTCTCCTAATCAGTCCAATAATCTCAATGATCTTGTTAATTTGGTTCTCCAACGATTGACCAAATTGGATGCCAAGTTAGACAGTATGGATGGAAAAATAAGTAATTTGGAGGAACGGGATAATCCTAGGCCAGCCAGACTAGAAGCCCCTAGAAGAGAATTCCCATAGCCAACCTAATGCCAAGGTGTGTTCCTAGGGCTCCCCAAAGAGTCCCTAGAGAAGAATACCAAGACCCACCCTATGAAGACTATGATGGCAATCAACCTATTCGGTATCAAACCCATAAGGTGCGAATGAACCTCAAGGAGTTTCATGGGAGGCAAGACCCTGAAGCCTTTCAAGATTGGTTGAATGCCCTAGATGACTACTTTGATTGGTTTAGCCTTCCCGAACCTAGAAAGTTGCAATTGGCCCGCTCTAAACTAGTGGGGGGTGCTCGTGATTGGTGGCGTAACTATGAATATAGTCTCATGAGGAGTCGTAGAGAACCCACTACTTGGGAGGAGATGAAGGAAGAATTGAAAGAAAAATATTTGCCACGATCCTTCCAAAGAAGGTTGCATGACCAGCTGAATAATCTTCGACAAGGCACTATGAGTATGGAAGATTATATCTATCAGTTTGACCAATTGTGTGCACGGTCAGGTTCACAAGACAATGATGATCAAATGATATCTCGGTTCTGTTTGGGACTGCGATCTGAAATTAGAGAAAAAATGGGAGTGGTTGATATTGTTAGTTTTAATGACTGTATTGATAAAGCTTTCCAAGCCGAGGACCTTTTGAAGTCAACACCAAAGCCCACCTCCAGTTCTTATGAATTGAAGCACCCTACACCAAACAGTAAAGCCATAGGGACTACATCTCATGCTACTCCAACGACAAATAAAGGTAAAACTCCCATGGTAGCAGTTACGGATGTGCAATGCTATCACTGCAATGCATATGATCACTTGGCTAGAAATTGTCCAAAAAAATTAAAGGTAAACTCCTTAATTGCTGCAATCGAGGCCAACCCAGATACACAGGTATGTGAACCACAAAATGATGACACTTCTGTTCCTAATACGGATGTCATGGATGATGGTGAGGATTCATATGGAATCCATATAATCAGCAGTATGGTTTTGATTGCCTCAAAAATAGATGTGGATAATTTTGATGCCTTTGCTAAAGCTCCAGGACAGTTCTGATGAAGACCACGGTATTATGGAGACAATTGCGAAAAATGAAGAATTGAACAAGATAGTCCCTATGAATACCACGATTTCACTTGATTTTCCTCAAGATGTTGAGCATATTGACTTTGTGATACCGTCTAAATATCTTGAAGAAAGTGGACCCAAAGTAATGGATTTTCTTCCAACATTGCAAGGACAACCAAAATTTCAAAATCAGAAGACGTTGCCTACCGAACCCACTGAAATCATTCTTCATCATTATCGAACTTGTGGACGAGTTCATTTTAAGTGGGGGGAGTTGATGCAGTCCAAGAAGCAACCAACCCAAGGTACCGTCCACATGGGCCCGAGCCTAGCCCACACTGTTCATGTGAACACTGTTCACGCGGTACTATTCACGTGAACAGTACCAACAACATTAATTATGACTTTTTTTATTAGTTTCCTAATTTTCAGTTTACTTATTTCCATTGTTTAGTTTCCTAAAAATTAGGCTAGTTAGTTTAGAAGTCGTAGTTGCTTGGAGACTGCCTAAAATCAAGTTTCTTAATTCCAGTTTTTAGAAACTTTCCTATTTCTATGTTTTAGAAACTTCCTAAGTTATAAAGGAGGTTTAACTTTTCCAAATTTCGTTATTTCCTATTTTATTTGTAATGTTTCAAAGCTATAAATAAAGAGAATGTAGGCTGGCTGCAGTAGAGAGAATTTTTCAGAAAAAAAAGAGAGTGAAACTCTTATTTTCTGGTTGAGTCTCCAAGGTTGTGAGACTCAACCGAACTCTATTTCCTTTGTTCCTTTGCATTCAATACTCCTATTTTGTTCTTTGTTGCTGGTTATATGTGAAACACTCAGCACCAATTAGAGGAAGTAAAAACAAATCAGCAGCAGACATCCTTTTGAACCTGCCCAGGTTTTGGCGGCACCAGGTACAGCAATGTTACAAAGCTCATAGCTCCTTCAATTATTTTCGGATCATTCTCAGACTTTGAAGGGTGTTCATAACTATTATAAAGATCATTCAACCCAAGTTTCATCAATTTCTGACGGTCGGATTTCCAGATAAGAATTTTTTTTCTATTACTTTTCTCTGCAGATTTTTGTATTGGACTGATTAGAGATCCTGTAGCAAAGAGGGCTTGTTAATTTGATGTCTTAACCCCTTTGCCACCATCCATTTCATATAAAACTTTTTTAGTTGTTATGATTAGACCAAGGGTTCTATGAAACTGCTACAACATCATGCATCTCATGGGCTCGCTAGTTGTTTATATAAAAATTGAGTAACTTTTAACCTTAACAAAATCTTTTCTAGCTCCAGTCATTACATAGACAGGAATTAGCAGTCTACTAGGTAACAAGGACAACGATTTTTGGTGTTACTCTCAGGTTTGAACAGGATGGCAGGATGCCCAAAATGACAACTACAGTGATAATTATATAGGTTTGTAAGGAGAAAAGAAGTGTCGGTGTCTGAAATGAACAGGAATAGAGGCTGTATGACATGCAAGATTTTGAATGCTAAAGTATAGGTAGTCTATTCAATCCTTATAAAGAACAACCCACAGTAATCTTCACCATGATCAAAGCCCATATTAGAGACCACCATAAGATCCAGAAAAGTAAGAAGATTCAATATGTATCCCAATATGTATCCCACCAACTGGCAGACCAAAAACATTCCTTCTAGTCCAACAGAAGACTGCATTGAGCCACTATCATAATTTGATTTTTACTTAATAGACAAGTCATAGTCAATTAAAATCATCCTCCATGATCAAGTAAAATAGATGTGCCCAAAAAGTGGGATCACCTTGAGCTTAGTCATCTTTCATTAGAAGGCAGACCAGTGATCTGCCCAGTCTGTTCATGGGATGCTTTCAATTTCTTAGGAAATGAAGATAGAAGTTTTTTTAAAGGACTTGCACTAAACATCAAGGAAAGGAAGTGGAATCCGTAATCACATCAACTATCATATGTTCAGACAAAACTAAAATGTGGGAATTAAGATGGCCTTTCACGATCCTATAGCTATCATGCAGAACCTTCACTAATTCTCCAAAAATCAATGACCAACGACTGCAATCAAAAACCAATATGTATCCCAAACATAGAAATCACTCCAGCCCACTAATCTGACAATTTATTGGTAAAAAAATTCAATTCGCATTAAGCTAAATTCCGAGCCCTCAAAACCCATAGGCGCCGCAAAAGCCTCTTGAGTAGGAGAATACCCACTGCAGCAAAAACCTTAAAGAATTTTGGCTTCTCCTTACTCTTACACGGTAGGATATATGAATGTTAAAATCTCAAAACTGATTAACTGGTAAAAACATAGTGCCAATTCAAGGCTCTCTCTCTCTCTCTCTTTAAATTTCCATATAGTGGGAACAAACTCAAAAAACACAGAAAACCTTAGATTTGAAGTTTAAATCGTAAAAAAAAGATTCCCTGATAGAAGTAGAACCATTTGGTGTGATCACATACATGGATTACATCTTCAGCTCGATCATTACACCTATGTGCCTGAGGTTGGCGAGTGTCTCCCTCCGGCAATCCCCATGGGCTCTCTCTTCTTGGCACCGGTCTCGAACTCATCTTCCCTTCCTCTTCTTCTGCTCTTCACTACCATTAAAGGAGTCAATCAACACTGAAGAAAAAGACGGACGAAGGATGAGCTTAGGGCTCTCCGTTTTCTTCTTCGTCGGTTCGCCATTTATGGAATCTATCAAGCTGGCTATGAACGTGCACTCTATACACCACGATTCCACAATTGTGGATCCCATCTTGACCGTCCATCATAAATACGTTGATCAGTTCCACCAAAAAGCTGTACTTCGTAAAACATCTTAAAAAAATTTCCCTCCTCCATCGAGCTGATGTCGCTATTAATCTCTGTAGAACAGATTTCGTAAACTTCAGAAAATCTTCAGGTCTTCAACTGCAAATCACAAGATCCCCTTTTCATTTTTTTTTCATTCTTCCAATCGGAGAAGAAGAAATCTGCAGAGATAATGGGATTCTGCAAGTTGGTGGATGTGATTCTTTTCTTCTTTTTCCTGGTTATAGCTGTGGCAGCTCCGCTCATTGACTCCCAGACTTGTCTGCCAATGCACCTGTTTCCTGAATTCCTTGTCGATCTCAAGTCCTGGTACGCCCGTCAGTACGAAGATTACCTGCTGGTCGAGAAGCCCGATTTCTTCGTGGGCATCATCTGGCTCGAGCTCTTCTTCCAATGGCCCCTCTCCGTTGCTAACCTTTACGCCATTCTTGCCAAGAAGTCCTGGTTCAGCACCACTTGCTTGATCTATGGAGTCTCCACTTCTACTTCAATGGTATGTTTCTAGATGAACAGATCACCGATCGAGAAATTTTGTTCCAACGTTGTATATATGATAAGATATGAATTTTTGTGAGAGCATCAATTAAAACTCTTGACTCTCTCTCCTGTTCTCTGTTTATTGTGTTGGGCATCCTCAGGTTGCGATTTTTGGAGAACTGATGCGTTCTGGAAAGGCATCGGACAAGCTTCTCATGGTGTATTTCCCGTTCTTGGGCTTTGCTATCCTTGCGTTTCTGCGTGGGCTTGTGCCAAGGAGTAGGACTCTTACTTCAATCAATGCCGCAAGAACCACAATGGCTAGGAAAAAAAGGGCTTGATGGTACACACTGCAGACCCACCAATCTATCTTCATTTTTCTTTGAATTTCGTATTTGTACTTCTAGCATTCTTTGAAGAGGAAAGAACTTTCCTTTTTTGGAGAGAGAGGAAGAGAGTGCTATCTGAGTCTGATGTTATCATTCCCTTCGCAAGGTCTATGTATGATTCTTTTGTGGGCAGATCTATGCACGAGTTATGAAACTTGGCTCTTATTCATGGTTTTCTTCGAGAAAGAACCAATGCAGCCTCCCACGTAATGACACAAAATAAGTCTTCTCTTATCCTTACACAAATTTTATATAACGCCTAAGATGGTGCAATGGCATTATTCTTCTAGCCAGAAATATCAGCTTACAATCATACTAAATCTTAAAAAAAAAACTCAGAAATAAGAAGAAAAAGAACGGAAAAAAATCATGTCAATTCAATCTAATGGGGAACCTAAAACCTTGTAACACCCCCTGCAGAGAAAGGGAACATGTAATCCACCCTAATTCAAGAAAGAGGACAAGCTTTTGACCACAAATCACTCATTTCAAATGGAAGTTGACAATCTGACCCTGTTTAGAAATAACAAGCATATAACAAGGAGATCATTCTCTATTGATCACTTGCTAAATCTGCAAGCAAATCACTACTTGACTTGTTGAATGGATAAAGTCTACCAAAAATTTAGTCTAGTTGGATAAACCTGGCCAATTTCCTTAGTGTTTAATCGAGTTTTAAGACAATGCTAGCGGTTACACCTTGAAATTGGATCAGTTGGTGGTTGCACCGCCAAACCTCGATACTTATTCCATGCCTTAGAGGAGCAAGGAAAAAGGAGCAATAAACTGCTGGCCCAACACTTGGCTTATATAAATATATCTGATCATGTTTATGGCTTCTCCACCATTTGAAGGTTCATTATTTGGGTTCCCAGCACCTCCCACCCAAAATTAATGTCCATTACTTGATGGATAAATTTCTTGCTGAGTTGGACTTGACAATCATAATGATCAAGTGTACAAGACTTATTTATGAGTACTTTACCATTTCTGGGTAAGCTGCATCACTTTCCTTTTCTTCAGCGGGGGCTTCTTTTTCTTCCTTTTATAGAAATGGGCTGTTCTTCCTTGCTTGTTTTCTAAGGTAGTGCTCCCAAAGCATAGGTTGTAGTTGTTTGGTTCCACCAGGTGGGGTGGGGTAAGTAAGCATAAGATTGGGTAGATCCCAATATCAGATTCATGAATGATGTATTACTGTTGTGGGCTTGATCACTGTCAATGGTGCATTACCATCTACAAATACTCAGGACTTCCATACAATGATGCAGTTGTTAATTTACATAGTTTTTCTATATCTTTACTAAATTTTGCAGGAAATGTGGTTGCTTATAGGTAAGGCATATATTATGAAACCATAAAAAATTAGTCTTCCTTTTATAGCACCATAATCGTTAGATTCAGCATAAATGGTTTAAAGTATTTGTTGATTGAAAACAGTTTGAGTGGAACAGAATAAGTGAAAATCTAGAATATTCTTGATCCTTATTAAAAGTATTAGTGGGTGTCTGTGTTATCCATAAGTTCTTGGTTGATTGCAAGGAGCAATGATGAAAGGCGGGATGAAACAATGCTAGAAACATCTAATATGAACAAATTAAAGAGAATAATAAAAAAATGTGTGTAGAAGCCTGAATAGTTACTCCTCAATTAAATCTGGAAATTAAATTGGTGTTGTGGATAGAAGCTCAGATGGCTTAGGGAACAACTGCATGAGAAACACGCAAAGGAGCTGCCTGCTTCCTCCAGCCATGAAACTATCAAATTTCTACCTTTCTGGACTTTTAACTTACAACATCAGATAATTGCATCTGTTTTTTTGTGGGAAAGATAGTAAAATGCTCCTGAAATTTTATTATTTCAATGTAAAATAAACTAATATGAAGAGAAGAAGTCTAGGACATTTATTGGTGCTCTTTTTCAATGAAAAAGAAAATCAGTCTAAGGATTAGTCTTAGTCTATTTGATTTTTTGAGGCTGTCTTAATTGAAGCTCTGCAAAATATCTTGTAAGATTAGTGATCATGTACACAAGTCTTCAATCCCCCTGCACCCAAAAAAAAAAAAAAAAAAGAATGTCATATTCAAAAGTCTTGGTTGGTTTATGATGCCTTTGTGAGACCCTTGGATTTCTCAGCAAAAATCTCAGCAGATTAATTTCATATTTGTTTTCTGTAAAACCACCTTAACCATCTTATAATTCAAGGGACAATCTTAGTGTCAACCAAAAATATAAAATCCTGAAACCAGATAGATAAAATTAATCATGAGCTGGTTAATGAAAGCGGAAGACCAACAACAACAACAAAGCCTTACCCCAACTAAATGGGGTCGGCTACATGGATTTTTGCTTGTCCTCCAATAAGCTTTGTTCGATGTCATACTTGAAACAAGGCCTAAGCTATGTATCTCTTTCCTCACCACCTCCCTTAGAGTCATCATAGGTCTGCCCCTAACTCTTTTAGATCCTTCAATTTGAACAATCACTCATCCATATTGAAGCATCTAACGGTCTCCGTTGAATGTGGCCTTACCATTTCAAACGACTTTTTTGTAGCTTATCATGTATCGGCGGCTACTCCCAAATCAGCTCTAATACAATCATTCATTACCTTATCCTTTCTAGTTTTGCCACACATCCATCTCAAGATCTTCATGTAAGCTACACTAAGTTTATTTATATGATGCTTCTTAACTATCCAACATTCCGCACCATACATCATAACTACTCAAATGACTATCCTATAAAATTTTCCTTTAAGTTTTAAAGGAATACGCAGATCACACAACAATCTAGACGCACCTCTTCACTTCATCCATCCTATTTTAATCCTCTGTGAAACATCATCCTCTATATCACCTTTTTCATTTATGATTGAACCTAAATACTAAAATAATCACTTTGTTGTATCTTCCTCTCATCAGTTTTATAATCTCATCATCTATCCTTGTGTGACTAAAATTACACACCATATATTTCGTTTTCGTTCTACTTATTTTAAAATCCTAATGTTGATTTCCATATCTCTAATTTGGTGTTAATCCCTATTTTTGTCTCATCCATCAAAACGATATTATCAGCAAAAAATATGCACCAAGGAACTTCATCTTGAATGTTTTTTTGTCAAACAATCCATAATGTCGACAGATAGGGGCTTAAAGTTGATAATTGATATAACACAATTGTAATTGGGAATTTACTACTTGACCCCCCCCCACGATTCTCACACTAGTCACCACATTATAATATATATCCTTGACTATGTCTACATATTTGTCTGAAACACTTCTCTTCTCTAGTACTTGCTAGATTAACTCTCTAGGGATTTTGTCATAAACTTCTCCTAGGTCGATAAAGACCATGGAGATCTTTCTTGCATTATCTAAATCTTTTCATGAATCTCCTAAGCAAGTAAAATAGCTTTTGTCATGGATCTACTTTGCATATAACCAAACTGGTTCTCTGTAATAATAGTTTCTTGTCTCATGTGAGTTTCAATAATTTTCTCCCATAGTTTCATAGTATGACTCATTAGTATTATACCTCTGTTTTTATTCTAGCTTTGAATATCATCTTTGTTTTTATAAATCAGAATTACAATGCTTCTTTTCATTCATTTGGCATATTCTTTGTGCTCATAATTTTATTGAACAACTAGTTAGTCAAGAAACTCCATACATTCCTAGGTTTTTCTAAACTTCTATTGGGACCTCATTTGAGCTTAGTGCTTTACCTACATTCGATCACCAAAAAATACCACGAAACGAGAACAAAGAGTCAACCCACAAGGATAGACAAGAAAAATATTTAATTAACCAAAGAGAGAAAACAAAGAAAAAAAAAAGACGAACCAATTACAAAATAACGAAACTTATACACAACCACACAAAGGGAAAAAAGAACAAACAAAACAAAAAAGAGAGAACAAAACAAAGAAAACCAAAAGAGAAAACAAAAGGAACACACCACCAAAACACGAAAAAGGAAACAAAAAAAAAAAAAAACCAAAACCACCAAAAAAAAATTGTCCTCCACATTCATCATCTTTAAAGCTTCTTTTACTTTTGTTACCCTAATTTTGCATATATATCTATGACCTGTGGTGTCACGGCAGGTAATGTAGCATTCTGAAACATTATTACTCGAAGTGTCTTCATTTAGTAGACTGTAGAAATAATCGTTACATCTTTCTTTAATATCTTCATCCCTTACTATTCTTTTCCCTTATCTTAGCTATTTTATAGATAGCTTTTTCTTCTTCCTTTATGTTTAGATTGTTATAAAGATCTTCTTATTTTTTTCATCCTTATTTTTCTCATCCTTATTTTTCTCATAATCTTTTGGGCTTCATTTCTAGCAAGTCTATACCTTTTTTGATCCTCTATATACTTAGTCTTTTGTTATGTTTTAAAACTATCTTTCTTTGCTGTAATGGCTGCTTGAACCTCATCATCCCACCACCAAGATTCTCTAGGGGAATGATGTTTTCTTTTTGATATACCTAGGACATTTTTAGCAACTTTCTTAATACAAGCAGTCATCTCATTCCACATTGTGCTAGTGTCTTGCTCAAAATCCCACTTTCCTTCTTTGATCATATTATCGGTAAAAGCTTTTAAAGTATTTCCTTCTAAGCTCTACCACCTTATCCTAAGGAAAAAACCTGACCTTTCTTACGATTCGGCGTAATGAGACACATATAAATGACTATGTTGAGTGGTTAGGCTCTCCCCTGGTAACTTTACAATCCTTTCATAACAACTTATCAGACCTTCTAGTTAGAAAGAAATTTATTTGGCTACTATTATGCCCACTTTTGAAGGTGACTAGATGGTCCACTCTCTTTTTAAAGTATGTATTTACAATGGATAAATCATAAGCCGTAGCAAAATCTAAAATTGAAGTCGCCTCCATATCCTCCATGTACACCTTCATAACCTTTATGAAGTACGATCTCTCCCTACAAGAAAGCCGAAGACAAATGAAAGTAATTCATAAAACCTGATTTCCTGGAGCATGTTCTTTGATTTTATGATTAAGTGATGAGCAAGAAAATATATTTTTTCCGAGAGCGTGAATCTTTCCTAGCATGTCTTTAATGTCAAGTGCTCAAGATTTCCCTATCGCAGTATCAATTCAGAAGGGAGGCGTGTTTGTCTGTGAGCTTAAGAAGTGTACTGACGTCAAGGTTCAAAATCTCGAGTCTTGAGGGTGTCTCTTAAAAATTGAGATCTCGGCGAGACACTGTAAAAAAACCGCGAAGGCTTAAAAATTGTGTATCGACCTTAAAATGATCATTTTAAGGCCTGATACTACAGGGACCATATTTAACTATATAAACACATTTAAACCATAAAATTGAAAAAATAATCATACATGGTGGTTGTTTGGGTTTACACTCATGTTTGACAGTATCGGTCTGAAGTTCAAATGTAAACCTAGGATAGTACTGTCTACTCTACATAATGTTATACTAGTAGATGATCAAAGAAGACCGAATGAGCCACTAAAATTATATTTTAGGAGAAGAATAAACATAATAGCACTTAATTAGTTAATTGTCATAGTCAAAAAACTCAAAGTAGTCAAATAAACAATACAATCATAATTCATACATTATGTTTATACCATTTGAGAAACAGTCGAAAATGTCGAGAAATGGATGAAAAATGGTCGAAAATGTCGAGAACTGTTCGTAAATGTTGAGCCCAGTCAAGAACTAGTTGAGAATCTTGAGATCTCGTCTTAACCTGTTCGAGAAGTTCGAGATCTCATCAAGATATCGCTGATATTTTGAACCATGACTGACGTAAGGCTGTTGGACTATTAGAAGGCACCATATGGTAACATGATTCCTTAAAAAAAAATTTCAAATCAAGGAGGGTAATCGTAAAGGAAATCAAACAATATGCATTTATTGGCCTATTCTGGTTGTCATACTCGAGCTCATTTGGGTAGGCCTTGAGGTACCATATTAAATGGTCTCTGGTTGCAACATTCTGTAGATCTTGGAATTCATGCTGTTTAATGTATGAGACTAATTGACTCCTTGCATTAATGCAGTTTGAATGCCCCATTGTACAGTTCATAATATTTAGAAATGAAAAGGAATTAGTGGCATTTTATAGTTGTGTGCTTACATTAATTTTCCTGTTGAAACCTTTCATAATGGAGAGTTTTCTAAGACTAGGTGCCCTAACAAGCTAGTAAACGTGTTATTCCTCAGAACATGAATCTCGCGAGGCATGACTTTATTGTCAAGTGCATAGGATTTCCTGTTTACATCAACAGCTCAGAAGGGAAATATTTGCACATACTTGTAGGAAACATGTGTTTATTTTAAACAAAAAAAATAAAAATAAGAACGACAAATTACGTAAGAAACTTGCATGCCGAGCTCTTTGACAGCATCAGACGATCATATATTCCTTGAAAAGGAAAAGAACATAAATCCAAATTTCTTCCAAGGGACATTAATCATATAAGAATCAATGATATGCTTTTGATGCTGATTATTATGGATGAAAGCCATTACGGGTAGCTTTTGAGCTAACATATTACATAGCTTTCAAGGCCCAATATCATTGGGATAATGCATGGGTGACATGAGCGATCTGATCATTGCTTGCATCAACCCAATCCAAACACCCGAAGCCATGTGGGGTTGTGCTGGAATATACTAGACTAATTAATATGCTAGCTGGTGATTTTCCAAATATTTTTGCTTCAAACAGATGAGGAAAGAAGTCAATCACAGTTGAATTGAAATTTTTTATTCTATATTTATCAAAACATAGAGTTCATAAAATAAATGGAAAAATAGATTAAGGGTTGAGTGTGCCTTGGAAAGAAGATATGCCTTGTGAACAAAACTATGTAGCTGATGCTCCTCAAAACCCTAAGGATGTCTGACCTCTCTGAATTGCTAACAATGTAACAATAACAGAAGTAGGTCTCTGGAACATAAAACTACAAACTCCTCTATGTTGGCTAACGGATGTAGGAAAAACCTAGCCCTCTTGCACCAGCAAAAGTAGAATTTTTGCAGGACCAAAGGAGAGCAACTTGCATTCCCTCAATGAGCACCAACCGAAGAGAGAACTCTTGCTATGCAACTTAGAATGCCATGATTTTGAGCAGAAGCCCAATCAGGTGAATTGAAAAAGCATCATAGGTTGTTTGGAAATTGGAAAACTACTTCCAAATAGACCAGAATGGTAGCTTTCTCTCTCTCTCTCTTTCTCTCTCTCTCTCTTTCTCTCTCTCTCTCTAGAGGCTTTTTCCCTTCCACCAGGTTGGAAATCATCAATAACAGCAGTTGGCCTACAGTAAACTTCACCTGGATCCACTTTTGTTATACAGCAACTTAGTTATTCACTTTCTCCCACATCTTGGGATGGGTGTGATTAATTATAAGATATGACCATACACCATAGCTATGAGAAGAAAATGTCACTATTTGTATCTTGTTAGTGAAGCGACAGAATCCGAGACCAGATAGGGTCACACAATTGTTGCCTTATACTGTGGGGGAAAGGAAGAACGCAATGGCCTCAATATCTTTTGCTTAATCTGCCGCTGTCTTTAAATGATAGTTTTTAAACTGGGACTCAACATTTTACGGGAGAGGGCTCTTTGTTTGGGTTTCTCCTAGTTCAAATTCTGGTTTTCAATTAAAAGAATATGGATCTAACCAAGAAAGTGGAAAAGTGGCCAGTTTGATTAAAGGGTTTACATCATTCTCCTTTTCAAGTTGGTAAAACTATGCTGTAAACAAGTTTAGTAGTTTCTTTCTTTTTGCCATAAATTCTTTCAATTTGATTAGAATTAGAAGTCAGGCGCCATTCTAAACAACTTCAAAGTAGCTTTCCCACTGAAACCTCGAACAGCAACACAAGCTTGAAACAACGATTATTATTATTAGTACATGTTATATTATTGAGTCATTCATTTTGCATAGTACCATATCATTAAAGGAAACAGTCTAGGACATTGACTCATATACTATCTGAACAGTTTCTGAGGCTTTCTCAACATTTTGGAGTCCTAATATAGCCTGAAAATTTTTTTCTGAAGCTTGTTTTGGCTTGATGATGACTTTCTGTAAGACCACTCCATTTCTCAGCAAGAATTTCAGGAGATCCATTTCATAGTTGTCGGCAGAAAATGCCATCATCTCAACCATCTCAAGACAGTTAAGGGGCCATTTAGGTGGCATCCAAAACCCGTCAGGCATCAATGGAAAGTTGAAATATAAAAAATCCTGAAAACCAGATATAAATGACAACTTGGTCAATTGAAAGCTTGTGACTTATGAGTACTAATTAGAAATAATAATTCATGCAATTAACGTATAAATAGTATAAGATTTAGATTACTCACATCAATACTCCTCGTGAAACCCGATATAATGGAGAGATATCTAAGATTAGGTGCACATGCTAGGAAACACATTATTCCTGGTAGCTCATATGATTCCATGCATGTCTTCACTGTCAAATGCACAAGATTTTCCAATTGCACTGGTGGCTCGTGAAAAAAGTGGTACTCAGTAGGAAAAACCTGAAGACATAAATAGGCATCAGATCCTTCATTTCTTTTCATGAACATTTGTAAGAGCAAGCATCATCAATTTGTTTAAGTAATTCTTTAGAAAATGCCAAGAGCAGGCTCCAAAAACAGAAAGACTACTGATTGGTATATAAGCTAATGAGTTACAAAATGTTTTCTTTTCATCCATTCTGAAAATGAGGGGGAAAAAAAAGAAGAAAGAACTGAAATTCATCATCAAATAATAGTTAAGTTATTATTGTCAGTTGGTCACCGGATCCGCATCCTCACCTTATCACAGAATGGATTTCAAATACTACGTACAGTAAAAATTAAGGTAAAAGATTATACATGTAAAGAAAACATACCTTGTACACATAACTGCACAGTTTTAGTATCCTGACCTGCTTGAGGCCCCTTATAAGATGTTTGATCTCCAGGATTTGGTAATTGAAGTATATCTCGATATCATAATCCAATATGGCTTCTTCTATTCTATCTAAGTGCCTGAGGTCAAACCTTACCAATCCTCCTGAATACTCGAAATATCGTAGGTTTGGGACAGTAAGCTCAATTCCAAGAGAGAGAGGTTCACAGTCCTTAACAACCAACCTCTTGAGCTTCATGCGAGGAAGCTTAAGTATCACAGTAAGGAGTCCAGAACACTGTACTAGACTAAAGTCCTCAAGAAGTGGACAGTTAGTAACCAGATTTAAGACATCCGTCATGGAAATCTCAATACGACTGAAGGACACCTTTGAAAGGGAAACAAAGCTCTGAAAATCCAACTTCACTAAGTAGCAAGATTTCAAGATCAAAAACTTTATAGATCCTCCTAATCTAGAGAAAAATTCAGGCATGATGAACGTTCCTACAGAGAAGTCAAGATTGAGCTCCTCAACTTTTCTCACTGTTGCAAACCAAATCCAGTCTTCTATAAGTTTATGATACTGTGGCTCATAACCAACCCGAAGACTAAATTTGGAAAGAGTTGGTGCATCAAGGCGAGAGATCACCCGTTTGACATACTCAATGAACCTACTCCTGACAACCAACTCTCCGTCCCCGTAGGTTGGGAAGGAGGTCTCATCAAGCTCTATGATCCTACAATGGGACCATAGATGATGCCAACTCCGGCATAGTGAGCAAAGATTCATGGCATCAGGTAGGGAGAGGAAAGTGATTATCATAATCACCATTTCTGGACAAAGATCGGAAATGGATTTGTCCGCCATGATATATAGCTGCAAGCAGAAGAACAAGAAGAAGAAGATGAAGAAGATGAAGAAGAAGGAGGAGGAGAAGAAGCAGCAGCAGCTCAATGTGGGTCTGAGGGAAGGAAGAGTATGAATTGTGAGGTTAGTACAGTGGTTCTTATAATGGAAGAGGGAGAGCAGGAGGGAAGTACACAAGGAGCATCTACCTCGTTTTTACAACTAAGCATGTATTATGGCATTGAGGATTTTTCTCCTCAAGTGCATGAATGATAAGATTATCCATTGGGAAGCATTTAAAACTCGGCAACAACGGGTTTTCTTTTTAAAACTTACCAATTTGCAGAGCCTGCTCATTGGTCTGTTCAAAACATGAGAAACACCACCCCTCCCAATCCCCCCCCCTCCCCCTCTCTCTCTCTCTCTCTCTCTCTCTCTCTCTCTCTCATAGAAAAGGAAGTTACCGGGTATTTAGTACCTCGGGCATGAAGAACATGGTTGAAGAACTGAAGGCTATTATGAACAGTTTGACTGAGTTGCCATTTCCACTAGTAGTACCACAGGCATGAAAGGACATGGTTTCTGAACTAACCATTGGATGTTAACAACCAACTTACCATCTTCACTCCGAAGCATGGTTCAAGAAATCAGTATCCGATTAGTTGGATTGGTCATTTCTTATTGGTTTTGGATCTGACCGATCGTCAATCCAATCTCTTTTTAATATTATTATGTACAATAACAGTTACATATCAACATCTCATTGGATCCATACATTGATTCGATGCAAATCTAATGCCGTGTCCAATATCTATATTTAGAACCTTATTCTGAACGAGGAAAACAAGAATAACCCTTTGAACCTTCTTATTCATTATTTCACATAATATTTCCCAAAGGGCTCCTCGTTTCCAAGTTAAATTAAAATCATGGAAAAGGAAAATTTTCTGATTAAATAAATATGATAAATAAACTTTCAGATGAAATTACTCTTATTTTTTTTTAATTTGTCATGATTTCTAACTAGAAATTAACAAATGGAGATGAGAAATCTTAAGAAATAAAATATAACTAAATGTAATAATTGATGGATTGAGTAAATATGTTTTTTTTTCTGTATTTATTTATTTATTTATTGGTAAGAAAATCATATCTTTATTGGTATTTGTCTTTCAAGTACCTGCATGATGGTAATGTGCGATTGGTTCTCCTTAGCTCTATAAAATTGTACATAACTGGGGATAAAATTGAGCATTCTATTTATATGGTTGTGTTCGACATTACATTAAAAAATAAAAAAAATAAAAATAAATAAAAGACCATTACATGTTCTCAAGATTAATGGAGATTTCAGATACAAGTGTACATACATATTTATAAGCATATTGAACTGAATCATATGAGAATTTTGAACGGATTACCATTAGATGTATTAAGAACAAGAATCTCAATAGCGGTTTGCGATTGGTCTCCATACCAAAGAGGTATTTATCGTTGCAGTGAAATATTATCCGTTTTTTTCTTCGATGATTAACACCTTCCAGCTTATATATCAGTGCATTGGATTCATGATGTTTGTCTATGAATGAAATAGATGTTCAATAAGGAATCCATTTTCCAAATATGGTGAATATCTTGATAGAGATATTTGAATGTGACTGTGCAGAAATTGTGAGTTTGGTGGTATGTGATGGGGGGAAAATATGACTCATGCAAATTTGGACCTCACTATGGATTAGGGATAGATCTCTTGGAGGTCATACACGTGGCACTCATCGGGAGGATCCACGTGTTCATCAAAGGAAATAGAGAATCTGACTTAATATATGGTCGACGATAAGATCTTTTCAAGATGGCATGATATCGGAGAAATCTCAAGGCATTAAATGCACCAGATGTGCATTAATTGTGCCATAATAAATGCTCATAAATGCTAACAAAAGCGCATTAAATACATATCTCACTGACTAGTTGAACCACATCACCTCACGAAGGTATATTGCGAAGAAAAGGGTCACACATCAGCTCGAGATGACAAAAAAGGGCTGCCACTCACATCACTAGGATTGGATGACATGGACTAGCTAGGGTAAAGGTGGAGGATCAAAGATATGCTCCCCTTAGGGGGTTGTAGGCTCGTTGTCCTATCTAATAGGGCTATGATAACGTTCGGAGAATGGACAAGCTGGCTAAAGAAGGGCAAGCGTGCTCAATAAGCTACTTACTTGGCTCATAAATAGGAGGAGATGGTAAGGAGAAGATCATCTGAATCCAAGGTACCGTTACTCTCTACAATTCTCTCTAAAATTCACTACTTTCATTCTCTGTGAGTTCTCACTCACCTGAACACCACACTAAATTCTCATTATCTTCATTGTACTGGGAAGGAAAGGCCTTGTTGAACTCAAGCACCTCAGTCCCTTCTCTACAAGGAACTCGGATATCTTATCCCTGAGTTCCATTCTGCTTGTCCTATATCATACTAACTTAGGCATTGGAGTGGCCATGGGATAAAACCTGCCCACCTCACTGTGTGTTCATGATTTGCAGATACATTATGCATCGGGAGAAATCTAGCGACAACAAATTGGCGTCCATCGTGGGGCCTGACGTACCATGTTTTCTAAGAACCTTTGCCTTTCTAGTTCCTTTCTCCCAAATCAGTTTCAAAAACCTACTCTACTTCAAGTCTTACTCATGGCTCCACCTAGGAGAGCTGAAAGTGCATACAACGTTAGAGGGATGGATGGCCATCGTACTAACGAGGGCATTCGTCAAGAATGTGTAGATATCCCAGAGGGCTTAGATGGCCAAGTCCCTGATGCCAACCTGGCGGAGGGAGGAGAGTACGATCCTTCCTAGTTTGTTACTCGGGATCAGTTTGACCACCTAACGCAGCAGGCTGCGCTGACAAGTAAGAGACCTGATGGAGCAACATGCAGCAAGTGGAAAGGGGGGGGGGGTCGATTCAGAGACCCTACAGGACTACGACACAGAGATAGCCCTCTTCGACGAAATCATGCAGCACACATTGCCAAGCAACTATACAATCCCGAACGCGGGATGGTATGATGGAAAGATTGACCCTGAGAGCCATCTCGACAATTACATGGTAGGAATGGTGCTTTATGGTCATCAGGATGCGTTATGCTGTAGAGCCTTCCCGTCCACTTTGAGAGGTGCTGGGAGAACGTAGTTCAACAACCTCCCACCCAAGTCAGTGAGATCATTCAAGGAGCTGAGTAGCCTATTCATCTCACACTTCTAGGGGAGTAGGGTACAAAAGAAGAATCTATCGCATTTAATGGGCGATCAAGTAAGGGGAGAATGAGTCCCTTCAATCCTTCATCACCAGATTCTTTACTATTGTTGTTGAGATAAAAGACCTGCAGCCCAATGTTGTTCAACCTAATCCAAAGTTATTCGAGATGAAAAGTTAGTCTTTTCTTTGAACAAGAAACGTCTTCGCGTACCCATGCTGAAATTCCGAACCAGTGCAAACGATATGCTGCTGGAGCAAAAGAAGTAGCTGCACTTCCCTGAGAAATTGCCAGTAGCTCGGATGGTGCAGAGAAAAAGAGGTCGAAACAATCCGACAAGACTCTTAAGGAGGATGAACAGAGTAAGAAAGCAAAGTCGAGTAAGGATCTGTATCCTATAAAGCCCATCCCAGGGTACACGCCTCTCAACCGCACTATGGTTGAGATCATACAGATCAAGAAAGGAGATATTCTACTTGTCCCTCCTCCTCTAATGCTCGCCAAACCAAATGATGGATCCCGCGTATGTTCTGTGCGCATCACTAGGATCATGGCCACGCCACCAATGACTGTCGTCATCTACAAGGGTTGGTCGAAGATCTCGTCCAACATGGGCATTGGACTGAGTTTCTGGGGCCTAGACCCCCACCACCTCCTCTGGCCCCTCAGAATCCTCCTGTACATGTCCTTGTTGGGGCCGCAAGGAACAACAATGCTCCATGGAGGTCGTTCCCCTGAACGTGACTATTTGGGGCTCATTAATATAGCCCTGTGGAGTGGCATTGAGCATCCTAGCATTGAGCCAGCAAAGACGCCACCAAGGTTGCAGTGACAAAGTCCACCAAGAGAACTGTTGGGGAGAGCAAGACTAGAACAAGACTTAGGTCTTGATGATGATCAATATTTGAGCCACAATAAGAAAGAATACCTTACCATTACAGTGTGGCTTGAACATATGCGAAGGGAGATGCTCCTGATTGTTATCAAGCCTGTAAAAGAGCCAACGAAGAACAAGCTGGTCATGGGACATGAAAATGAGGTCAAGGAATTCTCTATCAAGAAATTGCACAGTGAAGGATACATTTGGTTTAGAGACAACGATCTTATTGATATCGTAACCCCCCATGAGGATCTACTGGTGATCAGGATGGCAATTGGGAACCGGTTTAAGGCAAGCCGAATCCTAGTGAACACGAGCAGTGCGATTACATTTTGTATTATGACACCTTCAAGCACATGGGATACGAAGATGAACAGCTGCATCCCACAGGTACAATTTGATTGCCTTCAATGGGGATTTTGTTGTGGTAAAGGGGGCCATCAGACTAGATAATCGAGTAGTGGTTTACCCAGCTAGAACCTATCCATTTGAATTACATGGTGGTGGACACCAGCTCCAGGTACAATATTATCCTTAGGCGAGCAGGACTCAACCAGATGAAGGCATGCCTGTCTACATACTATTTGGTGATGAAGTTCCCAACTATTATGGGGGTTGGCTTCTGCAAGGCTTACCAGTCCATGTCCAGAAAGAGTTACCAAGCAGACCTGGCCTCCAATGAGATGGCTACACCTATTTAGACGATTTTGCTTGATGATCTCTGGGACGATTTTCCATAGCAAAGGAACAACCCAGTGAAAGATCTTATTCCAATATCTTTTTATGAGGATAACCCAAAGAGGACTTTCCTGATAGGATCGATGCTTCTTGCATAGCAGAATGAACAGATCATAGCATTCCTGCGAGCTAATACAAATGTTTTCACATGGACAACCGAAGATATGCCAGGTATTCCTTGTATCACCATGGAACATCAAGTAAGACACACTCCATGAACCTAGTCCAACCTATGTTTTCATGTCATGACAGGTCTTCCAATCATAACAGGGTCAGAAGAGATGAGCCGATGACGAATCACAAGTCCAGGTATAAAAAAAAAGTCGAAACTGATCTAAAAAGGGATGTGTATGATCTGATTGGTTCAGACATACTGGTCTCACGAAGTCAGACTGGTATATCCAACGGTCACCTATTTTGGATTAGAAATGGACCCTAGTAGGTCTCACTTTCTGAATTCTATTTTTGGGAACCTTCCTTACTTAAGAGAGACTCCAAAAAGGATATCCCTCTCTATATATCCTCCCATACTCCTAGTTAGACCTCTTTTGACTCTCACAAACCCTAGAGACAAAAAGGAGATTTTAAGAAGAGAAAGGAGCTTGAGGAAGATCTATAGAGGAGACTCCGTTAGAATAAGAGTGCAATCGTTCTTACGCTAACAGTGAGTACCTATACCTGTCTTGTTCATAGGATTTGGGTTAGGTTAAGATCAATACCATGAAAGGCCACTTATTGATCCGAAACCCTATCTCGCTAGAAAACACTAAATTATAAAGTAGGAAATTCTAGGTTTGTATACACAAACTAAGGTTTTAAATAGAAAATAGATTAATCCTAATTAGTTGTGGTGCTTAGAATGGTTTAGGGGAAACCTTAGAAACCAAGTCGAATACCAACTGAAGAAGAAGGTCAGATTAGACTCACAGACTTTGTCCAGTTGGAGTACCGGTGGCACATAAGTCCAACTGGATAAGCCACCGGTACCATTCGGGAAGCTTGTCAGACTTATCCTGTCAGACATACCGGTCTGATAGTCTGTGCCCTAAAGTCTGACTAGTATGTGTAAATTCGGATTATTTTTCAATCCAGACTTAGTTCTAACCAACGTAAACCCTACAGACCTAATTCTAACTAACTCCTAATGTGCTTAGGATGTGAAAACAGCATGGATGGACTCTGTGACACAGAGAAAACTTGCTATCAAGCGTTAGGTAAGGGAACCAAACCTAAACTTAAATAATTAATAACAGTAAGCGTTTGCTATCTGCTTTTGTGGTGTGGTGTTTGTGTACATAACATGTCCTCTTAATTTATGCTATTAATTGTTCATGCATGTTATTCATGTTAGGTTGTGATTGTTAGGCATGTGTATGTTTTCGTTGGTGTGAGGAATAGGAAGGGCTTGGAGCTTTGGATCATTCCTTACACTAATACCTTTTCGTATCGTCACTGTCTTAGCATGCTTGGTACAGGTAGAGTATCAGGGGGAGGACGCTGTATTGTGGCTTGCAACCTAACCGCCAAAGTTTAGCCCTATCTCTATTCCGTAGGGAGCTGTGATGGGATAGGGCCTTGGATACTATGGTGACATGTAGGATTGGTTAATGACGGAACCCACTTGCAAGCCCTTGCCAATAGGGGTATAGGTATTGGTACGATGTAGAGTATAAGAGGGAGGATGCGATAGTGTGGATTGTTGCCTGACCACCCGACTTTAGCTCTATCTCTATATAGGAGTGAGTGATGTTGGGCAACAACAGTAATATGGATTGTAGCCTAACTGTTGGGTGTGCTCATATTCTCGTGTATGGAGTTGTGGTGACAACTGCCCTTACCATAGTATTTTACAAGTTATACCAGATCAAATGTTGAATGTTATTCATGCATCTCAGTGTGTTGCATTGTTTGATTTTCTTACTAAGCTAAGTTGTGAGCTCACCTCGTATATATATATATATACTATTTTTTGGATGTTGATGTAGGTTATACTATGGAAGATTTCATTGATGCTCCAATGTATAGTGGTGTTGCTGCGTTGGATGTGCAAGCAGAAGACAACGAGCATGACGAGTCATGCGAGTGCCACTTCTGCGTGTACCTTTAGGAATTCATTGGTTTATTTTATTTCAATTTATTATAAACAACGCAATAAATTATAGATTATACTTTAATACTTGAATAACTGGATTATTTATTTAATTATTAATAGATTCTTAGTTCGTTTATTTATGTCTTTTGTTGTAATTATTATATTCTAATTATGGTTATGTGCATTGGTTTGTTGTTGACATGGTCTATTGAGATCCTGGTGTGAACTATTGGTTTAGTGGTGGTTCACTCACACTTCTGGTTAGACTGAAATTGGGGTGTGACACATCATCTTATGATCGATCCCCATCATCAACCCATCCGACAAAGGAAGAGGGCTCTTTAGAAAGACAAGCCATCATCGACTATGAGGTCAAAAACTTTTGAAAGCGGGTTTTATTAGGGAGGTCAACTACCTAGAGTGGTTGGCCAATGTTGTAATGGTGTTAAAGACGGGAAACTGTTGGCATATATATACTGATTTCACTGACCTTAATAAAGTGTACCCTAAGGATAGCTACCCTCTGCCTCGAATAGATCAATTGATAGATGCAACTGTTGGGCATGAGTTGTTGTCTTTTTTATTTGCATATTTTGATTACAACCAAATCAAAATGGTGAAGGAGGACGAAGAGAGCATAGCTGTCACACCCCAATTCTGATCCAACCAGAATGGTATGAGTGAACCGTCATTGAACCAACGGTTCACACCAGGATCTCGAATAGGCCGTGTCCACTCATACAAACCCATCACACATAACCACAATCAAAATATAATAGTACAACGGAAGTCTTTAAAATAGAATGAACTGAGTATCTATTGATAAATTAAATGAGTATCCAATTATTCAAATCCAAACATAAAATAAATATCTCTTACATCCCTTTAATATCAAACGAAAATAACTAAAACGATTAAACAAAATCCGAACACAGGTACACGCAGAAAGGGCACTCGCATGAAGCGTCATGCTCGTCCTCTCCTGCCTGTACATCCAACGCAGCAACACCACCATAAGCCGGAGCATTCATGTAGTCATCCACAGTGTAACCTGCATCAACATCTAAAAACAATGTGTACACAAAGGGTGAGCTCACAACTTAGTTCTGTAAGACAATCAGATAGTTTCACAATATTATGCATGAGTAACAATCATTTTATGTTGTGGTCTGGTTTTAAGTTTGCAATGTGCTATAGAAAGGTTTGGTGGCCCCCGCACCTCTATACATTAGTGTATGGCACCTCATGGATCACACCCCCATTGGCCCACATGTACCCATCATGGAATAGAGATAGAGCTAAAATACCCCCATACCTCCCCTGATGCTCTACCCATACCAGTACCTAAGCCCCTACTGGCCAGGGCTCACAAACTAGGCTCGCAACTAACCAATCCTATATGTCATCAATGTATGCTCTATCCCAGCACAGCTGTCTACGGCATAGAGATAGAGCTAAGGCATTCCCACACCTCCCCTGATGCCCTATCCGCAACTAACCCACTAGGATAGAAACAATACGTAGGTAGACCCTATCCCAACATAACTCCCTACGGCATAGAGATAGAGCTAAAGCATCGTGGACAAGCCAGCGTCGACTCGGAGACCACAATGCCACAAAACCATGGCCAGGCCAGCATCAACATCGGAGACCACCGTACCACGACCTTTCCCTGATGCCCCACCCGTACCAAGCATGTTAAGACAGAATACTACAAAAGGTGCTAGTGTGAGGAGCGATCCCAGGCCCATGCCCCACTCCACACACTAACGAAAACAATCACATGCTTAACAATCACATCCTAACAATGCATGAACAGTAATAATAACTGAAATTAAAAGATGGCATGTGAATATGCACAAACATCACATCACATATAATCAGGTGATTAACAACAACTTATTGTCCATTAATTATTAGGTTTAGGTCAGATTCCCTTACCTGACGCTCGTTTGTTAGCTTGCTCCACGTCGTAAGATCCAAACGGAAAGTCACAAAGTCCTACAATATTATTAGGGTTTCATTAGAATATTTTTCTTAGGGTTTCATGTTGGTCGAAAACCATCAAAGCTACAAAATACCCTCACAGAGCTGACCGGTGGCATGTACCAATCGCAGCTCTATGGGGAAGACTGGCGACCGATATGGTCAGCCGGTCCCCACAGACCAGCCCCCCGAAAGATACCGGTGGCAACATACCGGCCGCACTGTGTGCAACCGGTATAGTCGACCGGTATGTCTCCGGAAGACCATACATGGGTTTTTCGACTGTCGTCGATCATCCTCCATGGATTTCCAAGGTTTCTCCTATCCATTCTAAGTCTGAGCTTTGAGTTAGAGTTATCTCCAACTCATTCAAGTCTTATTTCGATGAATATCATCTCGAAACTCGAATCTAAGGTTTGACGGCAACTTAGGGTTTATTGTTTTAGGATTTTAGATCAATACCTACTTGCATGGTATTCATCCATCCATACAACTATCCTAGAGTCATAGGGTAAGAAGAATGATTAAAACACTTACCGATGACTGGCGTAATGTGATCGTCGTCGAATGGTAATGGCAGCACCTTCTTCTTCTTCCCAGCTCCTTCTCCTTTCCAACCTCCTTCTCTTCTCTAGAGTTTGTGAGAGATAATGGAAAGGATTTGAGGAGGTTTAAGGGTGTATTTATAGGCTAGAATTAGGGTTTAGTAACTCTATTAGGATTAGGAAAGTCTTAGGATTCGAAATCAGGAAAGTGGGATCCTTAGAAGTCAATTTCCGGATCTCCGCACTCAGCTGCGCAGAGCTGACTGGTCGACCGGTACCAAGACCGGTACATCGACCGGTCAACATAAAATGATGATTATTTGACCGACTTTGATCCGATTTCGTACCTGTTTGTCATCCGCTCGTCCCGTCTGGCCCGATGATGATCGGAAGACCTGCTACGACACAAAACCAAGGTTTAGACCGGGTTTACGGAGTGCGGGTCTTACAACTCCTCCACCCTTAAAAGAAATTTCGTCCCAAAACATGTAGGTTTCACAACTCCCCCACCCTTAAAAGAAATTTCGGCCTCGAAATTTGAACGTACCTTGATCGTTGAAAAGGTTAGGGTACTCCTTCCTCATCGCGCTCTCCTCTTCCCAAGTAATTTCCTCCACATTTTGGCTTCTCCAATGCACCTTCACATAATGGATATCCTTGGTTCGAACTTGCTGTACTTTTCGACTTGAGAGCATCAGAGGCACAACTTCGAATGTTAAGTCTTCAGTCAAGTCTGGGGGATCAGCGGTCAAGATGTGCGATGGATCTCTGACATACTTCTTCAACAATGATACATGGAACACATCATGGACACTTGACATAGATGGTGGTAGAGCCAATTGATATGCTACGTTACCACGTCTAGCCAATATCTCGTATGGTCCCACATACCTGGGGCATAGCTTCCCCTTCTTACCAAACCTTTTCAGACCTCGCACCGGTGATATCTTTAAAAAGACTTTGTTACCCACTGCAAACTCCAGATCTTGACGTCGATTATCCGCATAGTGCTTCTGTGGAACTTGAGCTGTCTTTACTCTCTCTTTGATCTGATCAATCACTCGACAAGTTTCTTCAACAAACTCCGGTCCCACAATTCTTCTTTCTCCCACCTCGTTTCATAACAGAGGTGTACGACACTTCTTCCCATAGAGTGCTTCATATGGGGCCATCTGAATTGTAGCCTGATAACTGTTGTTATAAGGAAACTCGATAAGTGATAGTTTCTCATCCCAAGATCCCTTGAAATCTATTGCACAAGCTCGGAGCATATCTTCTAAAATTTGAATAGTTTGTTCTGACTGTCCGTCCGTCTGAGGGTGAAAAGCTCTACTGAACTTCAACTTTGTTCCCATAGCTTTCTGTAATCCTTCCCAGAACTTTGATGTAAAATGGGGATCTCTGTCAGATACTATACTCTCCGGAACGCCATGAAGTCTGACTATATTATCCACATATAACTTGGCCAGTTTCTCCATGGTATACTGAGGTCTGACCGCAATAAATCGAGCTGTCTTGGTGAGTCGGTCGACTATAACCCAAACTGCATTCACTGACCTTGGTGTCAAAGGTAGGCCAGTGACGAAATCCATGGTAATGCAATCTCATTTCCATGCAGGTTCCGATAATGGTTGCAGCAAACCCACGGGTCTCTGCTTTTCTACTTTAACTTGTTGACAATTCAGACATTGGAACACGAAACGAGCTATATCTGCTTTCATACCCCTCCACCAATATAGTCTTCTTAAATCATGGTACATTTTGGTACTTCCTGGATGTACCGAATATAGAGTGTAATGAGCTTCAGTCATAACTCGATCTCTGATATTACAGTCTTCACTCTCAGGTATACATAACCGTCCACGATACCTGAGTACCTTGTCTGAATCCAAGGTAAAGTCAGGATTTCTCGTACCCTTCTCTAAGTCTTCTTGCACTGTCTTGAGATATGGATCCTGTAGGATTTCTACCTTGACTTCATCAACTAGATCCGGTGAGATCTTCAAAGCGGCGAACATCATGGTGAACTTATGAATTAAGCCTTGCTCAACTGGATCTTCTGAAGTCTCTATTATATACTCTTCATCGCCTTCAATTGAACTTGAGGCTGCGGCACATAATGCAGCATTTGTACTTGGTCCTGTCTCAGGTTTCGATGCCCACTTTCTGCTTAAGGCGTCAGCCACAACATTTGCTTTACCCGGATGGTACCGGATGTCACAATCATAATCTTTTAATAACTCCAGCCATCTCCTCTGTCTCATATTCAGATCCTTCTAAGTGAAAAGATAAGTTAAGCTCTTGTGATCTGACTTGATCTGAAACTTCTTACCATACAAGTAGTGTCTCCAAGTCTTGATTGCATGTATAACCGCTGCTAGCTCCAAATCATGCGTAGGATAATTCTTCTCATGCTCCTTTAACTGTCTTGATGCGTAAGCAATCACCTGTTCTCCTTGCATCAATACACACCCAATACCCAACCCTGAAGCATCCGTATATAAGGTAAACGGTACGCTTGGTTCTGGGATGGTCAAGATAGGTGCAGAGACTAGTCTTGACTTCAAAGTCTGAAAGCGCTTCTCGCACTCATCTGTCCATATGAATTTCTCCCCTTTCTTGGTCAATCTAGTGAGTGGAACAGCGATCCTGGAGTAGTCTTCCACGAACCTTCTATAATAACCAGCTAACCCAAGGAAACTACGAATCTCCGCAACAGATTTTGGTGCTTCCCATCCTACTATAGTAGCTATCTTACTTGGATCAACCTTGATACCGTCTTCAGATACAACATGGCCCAAGAAAGCCACTTCCTTAAGCCAAAACTCGCACTTCTTGAACTTAGCATAAAGCTTCTCTTGTCTCAGCCGTTGTAGGGCTGCCCTCAAATGTGCTGTATGAGTCTCCATGTCTTTAGAGTAGATCAATATGTCATCGATGAATACGATGACCGAAGTGTCCAACATATCATGAAACACTCGGTTCATCAGTTCCATGAATGACGCTGGAGCATTGGTCAACCCGAAAGACATAACTAGAAACTCATAATGCCCATACCTCGTCCTGAAAGCAGTCTTCGGAATATCTCCGACCTTGATCTTCAGTTGGTGATACCCCGATCGGAGATCAATCTTCGAGAAAACCTTTGCATCCTGCAGTTGATCGAACAGATCATCGATTCTAGGCAAAGGATACCGATTCTTGATAGTCAACTTGTTCAGTTCACGGTAGTCAATGCACAGCCTAACACTTCCGTCTTTCTTCTTGACGAATAATACCAATGCTCCCCAAGGCGATATGCTAGGTCGTATGAAACCCTTATCTAACAATTCTTGTAATTGGGTCTTCAACTCCTTTAACTCGGTAGGGGCCATCATGTATGGTGCTTTGGACACCGGCGCCGAACCTGGCATAAGGTCTATTACAAACTCTGTAGCGCTGTCCGACGGTAGACCTGGAAGCTCCTCTGGAAATACATCTAGGAACTCTCGAACCACATCTATATCTTCCATCTTGTGTGACTCCGCCGTGATGTCGACTACAGATACTAGATACCCCACTCCCCCTTTCTCTAAGCATCGCTTGGCTTTTAGGGCGGAGAGGATCAGCTTCCGTTTCCTAGATAGCCTGATCCCAGTGAAGCTATACTCCCTTCCCTTTTTGTCTCTAAGCACAAGCTTCCTTTCACCACATAATAGAACGGCTGAATGATGGCCTAGCCAATCCATTCCCAAGATGACATCAAAGTCTGCCATCTCGAGTAGTACCAGACTTGCTTCTAAGTCTCGGCCCTCAATACATACAGTACATGGTCCATAATATTCAGTCAAAGCCACTTCGACTCCTAGTGGGGAGAGAACTATCAAGTTTGGGTTCAAGTGCTTAATTGGTAACTCCATTCGCTTCCCAAAAGAAATAGAAACAAAGGAGTGCGTGGCCCCAGAGTCAAATAGTACTCTGGCAGGTATACCAGCTACATTTACAATTCCTGAAATTTTTATTATCCCTTAGTTCTACATGCGCATACACACTATGAAAATAGTAAGCCAAATAGTAGGGGATAGAGTCATACTAGTGACCACATCTGGTGATGCAGCTGCCTCTTCAGTGGTGACCACATAAACTTTTCTTTGGTGGGGAGGTTACTTCCTAGGTAGAGTGCAGGTCCTTGCAATATGACCCACTTGCTGACAGTTGAAACATTTGATATTCGGGTTGAATCCAGCATTTTGTGGCACAGGTGGTGCCGCATTGTTCCTAGCAGGTACTGTAGCGGTCTGAGCCCTGTATGGGCGGAAGGGTCTATTGTTACCGTCACCCGAACTCTCAATAGCGGGTCTCTTCACTCCCCTGTTCTGAGCGAAGAAGCTGTCTCTCTGACTGGACTCTATCACCCTCGCAACCTGCACAACCTCATTATAGATTTTCTTGTCCAGACCCAATATGTGCTATCTGATGCTTCCACGTAGTCCCATGGTGAACCTACGTGTCTTGGTCTCTTCCTCTTGCATACTTGCCGGTGCGAAGAAAAATAACTCTTCGTACCTCTGCTGGTAAGTATCCACAGTCGATTGAGACTGTTGCAAATTAAGGAACTCCTTCTCCATCTGATCTCTGAAGCTCTTTGGAAAATACTTATCGAAGAAGGCAACCTTGAACACTTCCCAATCCACCTGCGTATGCTTCGTCTCTAGATATGCCCGTGTAAAATTCCACCAAGCATTTGCGTCTTCTTTCAGCATATGAGTGGCAAATAAGACCTTTTCACCCTCTGTACAGGTCATCAGTCGGAAGTTTTTCTCCATCTCTGCAACCCACTGTGTTGGCCACAATGGTTTCCCTTTCTTACCGGTGAATGATGAAGGCTTCAACTTCAGGAATCTATCTACCGCTCTGCTCAGATCATGCTGTCCCTGAGTGTTCATTCCATACCATACTGGTGGATACGGATAGGCTCCTGGGTACGCAGAAGGCGACGGAAACTGGTGCGGTGGTGGTACATTCTGTGCTTGGCCCATCGGCCTTGGGCTACCCTGCATCGGCTGAGAAGTATTTTTCTCTCCAGACTCAGGCGTACCTCCAGTGGGAACAGAACCCGGTGGCCTGAACATCTTCAGTATCTCGCTCAGCAATTCTTTCTGCTGAGCTTGCATCTGATAGACCAGGTTTGTAACAATGGTCTCCGAATTCCTGTGAGGTGGCCCAGGAAAATTTGTTGTTACTTCTGGAACCTGTTCCTCCTCAACTTCCGGGCTTGGCTCTCTAACATGGCTTTGTTCAACCTGTTCTTCTTCCTCGAGGCGCATCCTAGCCTGGTGACGCTTCCGACCCCTACGACCGTTTCCGCCCACCATCTCAGACTATTCTGTTTGAATCTGAGAAGAAGACATAACACGTGAGAATGAAGCAATAGTGGTGTTAGTCTTGAACAATATAAGGCGAAACAGTCGCAAAAAGGAATAATTAAATCTACAAAAATTTTAAAATTTTTCAAATATTTTTCTGGCTTTTCTGGTGTTGACCGGTCGCAACATACCGGTCGGCACTCTATAGACAGAGCTGCGACCGGTATAGTCAACCGGTCAGAATGAAAATTCTGACCGAGACATAGCGGTTGCAGTCCCTTTGGGGTACCGGTCGACCGGTTTGTCGACCGGTATGCCCAGAAAGGGCTTTAAAATCGTGAAAAGTGAGAAAATTTTCTCACTTTTCTTTCTCTTTTCTCTCCGGTGGCGATTCCTCTCTGCCATTCCGAGTTGCTACAGTCCGGCCGGTGACCTTAGAAGTCGATTCCTTCCGTTCAAAGCTTAGAACATCGTCTCCAGGTAGGTCTCTTCCTTCTCTTTCAAGTTCTTAGATATTTTTCATATCGTCTATATGTAGAATTTTAGGTTTTTCATCGATTGAGAGATTCTAACCATAGGAACTCTTTTCCTTCGGCTTAGAAAGGGTTTAGGGACCCCCAAGAGCAAAAGCCCTCAACCAATTTGGGGTTTCACCGAACGGTTTTCATAAAAATCAAATTTTTACATGTTTTGACCTAGGTTTTCAAAATTTTCAAAATTTCTTAATTTTTCTTAATTTCTTGAAATTTCTCATTGTAATTGCCTATGATTGATTTGTCGAAGAGTGTGGGGGTTACGTAAGTCCTCCTCCCCATGTTTTTGGGTGAGTTTGAGGTTTTTTCCCAATTTACTGTCGTTATGCTGCCGAAATTTCAAAAAATTTCTCACATTTTCTTCTTGTTCACCTTTGTTTTGCAGTTAAAAATGGCTCCCCGACGTGCTCTTGGGAAACGTCCTCATGGCTCGAGCTCACGTGCTCCCCAGCCACCAGTTCCCCAATTTGACGAGCACTGGTTTCGTTCTATGGAAGCACAGGCTCGATTCTCATGGTTTGATAACAAGAACATAGAATCTGGGCGCCGGGTTAACCTGGATCAGCTGGAGAGGTTCGATGTGCGAGCCGCTTTCGACGCGCTTGGGTGGGTACCGGTAATATCTTACACTGATACCACCCGTCCCAATCTGGTTAAGCATTTCTATGCTAACCTGGAGCTGCATGGGGATGTTAACGATCCCAACCAGGGTAGGGATTTGCGCATCACCAGCTATGTCAGGGGTGTACCTATCTCATTCAACACCCACTAGCTGGCCGACCTTCTAGGGGTTCCTAATGATGGAGATCTAGTGTATTTCCCTCCCAAAGCGAAGGGCTATCTGACTGAGGATCTGCGCCGAGAGATAGCAGATCAGATACTAAACCCTGGAGCTCTTATGAAGGCGGCTAGCTTGAGACCTGCACCTCGAGTATATAGTCGCATCATTCAGCACAACATCGTGCCCCAGAGCGGCCACTACAGTGAGTTATCCCAACTCACTCAGTACATCACTTATTGCGTCTGCACCGGGGAGCGGGTCTCTCTCCCTTACCTCATCATCAGGACCACGCATCAGGCGACCCTGGCCGATCAGGCCAGTAACCTTCCCTACGGTCGTCTCATTACCTTCCTACTACGTCGCTTGGGTGTGAGCATGAGAGGCGAGGTGACAGTTGAGGATACTATGACCTCCGACATTGACTGGGAGGCTATTCAGAGGATGTAGATGGTCGATCTGCCCGTTAGCGATGACGAGTTGGAGGCTCGCCCTCGCCCACTCGGGAGGGTAGCAGCAGCAGCAGCAGCAGCCAATGCGGCCTATGCGGTAGAGGCTGGGGGTGATGATGACGATATGGCTGGGGAAGCACCAGTGCCTGTCCCACAGCCTACACCTGCAGCACCACCGTCTACCTCTACAGCTGGACCATCTCAGCCTTCTTTCGAAACCATGATGGGTATGATTATGGAGATCAGGGACACTCAGCGTGAGATGAGCCGTGACTTGGCGCAGTTGGCTCGCAGTCTCAGAGTCACACAGGATCAAGTGCACTGGCTCAGGGTCGCTTACGAGCGAGACTATGATATAGCAGATCCTATTCCTCCCAGGCCCCCTACCCCATGATTGTCCCTCTTTATTTTCTTTCACTTATGACTGTTTATATAACAGGGTAACTGTCCGATTTGTGGACTGTACCCTGGAGCACTATTTCATTTGATATTCTTTTCTTGAAAGTCTTTATGGTTTACCCTAACTAGTGCATATGTATTATTAAATTTTATATTTAATACAGTACATTATGCTCTTTCTTAGTCCGTCTCAGGTATCAAACAATGCTTAGGGTGTGTTTGTATTAAGATTTTTAAATTGTTCCTAACTCAGTTCATCGACCAAGTTAAGTGCAATAGGGTATGTTGGACAGAGCCCGAGAGCTCTGATACCAAGTTGTCACACGCCAATTCTGATCCAACCAGAATGGTGTGAGTGAACCGTCATTGAACCAACGGTTCACATCAGAATCTCAAATAGGCCGTGTCCACTCGTACAAACCCATCACACATAACCACAATCAGAATATAATAGTATAGCGGAAGTCTTTAAAATAGAATGAACTGAGTATCTATTGATAAATTAAATGAGTATCCAATTATTCAAATCCAAACATAAAATAAATATCTCTTACATCCCTTTAATATCAAACGAAAATAACTGAAACGATTAAACAAAATCCGATCACAGGTACACGCAGAAAGGGCACTCGCATGAAGCGTCATGCTCGTCCTCTCCTGCCTGTACATCCAACGCAGCAACACCACCATAAGCCGGAGCATTCATGTAGTCATCCACAGTGTAACCTGCATCAACATCTAAAATCAATGTGTACACAAAGGGTGAGCTCACAACTTAGCTCAGTAAGACAATCAGACAGTTTCACAATATTATGCATGAGTAACAATCATTTTATACTGTGGTCTGGTTTTAAGTTTGTAATGTGCTATAGAAAGGTTTGGTGGCCCCCGCACCTCTATACACGAGTGTGTGGCACCTCATGGATCACACCCCCATTGGCCCACATGCACCCATCATGGAATAGAGATAGAGCTAAGATACCCCCGTACCTCCCTTGATGCTCTACCCATACCAGTACCTAAGCCCCTACTGGCCAGGGCTCACAAACTGGGCTCGCAACTAACCAATCCTATATGTTATCAATGTATGCTCTATCCCAGCACAGCTGTCTACGGCATAGAGATAGAGCTAAGGCATTCTCACACCTCCCCTGATGTCCTATCCGCAACTAACCCACTAGGATAGAAACAATACTTAGGTAGACCCTATCCCAACATAACTCCCTACGGCATAGAGATAGAGCTAAAGCATCGTGGACAAGCCAGCGTCGACTTGAAGACCACAATGCCACATAACCATGGTCAGGCCAGCATCAACATCGGAGACCACCGTACCACGACCTTCCCCTGATGCCCCACCCGTACCAAGCATGTTAAGACAGAATACTACAAAAGGTGCTAGTGTGAGGAGCGATCCCAGGCCCATGCCCCACTCCACACACTAACAAAAACAATCACATGCTTAACAATCACATCCTAACAATGCATGAACAGTAATAATAACTGAAATTAAAAGATGGCATGTGAATATGCACAAACATCACATCACATATAATCAGGTGATTAACAACAATTTACTGTCCATTAATTATTAGGTTTAGGTCAGATTCCCTTACCTGACGCTCGTTTGTTAGCTTGTTCCACGTCGCAAGATCCAAACGAAAAGTCACAAAGTTCTACAATATTATTAGGGTTTCATTAGAATATTTTTCTTAGGGTTTCATGTTGGTCGAAAACCAACAAAGCTACAAAATACCCTCATAGAGCTGACCGGTGGCATGTACCGGTCGCAGCTCTGTGGGGAAGACTGGCGACCGGTATGGTCAGTCGGTCCCCACAGACCAGCCCCCGAAAGATACCGGTGGCAACATACCGGCCGCACTGTGTGCAACCGGTATAGTCGATCGGTATGTTTTTGGAAGACCATACATGGGTTTTTCGACTGCCGTCGATCATCCTCCATGGATTTCCAAGGTTTCTTCTATCCATTCTAAGTTTGAGCTTTGAGTTAGAGTTATCTCCAACTCATTCAAGTCTTATTTCGATGAATATCATCTCGAAACTCGAATCTAAGGTTTGACGGTAACTTAGGGTTTATTGACCAATTTAGGGTTTTAAATCAATACCTACTTGCATGGTATTGATCCATCCATACAACTATCCTAGAGTCATAGGGTAAGAAGAATGATTAAAACACTTACCGTTGACTGGCGTAACGTGATCGTCGTCCAACGGTAATGGCGGCACCTTCTTCTTCTTCCTAGCTCCTTCTCCTTTCCAACCTCCTTCTCTTCTCTAGAGTTTGTGAGAGATAATGGAAAGGATTTGAGGAGGTTTAAGGGTGTATTTATAGGCTAGAATTAGGGTTTAGTAACCCTATTAGGATTAGGAAAGTCTTAGGATTAAAAATCAGGAAAGTGGGACCCTCATAAATCAATTTTCGGATCTCCGCACTCAGCTGCGCAGAGCTGACCGGTCGACCGGTACCAAGACCGGTACCATCGACCGGTCAACATAAAATGATGATTATTTGATCGACTTTGATCCAATTTCGTACCTGTTTGTCATCCGCTCATCTCGTCTGGCCCGGTGATGATCGGAAGACCTGCTACGACACAAAACCAAGGTTTAGACCGGGTTTTCGGAGTGCAGGTCTTACAATAGCTTTTGTCATAAACCAAGGGCTATACTACTATACAGTTATACCCTTGGACTAAAAAACGATGGTGCAACTTATCAAAGATTAGTTAACAAGGTGTTCAAGAAACAAATTGTTAGAAACATGGAGGTCTACGTTGATGATTTCCTGGTCAAGAGTTCTAAGGCTCGAATTCACTTGGACTATCTAGCTAAAGTCTTTGAGGTCGTGACAAAGTATTTTATGCATCTTAACCCTATGAAGTGTGCATTTGGAGTTCATTCAAGAAAATTCTTGGGGTTCATGGTATCACAAAGAGGGATCGAAGCCAATCCAGCCATGATCAAAGCTATTGAGAACATGACATCCCCTACAAAGCCTAAGCATGTACAAGAATTGACGGGTCAAATTGCTGCATTGGGACGGTTTATGTCAAGGTCGGCATACGAATGCCTACCTTTCTTTCAAACTCTCAAAGGATCCAAAGCTTTCCAATGGACGCCGGAGTGTGAGAAATCATTCTGCATCTGAAGAAGTATTTGTCATCTTTGCCCCTCCTGGTTAAGCTTGATACAGTTGACAATATCCTCCTCTACTTGGTAGTATCTCCAAAAGCTGTTAATGTGGTGCTCATCAAAGAAATAAAGAAAGAACAATGTCCAATCTACTATATTAACAAGGTTCTTCTAGATGCGAAAACCAGATATCAATCCATCCAAAAGCTAGCCCTAGCCTTCGTCACTGCAGCCCGAAAACTTCAACCCTATTTTCAGTCGCATTCGGGTCACTATTTTGGCGGATCGACCCCTGAGGAAATTCCTTGCTCGAGCTGATGTTTCAGGTCGTATGGTTAACTGGGTGGTAGCGTTTAAGGAGTTCGATTTCAAATTTCAATCAAGGCACAAGCATTAGCTTACTTCTTGCTAGAAAGTACTCTCCCAAATGGTACTGAAGAGGGATCGAACCCAGAGCAAGCTATAGAGGTTCGGCGAACCAAGATTGTCATCACCCTTGAAGAGCCTTCCTATGCCATGTATGTGGACAGTTCGTCAAATAAGGAGGAAGCAAGAGCAGGGCTCATTTTGGTCAGCCCGGGTTCAAAGTGCTCACATCTATCCGCTTTGGATTCTCCACCACCAACAATGTTGTTGAGTACGCAGCACTCGTAGCAGGGTTGAAGCTCGCAAGGAAGTTGATGGTCAAGCACCTGATTGTGTATGGTGACTCACAGTTGGTGATTCGACAAGTATCAAGGGTTTATGAGGCACGATAGGAGCACTTGGAAAATTATTTGGCTGAGGTAAAACAACTTATCTTACCCTTAAAGAAGTTTGAGATATACAATGTGCCCTGAGAAGAAAATATGGAAGTTGATGCTCTCTCCAAGTTGGGATAGACTGATCTTAGTAGCTTCAACGTATCTGTGTATGTTGAGTATTTTCCAAATAAAAGTACAGATCCTACCAAGGAGGTCTCCCCTATAGAGATCAAGCCTTGCTGGATAGATCCAATCTTGACTTATCTCAGGGAAAATGTTCTGCCTGTTGATCGAAAAGAAGCTCGATGTACACAAGTCAAGTCTGATGCTTATGTGATCTATGAGGAGGTATTATGTAAGAAATCTTTCATTCTTCCTCTCCTTCATTGTTTACGACCCTCGAGGGCAGAGTATGTGATGGTAGAAGTACACGAAGGAATATGTAGAGCTCATCAATGTGGTCGAGCCCTATGTTTCAAGATCCTCAGAAGGGGTTACTATTGGCAGAATATGGCGAAGGACTATGAAAGGTATGCCAAAATTTGTGAATAGTGCCAGAAACATGCAAATTTACCCCATCAACCACCAGCACCTACTATGGCTAATTCCAGCATCCATCCCCTTTGCAGTGTGGGGTATGGATATACTGAGACCATTTTCAAAAGCAAAAGGGCACCTCAAGTTTATACTAGTGGTGATCGACTACTTCACTAAGTGGATTAAAGTGAAGGCCATGGCGAATGTCACCTCCCATAAGGTAGCCGAGTTTTTTTGCCTGGAAGTGCTTTACAGATATGGCATCCCATAAGTCTCAATCACAGACAATGGCCCATAGTTCTTAAGCAGGGTCTTAAAAAAATTCTATAAGGATCATTGGATTGGCCACTAGTTTGCTTCCGTCGTTCATCTAGAAGCTAATGGGCTGACTGAAGTTACTAATCACACTCTCTTGTAAGGACTGGCTTGTCACCTCGAGACCAAAAGAAAGCTCTCTACCCAGTGTGGTGTGGTCATATCGCACCACCAGTTGAATTGCAATTGGGGAAACACCCTTCAAGCTAGCCTTTTGTTCTGAAGCAGTCATTCATGTTGAGGTGGTTGAGAAAAGCTATCGTGTATTCAACTTCAACGAAGATACTAATCAACATTTTGAGGATGGATCTGGACCTTCTGGAAATGTTCATGAAATGGCAACTCTCTGGATTGCATCATGCTAGTAGAAGACAGCTTGACATTATAACTCAAGAGTGAAGGAGAACCTTTTTCAAATTGGTGATCTAGTTCTGCATAACACAGTTGCTTCGGAACCCAATAGAAAAGGTGAGTTGATGCATACTTGGGAAGGACCGTATCGGGTGGCTAAAGCTATACACCCAGGTTCGTACCATTTGGAGACAATGAAAGTAACAGCTATACCTTGAACGTAGCACTCAAAGAATTTGAGAAAGTATTATGTATGACTTTTTTAAGCTAATGAAAGATAAGTATAACTATCTTACCTTTCTTTTCATTCAACAAAAATTTACCTTAAGGGGTCTGTCGACATACTCGACCTAGTATGAAAGAAAATGAACAATCTAATTGGCTCGATAATAGACCAATCCAATCAACTTGGGGGGGGTAGTCTTTGACTTAAAACCTAAAAAGAAATTTGTTTAAAGGCCTACCGATAGACTCGACCTAGTACAAAAGAAAGCTGCCTAAGGGCATGTCAACAAGCTCGACCAAAGGAAATATTACAATCTAATTGATTCGATCATAGACCAACCCAATCACCTTGGGGGCTAGTCTTTGACTTGAAGCCCAAAAAGAAATATGCCTAAGGGCCTGTTGACGATCTCAGCCTAGTACAAAAAAAATATTACAATCTGATTGGCTCGATCATAGACTAACCCAATCAGCTTGGGAGGTAGTCTTTGACATGAGTCCAAAGAAAAATTTGCTCCGTAGGGCTTTGCCAAGAAATCAACCAAGCACAGTGAAACTTTTCCTAAGGGCTAGACGATATGAATGCCTTGTAAAAATTTTAGGTGAATAAAAGGAAGGAACGCGCTTACATCATGCAATCTGATCAGCTCGATCATAGACCAACCTGTCCAGCTTGGGGGGTAGTAGAAGATAAGGCAAGTACAAGGAAGAAGACATGATGAAAAAATAAAGTTAGAAATGTCAAAAGTGTCTCTTTTATATTAAAAGGTTGGTGTTCAATTATAAAAATGGGCTGAGAGCCTAAAAAAGAAGATCACACTTAGTCTTTCTAGGTTTCTTCTTGGGGGACTTCCTTGGCTTCTAACTGAGAGTCTGATGGGGGAAGATCTTCAGAAACAACTTCTATCTGGGGATCTGTTGGAGGAGGAATAATAGACATTAGGGGTACTTCAAGAGAAGATATCACAACAATAGAAAGCTCTGTTCCAACAGTAGGGGTGGCCAGCTCTTCTAAAATCATTCGTGAAGCACCTTGACTAGTAAAGCACAGCTGGAGAAGTCGTGATCATGGAAGCTGGAGGAAGCATAATCATGGAACTGCTCGGCGGCTTGGCTAACAGCTCGAGCCTTCTCCTTGGCCATATACTTCTTCATCTTGTCAGACTCCATCAACGTGGCCAATAAGACCCTAGTCTCTTGGATAGGAGTGTTGCGCACATTCTTGACCTCTTCTGATGATCGGGTCACTTCTGCTTGCAAAGCAGCCTCTCTACCCTTTAGTTAGGTTACTTCTGTTTGAAGAACAACGTCTCTGCCCTTTAGTTGGGCCACTTCAACTTGCAAAGAATTCTTAGAACCCCTCAAATATTCTATATTGATCTTCAGATTGTCTCTCTTAGCTTGGAGGGAGTTGTTCTTGTCCTGCAAAGTTGTCTTCACAGTGATTAAACTGACCCGATTGGACTCCAGACGATCGTTGGACTGCTGCAAGGAAATGTTTTGACTCATTAGATTATCTCTAACAAGCTGTACATCCTCAAGCTCTTTCTTGACATCACAGAGATCCTTAGCAATCTGCGTGTTAGCGCCCTCCAGATTTTTGTATTTCTTATTAAGGTCCAAATTAAGCTTCTTTGTCGTCCCCAAGCTGGCCAAGGCATCGTCACTCTTGATTTTATACTCGAAAATTAGAACAGCCTCCTGCTTCTCCAGTTTAGCAGCGGCGATCGAAGCTTAAAGAAGTCCCCTATTAGATGCTAGAGCAGTTTTAGCCTTGATCTGGGCCTTAAAAGCAGCCTCACGATCTTGGGCTGCATTGACCATGGTGTTCTATAAAATCTCACGATCTTCTAGGATTTTATAGTGGCAGCAGCCTCTCGATGGCCTCTCTATAAAATCTCGTGCCGTTCATCAGCTGGACCAAGGGAGACGATGGATGTTAAAAGAAAGAGCAATGAAATATAGCTAAACTAAAAGGGAGAAAAGTGTGAACTTACTGAGACAATAGCCCTACATTGGTTGTTATCTATGTTGCTTAGAGAAGAATTCTGGAAGAGCTTTATATCTTCAGGAAGGCATCCGCGATGTACGAACTCTCTGGCCCTTGCAGGGGTTAGCACAGTCGAATCAGTTATGGAAATGTTCCATCCAGGGGAGAAACAGATGCCTCTGGAACTATTTAGGGCTCTAAGAGGGGTTGACTTACTATTGCTAGGTGGAGTCATTCCAACTGGAGTAGTGGAGGTGCCCACAGCAGGAATTGAGGAGGACACCAAAAAAGTAGTAGTGCCTTGATCTTATGGTCCTATAGTGGACGCTAGAAAAGATGTTGATTGAAGAAGGCACGACTGGGTGGTTAATTGAACACTGGACGAAGTAAGGACCCCAATAGCAAAAGGAGCAGGAGCAGCACCAACAGCTGTGCTCAAAGCAGCCCCCGCAGTAGTGGTCAAAGAAGAAGTAGCAGCACCAACAACAATGCTTGAAGTAGCGTCCGCAGTAGCATTAAAGCGGTAAGCAACAATACCAGGAGCAGTGCCTACAATAGTTGCAGTCGTTGTAAGGCTTGACGAAGGGATTGGAGTTATAGCAGCTTTGGTAGGGGGTATGAGGGTCTTCTGGGTGGTTTTCTTCGGGGGCGCTTGTACTTTTGGAGGGATCTTTCGGAGGACATCTTGGGCTGTGTCTGAGGCAGCAATCTTCCTTTTCTTGTGATGAATGATAGGTAGTTCATCATTGTCATCATCTCCCGCAGAAAAAGAGGGTTAGATAGGTTGACAAGAAGGCCAAATAAGGAAGGTTGAGAAAGGGGGGTAAAAAATCATTGCCATTATCTGGAATTTTGATGGGAACCACTGGTGGTTGTTTGTCCTTACTTAAAGAAGAGTCGGTTGGGATGCTTGCAAAAGGCACGATCGAGGCAGTCGTGGAAGGTGCTGCCATAATTGGGAGTACAGTTGGAGCAGGGGTCAAAGAGGCTGCCTTTGTCACTATTTTATCTGCAACGATATTGGCGATCTCAGCCCCTTCCAACTGGAGCTCTGTGAATTAGTCTGCCTAGAGAAAGTCCTCCCACACAGAGTCTTTGATCCCATCCACTACAATAGATCAAACCAAATTAGAGATCGTACAGAAAAATGAACTGAGCTAAAGACTGGGAAAGGAAAGTACTCACTCAGTCCATAGTTGTACAAGAAAGTTGTGTTGCTCAGGCTCTTGCACCTAATTATTTTTTACTCGCTAACATTTTGAAGAGCCCTTACCTCCATAAGGTTCAATTGGGGAAGAGTGTTCACATTTTTGGACTATATGAAATTCCACTGGTTCCCAGTGGGGAGTGCAGACTTGCCCTCTAGAGTGTGCCCATTCTTCACAGATGCAAAGAAGAAATGCCCTTTCCACCCAGGGCAAGAGGACCCATAATCAGTTAGCATCTTAGGATGTTCAGAGAGTCAGTGAGAAAAATAATATACCCTGTCATGAGCAGTTTAGCGGGTGTTGGGATGCTTCCATGTCATGGTAGTGATGACAAATAAATAATGAAATAAACGTAGCATAGGAGGTTCAAGGTGTTTAAGAAAGAAAATGATGAAAGAGTGCAGATGGGCCCAAGATACAGGGGTCAATTGAGTCGGAGCAACTCCATAGTACCCTAAGATGTCCATGGTACCCTAAGATGTCATACACCATGTTGCAACCAGGGAAGCAGAAGCCCACATTGAACATATCCTCATTTACCACCATTCGATGAGAATAAGGATGACTGGCACGATCGTCTTCATCAAGAGCGATGAGTTCTACTGACTCAGGGATTAAGTAAGTGGTCATAAGGGCCTTTAACCGAGCGTTGGTTATGGTCTATGGCTTGAAGGATGCAATAGAGAGGACTAAATTCACCAGGGACAATGGAAAATAGATGGACTGGATTAGGGTTCTCTTCCAATGAAGATGGAGGGTCTTAAGCCTCACGGTGATGGGTAGGTTCAGAAGATCAGGAGACTACGGATTTCTCACAAGCCACGATAATCTAGGGCAAAATAGTAAAACAAAAGGGAAAAATCAGGGTTTGAAACTTACTCAAAGCAAAGAGACGGCAACAGTAGACACTTGAAAAGCTCGAGGAACTCGGCGCACTAAGAAGACTGGAAGGCTTGGTGGATTGGAAGCGCACAAAGAGGAAGAATGGTAGGGAGCGAAGCAAAGAGAGTTGAAGAAGATGAAATCAAAGGAAGAAATTATATTTATAAACACTTATCCGTCCGTTGAGAATTGACGCAAGGGTTTCAAAATGATAGATGTGAAGATTAACAGAACCAGTGTAACATGGTCGACTCAAATAAGCCGACGAAAAGAACAAGGATTGATACCTTTAAGGCCCAACTATTCGAAGGACTGTGAAAGACTCGGGCGAGGACACATGTACACAAAACGGCTAGCCATCCGAGGGAATCAGGGAAAATCATTATTAGGAGTCATGGCAGCCTATTTTTTTGACACGTAACAAAAAATGTTTTTTCCCAAAGTAAAGGTTGTATCTTCGAGTCGAAACGATCCAGAGAAGACAAGGGGGTTCTGATGGGGAAAAATATGACTCAAGCAGATCTGGACCACACAATGGATTAATTATAGATCTCTTGAAGGTTGTATATGTGGTACTCATTGGGAGGATCCACGTGTTCATCAAAGAAAACAGAGAATCCGATTTAATAGATGGACAGAGATAAGATCTCTTTAAGATGGCATGATATCGGAGAAATCTCAAGGCATTAGATGCGCGAGATGTGCATTAATTGCGTCATCATAAATGCTCATAAATACTTACAAGAGCACATTAAATACATATCTCGCTGACCGGATGAGCCACATCACCTCATGAAGGTATATTATGGAGAAAAGGGTCATACATCAGGTCGAGATGACAAAAAAATGGAGGCCACTCACATCACTAGGATCGGATGACATGGACTGGCTGGGGTTGTAGAGGTCGAGGATCAAAGATATGCTCCCCCTAGGGGGTTGTAGGCTCGTTGTCCTATCTAATAGGGCTATGATAACGTTTGGAGAATGGACAACTAGCTAAAGAAGGGCAAGCGTGCTCAACAAGCTACTTACTTGGCTTATAAATAGGAGGAGATGGTAAGGAGAAGATTATATGAATCCAAGGTAACATTACTCTCTACAATTCTCTTTAGAATTCACTACTTCCATTCTTTGTGAGCTCTCACTCACCTAAACACCACACTGTCTTCTCATTATCTTCATTGGACTAGGAAGGAAAAGTCTTGTTGAACTCAAGCACCTCAGTCCCTTCTTTACAAGGAACTCGGATATCTTATCCCTGAGTTCCATTCTGCTTGTCCTGGATCATACTGTGTTGGAACCTTGTCCAAGTTAAGGTTGTCATTGTTGGCAACTCTGAGTTGACAAGGTGATATGGAGGAGAGAGAGTGTCTGGAGAGGAGAGAGAATGTTTGAAGGCCCACTGGTAGACATGATGACTGGGATAGTGCTCTAACAGCAGTTGATGTGAGAGAACCATTGAAGAAAGTTGATAAGAAAGTCCAAACAAGAAGAGAGAGAAAGAAGAGAGAGAAACTGAGGAGAGAGAAAGAGGAGAGAGAGTGGGTGACCAGGATGGGTCCCACCTTGGGTGGCCAGGCCAGCATGGCAGCCAGCCCAGGCCAGCAGGGCCGATGCCCGCGGCACCAGGCCAGCAGGCCATGCCAACCTGCTCGGCAGCAAGCAGCCACGCACACAGGCCACGCACAGCAGAAGCCATGCGCAGCAGCATGCCGCGCGCAGCCGCATGCCGCGCGCAGCAGCATGCCGCGCGCAGCAGCATGCCGCGCGCAGCAGCATGCCGCGCGCAAGGCCATGCGCGCCGTGCCATGCCGGAAGGCCTGCTCGGCAGCAAGCAGCACAGCACGCAGCAGCACAGCGCATGCCGCGCGCGCGCCGCAAGCCAGCGCAAGCCAGCGGCATGCACTTCACCCATTCGATGAAATGCCGCACAGAAGGGGCGCCGATGATTCCAATCTGAGGGATCGCATTGAAGCCGAGTCCAGCTGACGGGATCTGACCGATCTGACGGTCCAGAGGAGATCCCGCCGTTTACTGACCGATCCAACGGTCTGATTCATTTGATTCCTTCTCCGCAAATCAAAACTCGACAACGGTGTACGGTGGGTCAGAGGAGGGCGCGCTACGGTGCTTCGCGCCGCATGGAATCAGTCCAGAAGATTCCATTTGGAATAATCTGATCGGCCGAACTTCAAATGGCCATATCTTGGCCGTCCGATCTCCGATTGAGATGATTCAAAAGCCCACGAGCTTCTCTCTCCGAGCAGAATGTTTTTGAACAAAAAAACCAGGGTTTTGAACAGAAAAAGCTACGGGTTTTGGTGAAAAAGGAGGATTTGGAGCTTTTCTTGAAGAAAAAATTCCTCTCCACCTTCCTCCATCTGACATACATGATCATTTGAGTAGTTTGGAGGGAAGAGTGAGCCTGAGTGATGTTTTGATGTGAATGATGTTGTGCGAGATAGATTGGAAGAATATCGAAGTTCTACTTCTATTGAAGCATATCTATCACTACACGAGAGCTTGAAACTTCTACATTGTGAGCGTCAAACTTGCAGTGATCACGCTGGGAAGGTAATCACGCACGCAAACCTTATCTCGTGAGATGTATTATGTTGGGAAGGGTTTGTACACATTCCATATCAATTTCATTGTAACCTGTTAAGTTGGGGCTTAACAGGATTGAGGGTAGTTGCCCAGAATCTCAAGTTGCAGCTTGGATTACGTTGGTGATATAGCACCAAGTTGTTGTAGCAACAGAATACTATTGAAGTAGCGTATTGGGTATAATACGAAACCCTGGTTAGGGTATTGCCCCGTGGAGTAGCCATCACAGTGTGTGATTGGTGAACCACGTTATATGATGTGTCTTGTGGATATGTATATTTTTGTTGTGTATGTGAAGTGCGTGGGTTGCAGGTCTGGGTGTACACACTAGGCGGGCCAAGCCTCCGGGTATGGATATCTGTAGGTGTGTGGCATGGTGTGTTACACGAAATGTGTAAATGAACAGGTATGTGAACTAGTCAGCTCAAGGCAGCACAGCCAAGACAGATAGCTCAAGGCAGCAGTGTTTAACCAATCAGGACAGACCTCAAATAGTTGGGAAGAATTTTAGTGGGTACTGATTCACCCCCCCCTCTCAGTGTCAATCTGGGAATTACAATTGGTATCAGAGCTAGGTTCCCCAGGGAGAGGAAGATTAACAACTTCGGGTACAGAGGCGAAACTAGAGGTTGCAAAAATGGCATTCAATGAAGATAACCACGGGCATGAAAGAATTCCTCTGTTTGCGGATCAAACTACAGTGTATGGAAAGTCGGGATGGAAGCATATCTTATATCTCAAGGCTATGGAGTCCGGGCGGCAGTAAAGAATGGATACACACATCCCACGGAAGACATCACGAGATGCAGTGGAAATGAAAAAAAGGGAAAATGAAGCCAAAGCGGCCACGACCCTTCTAGCATCTCTTGTTAGCAATGAGCTCACCAGAGTTATTAGCTGTCCTACCTCCAAAGAAATTTGGGACAAGCTGAAAGGTGTACATGAAGGAGATAACAAGATAAAATAGGCTAAATTACAAATCCACGAGATCTCGGTTTGAGAGTCCGAAGATGTCCGAAGGAGAAACAATTGAGTTCTATCTCAACCGGGTGAATGGCATCACAAATGCAATCGAGCTTTGGGTGAAGAGATAAAGGAGATACATATTGTCAAGAAAATTCTAAGGACCTTGCCCAAGCTATATAATGCCAAGGTATCGGTGCTTGAAGAGATGGACACCTTGGATTCCACGACCACCGATGATTTACATGGTATTCGACTACCTATGAAATGAGAATGGTTGATGAAATCCCTACGAGAGAAGGAAGCAGCTTTTGAAGCCATGAGAAAGTTGAAGATCAAAGAATCAAGTGAAAAATCAAAAGCAAAAGAGATTAGTGAGTCGATGACTCGGATGATGAATTGATAGCCTATCTTGCCAGAAGGCTTAAGAAGAGAAGTGATAAATACAAAGGAAAGTCAACACTTAAATGTTTCAACTGTGGAGGACTAGGACACTTTGCATCAAAATGTCAAAAGAAAGGAAGAGTATATGACTCTGATGATGAAGACCCTAAGGAGAATCATGTCAAGAAAGGTAAAAGAAAATTCATACCAAAAAGGAGAAGTCCGTTGACCAAGAAGAACCAATCCTCGGATGAGTCGGGGAGGAGGAAGATGGCGTGAGACTCGTTCATGGTCGGACTTGATGAAATGCTTGAGAACAATGAAGCTGCCAAAGGGAAGGATGATCTTGAAGATGAGGCCAATCTTGAAGCTGAACTATACTCGGCCCTTACGGATCTCGGAGATGAAAGGAAGAAAAACAAAAGATTAAATGACAAGTGCAATGAAGCAAGCGAGCTCATAAGTACTTTGAAAATCTCAAATGAAGAAGCAAAGAAGACTGAAAATGATCTCAAAAATGCTCTATCCTTAAAAACAGGATGAGTGTGCAAAGCTTGAGGAAGAAATTCGAGATTAGAAACAGAGCTTGCGGAATGTATGAAGAAAAAGAAAAGTTACAAGGAAGCTACTACCTCATCTCCATTGGTGTCGACCCAAGAGACCGAAGAAGAAGAAAATGTGCTTGATGAAATCTTAAGTTATCAAAGATCCTCTCATAATAAGACGGGACTTGGATATGAAGAGCGAGAGGATAGAAAAAACTAAGGGTAAAGGGTTTCTTTGAGGACCCCATTGTTTTTGTTAAGGCAAAACAACAAAAGAAGTCAAGTGCTGAAAATTATTTGAAAAACAACACCGACAAAGAAGGCTTCACAACAGTAAATAAATTCAAGAAAGGAGAAAGCTTCAAAGGATACTGCTATGGGTGTAATGGCTATGGACATAGAGTTGCAAAGTGCGGAAGACAAATTATACAGCCCGGTATTTACAAGCGGAAATAGATTTGCACCTTTAGTTGAAGACAGAATTGAATGTTTCGGGTGTCAAAAGTTTGGACACATAGCCGGATATTGCCAAACCATCCTTCCATCTCAAAGACAACCTAGAAGGAATGCGGGAAGAAATCCCCCCTAGGAGACAAGCTCGGAGAGAAGAAAGGGCTATGGAGGAAAGTGTTAGAAAACCCATTACAGTGAAAGAAAAGGCAATATGGGTTGAGAAAAACAAGAAGAAAAATAATACTTCCTTCATTGTGCGGGGCGGCCTTTAAGGCCAACAGTGAGGCCCTTGCCATGGATTCTTGATAGTGGATGCTCCACTCACATGACGGGCAATAAAGAAATTTTCTCAAGTCTAAATCTGAGAAGAAAGTGGATCGGTTAGATTTGGAAATAATGATGGTGCAAGAATTGAAGGAAGAGGAACTGTTAACATCAATAGTGGAAAATTGAAATCTCATAATGTATTGTATGTCAATGGCTTAAAACATAATCTTCGAGTGTCGGTCGGATCCGTGATCGGGGTAATGAAGTGACTTTCACTAAAAATGGTTGTGCGGGTTAAAAGTATTGCAAAAGGAAAGACGTGGCACATGGAGTCGAGCCGGAGGCAACTTATATGTTCTCTCGGAGACAAATGACAACAAATGTTTGATAAGTCGGGATGATGAGAAGCGGTCGTGGCACAGAAGTTTGGGGCACATAAATTTCAAGAATCTTGCCAAGATAAGTAGACAAGAGTTAGTGAGAGATCTTCCCATTTTGAAGGTTCCGGGAAAATCATGTATGTGGACCATGTCGAGAAAGGAAAGCGGGCAAAAGCAACATACAAGTCAAAGGAGTTTCATGTCAGCAAACCACTTGACCTAATTCATACGGGACTTATGTGGGCCCATGAGAACCCAAGCCATTGGAGGAGAAAGGTACTTTATCTTATTTATTGATGAGTATTCTAGGATGACTGGGTGATGTTTTTGAAGGAAAAAACCGAAGCTCTTGACAAGTTCAAAGCATTCAAGAAGAGAGTGGAAAATGAGACAGGAAACACAATCAAGTGTTTAAGGTCCGATCAAGGCAAAGAATTTACATGGAATGAATTCACCAAATTTTGCAATGAAAATGGGATCAGAATTCAACATTCGGCCAGCGAACACCTCGCGAGAATGGAGTGGTTGAAAGAAAGAACGAAACAGTGCAAGAAATGGCTAGAACTATGATGACGAAAACAACAACACGACAAAACATTTACGGAGAGAAGGCATCTATACAGCGGTGCATATCACCAACGGATGTTTACTAAGGCCTCATGAGAACAAGACACCTTATGAATTGTGGTTTGGGAGGAAAGCTACGAGTGAAGTATCTCGGGGTCTTTGGTTCAAAGTGTTACATCAAGAGAAAGGAAGAGAATCTTGGCAAGTTTGATGACGGAGCCGATGAAGGCATATTTTTAGGATACTCTTTCAAAAGCAAGGCTTACGGATGTTACAACAAAAGACTAAACAAGGTTGTTGAAAGTTCGATGTCGGAATTGATGAACAATTACCCTACTCAAAGAGAGCCGAGCCGGAAAGTTCGGTGTTTGAAGAACTTGAAGATAATGAAACAGGGGGCAGCTGAAAAGGGACAAAAATTAGAAATAGAATCGAATTACAAGAGTTTGAGGTGGAAATGCAAAAGGATGGAAGACCAAAGGACAACAAATGGTTAAGGATTCATCCAAATCATCAAGTTATTGGAGATCCAAATCTTTGGGATGCAAACCAGGAAAATGAAGACAGCTACTTTTCTCCTTATTGTCGGAAGTTGAACCCAAGGCGTATATGAGGTGGCAAGGATGAGAAGCTGGATGAAAGCCATGAATGAAGAGCTTGATCAAATTGAAAAGAATAACACATGGGAGTTAGTTCCAAGACCAACGAGACAAAAATGTAATTGGCACAAAATGGGTCTTCGGGGAATAAGTTGAATGAAGATGGAAAGGTGGTCGAAACAAGGCCGGAGCGGGTGTGTAAAGGTTATGCCCAAGTGGAAGGAATTGACTTTGAGGAGACTTTTGCTCCGGTGGCTAGACTTGAGTCCATCGGGATGTTCTTGGCTCGGCAGCTCACAAAGGTTTCAAGGTGTACCAAATGGATGTCAAATCGGCATTTTTAAATGGTAATCTTGAAGAAGAAGTGTATGTTGAGCAACCCGAGGGTTTTCAGCTTTGTGATGATGGAAATAAGGTGTGCAAACCGAAGAAGGCCTTATATGGGTTGAAGCAAGCTCCAAGAGCCCGGTATTCAAGACCGGACACTTATTTGCATCAATTGGGTCCGCGAAGGGGAATAGTGGACAGCAATCTATATGTCATGACGGGAAGATAGTAGTCAGTGGTAGTTGTGGTCTATGTGGATGACATCATCTTTGGAGGACATTGTGACAAGCTATGTAAAAAATTTCTTCGAGAAAATGAGGACCGAGTTTGAGATGTCTATGCTAGGGGAGTTATCCTATTTTTTGGGTCTACAAGTTCAGCAGAGGCAAAATGGCATCTTCATCTCTCAAATGAAGTATACCAAGGAGATGTTGAAGAAATTTGTGATGGAGGACTGTAAACCAGTAGGGACACCAATGACAGTGAATATCAAGCTGAGCTCAGAAGATAATTCACCAACAGTTGATCAGACATTGTATAGGTCAATGATTGGCGGTTCTTGTATTTGGCGACTTCAAGGCCCGATATTTTGCAAGCGGTTGCCTAGTAGCCAGATTCCAGGCTTGCCCAAAGGAGACTCATTTGATGGCAGTGAAGAGAATACTCAGATATTTGAAAGGCACAACAGACTATGGATTATGGTATCCAAAGATTAGAAGTTTCACCTTGACAGCATTTTCGGATGCGGAGCCTGGGCTGGTAGCATTGATGTGAGAAGAGCACTAGTGGTGGTGCATTCTTTTTGGGAGAGAGCTTAGTAGCATGGCACGACAAGAAAGCGGGAATCTGTTTCCTTATCTACACAGAGGCAGAGTACATAGCAGCGGCAGCCACATGCACTCAAGTAATCTGGATGAAAAGACAGATGTCAGATTTTAGTATTACCAGTGCGGAGCCAGTGATCATCAAATGTGACAACATGAGTGCAATTAACATCTCCAAGAATCCGGTACAACACTCAAGAACCAAACACATTGATATAAGATACCATTATTTGAAGGACAAGGTGCTTGAAGGGGAAGTGAGACTGGATTTTGTTCCTCTGACGAGACCAGGTGGCAGACATCTTCACCAAGGCTCTTCCAAAGGACTCTTTTGAGAAACTCAGAGACCAGCTAGGAGTGGTAACTCTTGGCACACGGTAGATAGCACATGTGCAGGGGGAGTTGATGCCTACATAGCATCACTTTTCATCTGTAGGATTGGAAAGATGCGGTGGGCACTCCTACGGGTGAGGCTATGTAAGGGGAGTTCATCCGAAGGGGGGGGAGTATTTTTCGTTTATATGTCCTTTGAAACTTGTTGTCAAAGGGGGGAGAAAGGATGTGCGCAAAGGGTGTGTGCAGTCATCTCATGTAATATGGGTTGCCAACAATTCCAAAGGGGGAGATTGTTGGAACCTTGTCCAAGTTAAGGTTGTCATTGTTGGCAACTCTGAGTTGACAAGGTGATATGGAGGAGAGAGAGTGTCTGGAGAGGAGAGAGAATGTTTGAAGGCCCACTGGTAGACATGATGACTGGGATAGTGCTCTAACAGCAGTTGATGTGAGAGAACCATTGAAGAAAGTTGATAAGAAAGTCCAAACAAGAAGAGAGAGAAAGAAGAGAGAGAAACCGAGGAGAGAAAGAGGAGAGAGAGTGGGTGACCAGGTGGGTCCCACCTTGGGTGGCCGGGCCAGCATGGTAGCCGGCCCGGGCCAGCGGGGCCGATGCCCGCGGCACCGGCCCAGCGAGGCCATGCCAACCGCTCGGCGGCAAGCAGCCACGCACACACGGCCACGCAGCCAGCGCAGCGAAGCCATGCGCAGCAGCATGCCGCGCGCGCAGCCGCATGCCGCAGCGCAAGCATGCATGCGCAGCGCAAGGCCATGCGCGCGCCGTGCCATGCCGGAAGGCTGCTTTCGGCGGCAAAGAAGCGACAAAGCCGCAGCGAAGGCCGCGGCGCATGCGCGCGCGCGCCGCAAGCCGCGCAAGCCAGCGGCATGCACTTCACCCATTCGATGAAATGCCGCCGGAAGGGGCGCCGATGATTCCAATCGAGGGATCGCATTGAAGCCGAGTCCAGTGACGGGATCGACCGATCCGGCGGTCCGGAGGAGATCCCGCCGTTCCTCGACCGATCCAACGGTCGATTCATTTGATTCCTTCTCCGCAAATCAAAACTCGACAACGGTGTACGGTGGGTCAGAGGAGGGCGCGCTACGGTGCTCGGCGCCGCATGGAATCAGTCCAGAAGATTCCATTTGGAATAATCTGATCGGCCGAACTTCAAATGGCCATATCTTGGCCGTCCGATCTCCGATTGAGATGATTCAAAAGCCCACGAGCTTCTCTCTCCGAGTAGAATGTTTTTGAACAAAAAAACCAGGGTTTTGAACAGAAAAAGCTACGGGTTTTGGTGAAAAAGGAGGATTTGGAGCTTTTCTTGAAGAAAAAATTCCTCTCCACCTTCCTCCATCTGACATACATGATCATTTGAGTAGTTTGGAGGGAAGAGTGAGCCTGAGTGATGTTTTGATGTGAATGATGTTGTGCGAGATAGATTGGAAGAATATCGAAGTTCTACTTCTATTGAAGCATATCTATCACTACACGAGAGCTTGAAACTTCTACATTGTGAGCGTCAAACTTGCAGTGATCACGCTGGGAAGGTAATCACGCACGCAAACCTTATACTGTGAGATGTATTATGTTGGGAAGGGTTTGTACACATTCCATATCAATTTCATTGTAACCTGTTAAGTTGGGGCTTAACAGGATTGAGGGTAGTTGCCCAGAATCTCAAGTTGCAGCTTGGATTACGTTGGTGATATAGCACCAAGTTGTTGTAGCAACAGAATACTATTCAAGTAGCGTATTGGGTATAATACGAAACCCTGGTTAGGGTATTGCCCCGTGGAGTAGCCATCACAGTGTGTGATTGGTGAACCACGTTATATGATGTGTCTTGTGGATATGTATATTTTTGTTGTGTATGTGAAGTGCGTGGGTTGCAGGTCTGGGTGTACACACTAGGCAGGCCAAGCCTCTGGTATGGATACCTGTAGGTGTGTGGCATGGTGTGTTACACGAAATGTGTAAATGAACAGGTATGTGAACTAGTCAGCTCAAGGCAGCACAGCCAAGACAGGATAGCTCAAGGCAGCAGTGTTTAACCAATCAGGACAGACCTCAAATAGTTGGGAAGAATTTTAGTGGGTACTGATTCACCCCCCCCCCCCTCTCAGTGTCAATTTGGGAATTACATACTGACTTAGGCATTGGAGTGGCCATGGATAAATCCCGCCCACCTCACTGTGTATTCATGATCTATAGATACGTGACAGCATCTTATGCACTGGGTGAAATCCAATGACAATAGATTGGCACCCACCGTGCGGCCTGACGTACCTTGTTTTCTAAGAACCTTTGCTTTTCTAATTCCTTTCTCCCAAATCAGTTTCAAAAACCTTTTACTCTGCTTTAAGTCTTACTCATGGCTCTACCTAGGAGGGTTGAAAGTGTGTAAAACCTTAGATGGATGGATGGTTATCATACTAATGAGGGCATTTAGTCAAGAACGTGTAGAGATCTCAGAGGCCTTAGATGGCCAAGTCTTTGATGCCAACCTAGTGGAGGGAGGAGGAGAGTACGACCCTTCCAAGTTTGTTACTCGGGATCAGTTTGACCATCTAATGCACCAATTGGCTACACTGATAAAACTCTTGCGACAACGGCCTGTTGGGGCCCCTACAACTTCCGTGTTGCTTCCCCATACAGCTTTGTTTCTTCTGATTCCCAAGCCAAAGATCGTCTTCTTCCTCTCGATTCAATGCTCCAGCAAAATCTATAAATGGAGTATCAACCACAGATCCTCGTCTCCCTCTCTTTATCATATCGATGATTCAGTAGAAGATGGACTCGCTTCAGCGCTTCTTATCTGAATCCGTTCATAGAAATACCTTGATTAGACAAGATCAGATGGATATGGTCTCCAGTGAGATTGGTTCCGCTATTCACCAGGTTATTGTTAATGGCGCTGCTCTTCTAGCCTCATCTCAAACCCATTTTGGGGGTAGAGTTAAAAATTAGTGTTGGGTAAGGGCATTATTGTCAACCAAAAAGTATTTGAGCTGAAATCAGTATTTAATGGAACCGTTTTAACGGCATGGGTCTTTTTGTTACATGTTTTTAAAATTTGGGTGGTAGTTGATGATGTCAGAAACCTGTGGGTTGTAGGTGATGTTTCTCATATTATCTGGGTAGTACGTAATATTTTCCCTCTTTGAAAAGAAAAATAATTCATCCCCGTGTGAAACACTTAGGCTCAGTTTGGTTGTAAGGGAAATTAAAAGGGAAAGGAAGTGAAATTTTTTACTTAAAAAAGAAACTTTTATAGGTATAACATAGCATGATTGTATAAGTATTTTCTTAATATATTTAGTAATAATACTTATAAAATGTAAAATTTATTTTACTTGTAAAATGCAAGGGATTTGGATGTAAAGTGAAGTGCAAGTTAATAACTAAATATGGAATGATTCGAATTAGTTACATAGTAATATGATAGCATGTGTTGTAATCATTGCAAAAGTTTCCTTTTAAAGTTTAAAATTTTCACTTCCCTTCCCTTCCATTCAATTCCGTTGCAACCAAACAAAACCTTAAATAAACATATGGGAACCCTCCTCCCCCTCACTCATTATCTTTTCAGCATTTTGAATGCATTACTTAATATTCACTTCTAATGGATTGAAATCAACAGGTTGTGAGATGCTCACTCGAAACCTTGAAACCTTTGAAAGGCAGAAGGGAAATAATTAGGATTAGAAAGGAGTCAAGAGAAAGTTAAGCAGATCTACATTTCTAGGCAAGTCTGTGATAGACCCAAGACAAAGACAAGATTTGCGGGGTGGGCTAGCTCGAGGATATGAGGAGGTATGGTTGCAAATCAGGGCCAGGCCGGGCTAGGGTTCAGCCTGGTCCGGCCTAGCCCACCTATCTTCTTCTTCTTCTTCCTCCTCCTCCTCCTGTTCTTTTTTCTTCTTCTTGTTATTCTTCTTTTCCTCATCCTATTCTTTCTTCTTTTTCTTCTCTCACCGAGCCACTTCATATCCCTACCCCCTCTCCATGCTCATGGTTAATCAGGGTCAAGGTCAGCCTGACCAGCCTTGAGGGCAGATCAGGTTTGGATACTTAGGCCCTGAGACAAGGCTGGGACTGTCCTGGGCCCCCCTAAGTGGACTCAGGGTTAGGTGGGGTTTTAAAAAGCTCGGCTCAACTTGGCCCTGTTGTAGGTAGCCCTATAAGGAGGCATGCGTGATTTAAGTAATCGGTATTAGATTGGTTGATTCAGATTAGTTTTGGCCTTGATCGATTCCCAAGCAAATAATGTTTAATATTATTATATATGGTATCAGCCATATATCAGCTTCATGGGGTGTCAATCGGTCAGTCTCAGTTGGGCTTAATCGGTCTCCACCATTTTAACCACCCATTTAGGTAATAAGTTTCTCATCGGTGAGGCATGGATACGTTTATATTCAGTCTGATCGATCTTAGTCCATAATCGGTTTCAAGCTAATCGTTCCATATACATCAAAGAGTATTAATCTGAAACATGAGTAATCAAGAGCTGAAGTTTGAATTCAAATAACATTACACAACGTCATAAACATGTCAATGCTTACATTCTTGGTAAATCACCACCCAATTTGAGTTAAAATAAGGATCGTGCTTGCTCAACCTTTTTTTAAGAAGGAACAAACAAACAAACAAACATCCTCAAGCATGTTAGCTTTAAGATTGTATTTGTTTGGTATAAACCAAGATTTGGTTTGGTTTAAATGTATATTTAATTCATTCATTCAGTTAGGTCAGGTTACACCCTTGTACAGTGATTGCTCGTTTAATAAGTTTTTTTTTTTTTTAAATTATTAGGCCAGTCCGGTCTCAGGCTTCGTTAGTTGGGCTACCCAACGGGCATGAAATTGACACCCCTATCAGTTTCCCATTGGATCTATACATCAATCGATCCGATTTCAGACATGGCCAATCTTGTGTCCGATACTTGAATTTAGAGCACTGCAAGGAGGAGGTGGGTATTTAAGCATGTAAGAAAGGTTTTTGAACATACAAGGATGGAACCACATATCCAATTACTCCTTTTGGGAGAAAACTTTTAGGAAACTACCTAATTACGGACTTGGATCCTCTCCTGTCGTCCAGTCTTTCCAACGCATCCCAACTAGTTCAATGGACAACTGATGGGCCAAGTAATAAGAGAGGATCTTTTCCCCTAATTGGCCACTTGTGGATTTTAGTTTACCAAATACCCAGTCAATCCTGGATTGGGATCCTCTGTACTGAGGCACCCCTGTAGTGAAGATCCCACCCACTCAAAGTGGATTGGCACGTATCGTGATCCACTCAAAGTGCATTGGGATACAAGCGGATCCACTTTGAATGGGTGGAATCCTCACTACAGGGGTGGCCTTACTACATTGGATCTTTTTCCGTCAATCCATGGGTTAATGAAACTACTCAATTTAAGTTTGGGTAATACAAAAGTACATAAACAGTGTCTTACTCTGGCCGCACTATATTTCACCCTTTCTCTTTGGTCTCCTTTTTCACTCTTCAAATCACTCTGTTCGTGATTTTCCTTCCTCTCTTTCCGCTGCAACTAATTTCCACCGCAACCACTATTAATTTTACACAGATTTGGTGACGATGGGAAGTAGGCATTGATGGAAGAGGAAGAGGGTGAGGGTGAAAGTGTGGAAGATGATGGAGTGGTGGGAGGTGTTGCTGTGTTGCTTGAGGCTGATACAGTGACTACTATTTTCATCCGTTCGTTGCAATGATTTGCACTTGGGCATATGAAATACAGTGGGCCTATCGAGCTAAGGGTGATTGTGTTGTCTTTCCTCTAAGAAAAGGTGAGACTTAAAAATTAGATCCTAACTTTCAGAGAAGTTATAGTTTTGAAGCAGAATTTCTTACACAATTTTTCAATACAAATAAAGATAGAATGGGTGCAGTTGACTGTCGTCTTTTTTACTTGTAGTTGTTTAATTTTTTTGGGAAAATTTAACCCACCTCTCCTTTAGTTTGGCTTAATAACACGAACCCATCTTTTTTTTTCGCGATAATTACACTAACCTCTTCTACTTTATGAAAAATGGGTCACAAAGACCCCGTCCGTTATGACAGGCCCTTAATTGATGAGGTATCATCATCTTAAATAATTTAACGGCAAAACTACCCCTTAAACATGTTAACTTATCATTTTACCCTTTTAATAACAAAAATCCTTAAAGAAAATTAGAATCTCCTTTAGAAGGTCATCTGGAATAAAAGTTTGCATCATCACCCCCTTTACTGCAAATTAAATTTTTTTTTTGAGTCATTGCTTACCCAAAAAATGAGGTTTTTTGTTGGGCTCTCTTCGTGGGCGGGCTCTCTTCGTGGGCAGATGTATAGTTGAAAGGAGACTAAGTCAGTGATGAGACTTGTAAAACTACGGTGTCGACTCAAGCTCTGGAATCACCTCCTCAACACCTACCGCATCTTCAAGCTCTGAAACAACCCAGATTCTGTCGCTTTGCTATCTACAACCTCGTCCTCCTCAACTTTCGACCTCTGATTTCCATTTGTGGGACGAAGTAGAGGTATATGATAAGGATGGTGGTTGGAATGATCAATAACATATTTGAGTCCAAGCATTACGCATGCTTTGATGGCAGTGGAAAAGATTTATCATATGAGACAAAGAGTCAACTCGCCTTCCTTTCCATCGTTTGGACTTCGATTCTTCAAATAACAACTCTAAAACCACTCCTTCCCCAACCTAACTCTCCTTTTTCTCAATCCACAATCCATTTCTCTCTTCGATCCCGATGTGAGGACAAAGATCGAAAATCTTAGAAGTCGCCACCTAGATTAAGGTCTAGGACCTTAGAAATGTGAAATCTTACCCCAAAGTAAGACTTCGATTGACTCATGACCCTTAGATTGGATTTCTGGTCCATCAGAGATTGGGTAAACTTCAGGTTACGGTTATGGGAAGGGGTTAGGCACCCAAACCGCCCGATCAAAATCGGTCTCCTATACCTTTCCTATGCTAGACTCTATCTGTTAAACCAAACCAAATCAAGTGGTTTGATATCATTGAACCGAATCTGTATCCATCAGATTGCCTACGTATCACGGAATTATTTCAAAAATCAGGTTCACCATCGTAGTTCAGGTGTGATTAAAGTTTATGACTGTGATTTATGCTTGTATATGATTAAATTCTTTGTTCAAGTTGAAGTTTATGCTTGAATGGATGAAAAATCCTATGGGTTAGGATCTGGATAGTCCATGTGGACTGATAGATAGTCCTAGTGGATCTAAGGATAATCCTATTTGGGTCGAAATATGGATAACCCATCATGAGTTGGAATGTGGATAACCCTATTTAGGTTGAAATGTGGATAAATATACTAGTGGATCTATGGATAGTCCAAGTGGACTAAGGTTTGGATCCGAATTTGGGTTTCTCCTAAATGGCCTACGTATCCTAGGATTTGCCCTAGGAATCAAAATCCGTGTAGTTTGGGCATGGGTAACCTGTTCTAGGTTAAAATGTGAGAACCTGTTCTAGGTTGAAGATTGAGAACCTATTCTAGGTTAAAGGTTTATCGATGGGCAGAATCGTCCTGAATTATCCTTTTTTATCCTGAATTCTAATTTTAGAAGGTTTGGCAAAGCATTCTCTTTCTTTATTAAAATTTTTATTATTCCCATTATGCCCTTCCCGAGAATGTGGGTGCCTAAATGCACGTCCCCACACCTAATATGTTTGCTAGGTGTATAGATATGGCAGTTCAACTAGGGTGTAGCATAAATTAAATTATTACCAAAAAAGGAATATTGTAAGCATGGCATGTATAATATTTATGGTAACTATCATATCATACAGTAAGATTGTGAAAATCTCCCTAATATGACATGTATTAGAAATAAGGCAAGAGCCTAATATGGCAAGATCTAATATGGCAAGATCTAAGCATGGCAAGATCTAATATGGCAAGATCTAATATGCAAGATCTAATATGCATCTATATATCAATATGGTAAGTACCAATCATAGAATGCATATATGACATGAATTTTTCAAAAAAAAGGAAAGATCTTATATGTTATTTTCTAAGCATAGTAAGACTTAAAAAAAATTAAGATTTTACTAAAATATGATAAAAATTTATCTATTCTACCAAAAATAGAAACACATGGAATGTGGCAAACATGATATGCATAATCCAAACAAAGCATATGAATGCTCCAAATATAGCTATTTATCCAAATATGACAGAATTCATTTAAACAATCATTGATGTTATAATGAATGAGACATCAATGAATCTTTTTTTTTTAAAGTAAAAAATTATCAAAACAAACATATGTTCAATGTTCTTTGAAAAAATTATAATTTTTATGAAGAAATTTGGAAAGATTAATGACTCAAAACTGTGAAAATTGTGACACAAGGTTCCAGATAATAGACAAAACTATGAACTGTATTCAGATTTGTCACATTATACAAGAATGACCATAAGTAGGTCTTTCAAAACTCAAATCAAGCTCAATTTTTTTCCATAGAAAGATAACTTAATATATTATATTTCATATGAAGGATTTGAATCCCAACAGAAAGTAAAAACAGGTTAAAAATATGCTCTAAGACCGAACATGTGTACTGATCAAATCTGTTCCAAATTTTTGACCAGTTGCACCATAAATTCCAAATAAAATTTTATTCTTAATGAAAATTAAATACAGACATATGTCTATGTAACTTTCTGATCTAAAATTTTATTAAGAAAAAAAAGGTAAAACAGTATATTTTCTTTGTGAAAAATGACTCTTTTCAATCATGCAAATCAGTACATCATGACAGATTCAAAATCAGAGCACTATGCACTTAAAAATTGATATCAATTCAACAAAAAATGGAAAAAATATGAAGCTAGTGCCATTTTTTAGAATACTTTCATGTCTAAAAAGTTCATGTTAAGTGGATTTTCTGATTATGGTCATAAGGCCTTTGTCTAGAGACTTTCTGATGGGGGATTGCATTACATCCGAGAAAAATAGCAATGTCAAAGACAAATTTTTTGATATATTTCTCCAATTCCAAATAGAACGAAATTTTTAAGGTAGTCTTATAACATATCATAGAGACTCCCTTAAAATTTTGGACTTCAAAATCTTAGAAAAAATACATATGATGTACGTCCTAAGTTTGAACCCTAAATCTGGAATTTTCAGATCAGAAAACCACTTTATGAAATTTGCAAAAAATATCAAACATCATTGTATATCATTCAAAAATTCATCATTGAATAGCTTAGACAAATTATCATTCATGAAAAATGTTAGACATAGGCATCCTAACATTAACAAGCATATAATAGAGCATTCATGATTGAGATTTCATGGAAATTAGTCTTTTTCAAGCAAAATTGACATTCGAGCATTCTAACGACCTCTAAATTTGTTTAGAGTACTAACCTTGGGTTCAAATCGAGCGAAACCGTTGATGAAGGGTGATTGGAGGTTGTATCAATCCCCTTTGAATGTGAATCCTCCTTTTCCTCTCTTCTGCTTCTCTTTCTCTCTTCTCTTCTTCTCTTTTCTTTCTTTTCTCTCTCTTTCTTTCTCCCTCTCTCACATTTTCTCTCTCTCACTCACGTTTTTCTCTCCCTCACCCACGTTCTCCTCTCTCTATGGTCTGAAAAAGCCCCCATTCCTCTATCTTCTCTTGCCTATTTATACTTTTTCTCTCATCTTCTAGAAGATTCTTCTTTCCTTTCTTCTTTTTTCTAGAAAATCTTTTTTTCTTCCTTTTTCTTCTTTCCTTTCTTCTTTTCCTTCCTTTTTCTCTTCTCCCTCTCTATTCCACACGTTCTCTATCTCTCCCTCTTCTAGAAAATCCTCTCCTCCTCTTTCCTTCTTCTCTCTTCCTTCCTTTTCTTTTTTTTTTTCTTCTAGAAAATCCTCTTTTTTTTTCCATTTTTTCTTCTTTCCTTTCTTTTCTTCCTTCCCACGTTTTTTTCTTCTTCCTTTCTTTCCTTTTTCTCCTTCTTCTTCTAAGAAACCCCTTATCTCTTTCCTTTCTTTCCTTCCTTCTTCTAGAAAAATCATTCTCTCTTTCCTTTCTTTCTTCTTTCCTTTTCTTCTTCCTTATTTTCCTTCCTTTTTTCTTTTCTCCCTCTCTTTTTACGTTTTCATATGGATTGACATAACTTGGTCTGGATTGGTCTGAGCTGGGCCGAGCTAAGTTAGACTAAGCTGGATTAAGCTGGTTTGAACTAAGGTTGACATTTCATAGTCCATTTCTATCACCCTTCCATATGAAATTTTTCGATAGCATCTATTCCAAATTTTCTACGTTCACTTTATAGAACATTAAAAATAAGAAATATTGGAGCTTGAATCATCTCATTTGGAAATGAAATGGCTAACTTATGAATTTTTAAAGATTAAATAATTATTTCCATGTGTAATCTTGCATGGGACCCACTGGTGATTTCTACCTGGGATTTTTTACGTCCACTTTGTAGAACATCACAAATGAAGAATAATGGCCTTGGAATCATCTGAATCCGATGTAGAACGACAAAGATATGAAGCTTTGAACTTCTAGCGATAATTTTACATGAAAGCTTGCATGGGGTCCACTGGTGACTTCTACCCAGGATTTTTCATGTCCACTTTGAAGATGACTGAAAATAAGGAATATTGGCCTTTGAATCATCTGATTCCGATATCAGATTACCAAGATATGATGTCTTGAAGTTTGAATGATAATGCATGCATGATACGATAATTACGTAAATACCCTTGCATTTTCAAACTACGTTATCTTCCTTGTTTGACGTCAAAATTTGATGATTCCGGTCTCATTTCGAAGATAATTTCACGACCTATTCATCCAAGTAGGTAATAGCCTATGACCCTACTGTGGGGTTCATTAGAGAATCACCAACCTTTGGGTTAAAGGCCGAAAGCCTGTCATATTGGTTCACTTATGCAGAGGGTGGCAAAAATGGGGTGCTTACACCCAACAATCCCTGTTAACCTTTAGAGCTGCAACTACCATGGAAAGCGAACAAAAGGACTTAAATACTGATAACAGCAGAGTAATCTCAGCAATGAAGCTATTGTTTTGAAGACTATGAAGAAAACATAATCCGGTTGAAAGATCTTAAGTGAGAATTGAAATATCAGAAGTACTAAGCAAGAAAGAACCACTTGCAAAAAGAAATAGAGTTTTAAATTCAAAGGGAACAGTGTTGGGGTTAAAATGGTCTTTTTTACTAATCTATTAGACTACTTAACGTTTGGGGGTAGGCAGGGGGTGTTAGTGTATTATCACGAAAAAAGGTAGGTGCATGTTATTAAGGCAAATTACAAGGGAGGTGGGTGAAATTTTTCCTAATTTATTTTATTTTGAAATTACTATGAACATTAATCTATGTAGGTGAGGGTGATGTCACCTACAATGAATGCATTTAATGCATTCCATATGAATCTAAGAAGAAGAAAATGAAGCCGTATTCAATTAATCATGGTAGGTTGCTGACAACACTTTGAAGACACCTATGACAACTATCCACCTCTGAAGGCTTTATGCATGTTGTGCCGCAAGTAACTACTGTATTCACACACACGAAGAATAAGATGAGGAAGCTTACAAAGCTCCCTCCCCTCTATATAAAAGGAGGGAAAACGAGTTTTGAACCACAACACACAATACCAAGCTTAACGAAACTTAAAAAAGAAAAGAGAGCTAAGTAAGCTCTGGGTCTTCTCTGGTTTTAGGTTCTTTGTATTGGGTTTGGGTTCACCAGTTTCATGTGGGAATACTTATGAGTTGTACTAGTTAGATCTCTTTATAAGAATGTGGGACCCATGTATTGTGGTGTCAATGTAAGGGTGTGGCTTGTAATTTTCCCTGATACAACAAAGCGAGTTCCCTTGAAATTGCCCCGTGGACGTAGACTACCACACCAATACCGAACCACGTAGATAACGACATAATGTGCTTTAAATGATCTTCTAGGGATTTTTCCATTCTAGAATAAAAAAATTGTTATATTGGTAACTTTGGAATATTGAAATTCACCAGGTTAAGAAAAAAAACTGTAGGACATTTCCCATTTCGACCAACTTTCTTCCTTTTTATTCACGAAGCTATTACAAAATCAAAGCCCAATGAGCGAAGAAAATGTTGAATTTCCTCGGGCCAAAGAAAGCAAGAGAAAGCTACCAAACTCCGCATGTCTGATTAGGTAGGTCAAATCAATTATTCTAAGGGATGACCAGGAGGAGTGGTCATGTATACTTCTTCTTCTAAGTCTCCTTGCAAGAATGCATTTTTCACGTCCATTTGAAATAAAGACCAACCACAATTTACTGCTACTGACATTAACACTCTCATAGTGTTCATTTTCACGACCGGAGCAAAGGTTTCCTTGTAGTCAACTCCATATGTTTGTGTATAACCTTTGGCAACAAGTCTTGCCTTGTGTCTTTCAATAGATCCATCACTTTTGTACTTGATCTTGTATACCCATCGACAGTCAACAGGACGCTTTTCGACAGGTAGACGTACTATGTCCCAAGTGTGGTTTCTATCAAGAGCTGAAAGCTCATCATTCATGGCCTTAATCCATACAGAAGAGACCTTAGCCTCAGCAAAATTAATTGGTTCACTGTGAGAATCAACTACTATCAAGAATGCCAAAAATTCAGAAGAAACATTGTCATAGCAAACATGTTGTTGAATTGGATATTCAGCAGTGTGATAGGTGAAGTAATCTCGTAATCTAGTAGAAGGTTGTAACACCCGAGTAGATCTTCTTACTGGCATCGGCAGATCGGGACTTTCTTCAACTGTCTCTATTTCTGCAGGAACGGCTTCAACAGGGTGAGGATGATCTGCAATAGGATGATCACTATGATCACTAAATTCACTATTGTCACCATGTACAATAGGTATGGGAGGAGCAAATTCACCATAGTCAGTATCAATCTCCCCCTGAATTTTGGTCCTGCCAGGAAAGAAGAGGTGATGTTCAGTAAAAAAGACATCACGAGAAATGTACATTTTTCGAACCGAAGGATCATAGCAGCGGTAACCCTTTTTAACAGAAGAATATCCCAAAAAAATACACTTATGAGCCCGAGGATCCAGCTTTCCACCTGCTTGAGAATGAACATAACAAATACACCCAAACACACGAAGGTGGGAAATATCAATGGAGCGACCGTAAAGAACCTCCATAGGGGATTTGGCGTGTAAGGTTTGACTTGGTAGTCGATTAATCAAGTAACAGCTGGTGAGAATAGCATCGGCCCAGTAGGACTTGGGAATATGCCCATGAAAAAGAAGTGATCGTGTTACTTCAAGGAGATGGTGATTTTTACGCTCGGCAATACCATTCTGTTGAGGGGTACCAACACAGGATGTTTGGTGAATAATACCTAGACCTTTAAGAAATGACTCAAATGAGGTATTGGTATATTCGGTGCCATTATCAGTCCTCAAGTATTTTATGGGAGTACCAAATTGAGTTTGAACCATGCAACAAAATTCCTGAAAAACTTGTAACACTTCATTTTTAGAGCGTAATAAATACAACCAAGTAGATCTAGATTTATCATCAATAAATGTGACAAAGTATCTAAAACCATCCCGAGAGTCAATTGGAGTAGGGCCCCAAACATCAGAATGAATTAATTCAAACAATTCAGTGGAAGTATGATTACGAGTAGGGAAAGATAATCTATGTTGCTTGGAATAATGACATGTCTCACAAGTACTAGAATTAAGAGACAATGAGAGATTAAGAGAATGGAGGACAGAATCAGATGGGTGACCCATTCGCCAATGCCATAGCTGTGAGTCCTTAGATGGATTTTGTTGAACAACCAATGCTGCAGGAGAAAAGTCCAAAATGTAAACACCTTGAAGGAACCGACCTTCACCAATCGTCTTCCCGGTGAACCTGTCCTGAAATATGACATTGTTGGGAAAAAACATAACAATGCAATGTAGGTCTTTAGTAATCTTGCTGACAGATAATATGTTACAAGATAGAGAAGGTACAAATAAAACATCAACGGTATTTGAAAAAAGACTGATTTTTCCAATTCCTTCAATAGGAATCTTTGCACCATTAGCCATGGTAATAAACTGCCGATGACCATTATCATGACGAATATCAGATAAAAAATGCGATGAGCAACACATATGATCAGTAGCCCCCGAATCTATGATAAAAGAATCTTTAGTAGAAACGGACAGAGCAAGAGAGGCATTACCAGATGCGGAAGTCACAGAATTTGTGGTGGAAATGGAAGTTCCATGTGGCTGCATAAGCTGATGGAGTTGGGCAGCGAGTTGTTCAATCGAGAATTGTGGTGTGGACGAACTAACTTGAGCAGCAAGAGGTGTATCTGATCCTTTATCTTTGGGAGGACGCAAGTGAGGATATAAATCTGTTCTTGGTATGACCATCCCGATTATAGTGATCACAATGGAAAGGTGCATGAGAACTGCGTCCTTTTCCTCTCCCTCGAGAGAAAGATCGACCTGTACCACGGGCGTTTTCCTCAATAGCAACATGACCATTGGCTGAGTGAGCAGAATTTTCAATGGATTCATTCATCACAGGTTTGGAGCTCATTACACGACGACGAGTTTCCTCTCATTGAATAGTCGCACAGACATTGGTAAATGAAGGAAGAATAGCACTCATAAGAATTTGATGCTTAAGATCTTCATATTCAAGACGAATATTTGCCAACAATTGAAAAATACGATCCTGCTCTTCACGTTGAATGTAAGTATCAATTGATTGGGCAGAAGGGCGGTACTGACGTAACTCATCCCACTTTTTCTTTAAGGTACCAAGATGCTCTGTAAATGGTTGACTGGGAGGTTGTTCAGCATGAGCAATCTCCTGTTGTAACTCAAAGATTCGAGAGGAGTTATCAACTTGGCCATACATGTCCTTTAAGGAATCCCAAAGGATCTTAGATGTTTCTGAATAAGCAAATATTTCATATATTTGTGGTTACATAGAATTAAAAAGCCATGACATGACCATATTATCATTGGCTTCCCAATCAGAGAATTTATTATCCGTAGAGGCAGGAGCCTTGATTTAACCATTAACGTAACCAAGCTTGGCACGGCCTCCAAGGGCAACAGTTACTGCCCTTGACCATGGCAAGTAATTGCGGCCAGTGAGAAGGATAGAGGTGAGACGAGTATTCATCTCATGAGAACCAGAACTAGCTTTACTATTATCAACAGTGCTGGAACTAGTCATGATAAATGATTTAAAAGAATAACAAGAGAAAATAACAACTTATCAGAGTATGCGGGCAGCAAACCACGACGAGAGCGAACAAAGTGCCCTAAACACCACGATCAGATTTGTATCTGCTCTGATACCATGTTAACTTATGCATAAAAGAAAAACGAGAAAATATTTACGTGGTTCGAACTTCTACCACAGAAGTCTACTCCACGGTGAGAATCCCCAAGTTCTTCATACTTCTTGTGAATGTTTATTATCCTTTAAATAGAGGAAATAATATAAGGGAAACTATCCATAGATAGTAATATAATCCATACAATTTGTATACCAACCAAATCAGCCTACTCAACTTTCCTTCTATAAGAGATCTTACCACAATCACCTACCCACCAACCAAATTACCAATCTTGCATCAATCACACCAACCAGCTTTCCTTCAATAGAAGATCTTATCATGATCATGCTCAATCTAGCATGATCATTATCTAGCTGACACTCTTCAACTCCGATGTCTGTAGATGTTGTTGGCGATGTGGATTTCTTTTATCTTTGAAGTTGCTGGATTTTCAATTCCTCTTTGATCGTTTCCTATATGCATGCTTACATGATTCCGTCTCACTTTCTCTATCTTGCACAACTGACCTAGCATTGATGGCAAAAGAAAACTCAAGATCTACTAAGTGGAAGCTCTTAGTGGGGCTTTACTGATGACAATGCCGAATGTAGAGTTTTTACTATATCGTGTTTTTTTATGTACTATTTTCTTTTCTATTAATACGAGTTTGCTAACCATTAGCCCAAAAAAATAAAATAAAAAGGGAAGCTCTTCATCGGATTCTCTCTCACCCCGAATACACAAATTTATCTTCTTCTTCCTCACCAGAATATATAAGATGATATAAGATAACGAAGAAGACGACGCAGACGAGGCCGACTCAATATCATCCTCCTGATTGATTAGCGATGTCGGGGCTTCAAGTGAAGAACATGCCGGTGGACCTCAGATGGTGACACAATGAATTAGTTATGGCATTCATTGTTGCAAATTCTCCTTCTCAATCAGAATTACAGTCACAAACAAAAGATTCAAAACCCTCACCAATTGAATGTATCTCTCGCAATCCAACAATTTAAGGGTAAAATTGTCTCTTAAATTTTTGGGTTTCTATTGTTAATTATATGGGGGCAGGTGTAATTGTCAGAAACTACTGAGTGATACATGGAATTAAGACATAGACCAGAAGACGTACAAGTAATTTTCCCTTAATATTTTATTAAAGACCATTTGCTTTGGAATGAGGATTAGAGTTTTTAATATATTATTTTTTATATAAATTTTTTTTTTATGATTTTAACAATCGAGACCTGCTTTTTGTACTATGGAGAGTTATACAAAAATTATTCTACACACAAGAATACCAAACATATTTATCATTTCATAATCCATTATGAGTTGTACTTATGAAGCACATTTTTATTTTTGACAAAAATGATTTTTGAAATTATTTTTTATAAATGAATTATAAATAAATAAAAAAAAAACAAAAATGACATATGGAGATCGTAAAATACCGACTGTTCTCATAAAATTTCATTTTTTATCCTCTTCTTTCTTTTTGTGTTATTTTCTTTTATAACCCCAATGATTCTAAAAGTCAAAAAACTCAAAAATAAAAAATAAAAAGAGAATTATTAATGTAATAGGGTCTAGTATTTATCCAAACATAACAAAACATCAATCACCTTCTTAAATATTAGTAGGAATATGATTAGAAATAAATTTATAAAGATAATTTAGTAAAATCACATTCATTGTTGGAAATCAAAGAAATACGTATAAAACGGAAACACCATATATATATATTATCTTAAGAAATGATTAAATCATAATTGCATTTATTCCTATTCTTTATTCCTTGGCTCCCTCCACATATTACGACTGTTGGTCCAAAACTAATATGAATTCGCAAACCCGAGACCGATACCTTGAACCAGGGTTTTAAATCTAGGTATCGGTCATGTTCAAAATCAATCAAACTTGGATTACGGATCCAATGGGAGACTAACAAGTGTCTGATCTTCATTAAAATAATATTAAACAGAATAAGATCGAATCAGGGATCGACTAGGTCCAAAACAGATACGAATTGGCCAATCCAATACCAATACCTTGAAGCATGGTTTTAAATCTAGGTATCGAACACGGTATAAACCATGTCCAAAATCGATTCAATTCGGATCGATCTAGTATACAGATCCAATGGAAAATCGACACGTGTCTAATATTCATTAAAATAATATTAAAACAAGCTAGGATCGATGATTGAATCAAGAATCAACCAAACCCCAAACTGATACGAAGTGGCCAATCCAATCGATCCGATACTGATACCTTGAACCATACTCATCAATTGTCAGAATAGGACGGATGATGCAAAAAAAAAAAAAACGAATCTTTTTCTTCCCATTTTTATCCCAAGATTTACAACCCGTCTTACTATTTGCTTAACAAATCTACTCACCAGCATTTACTTAACAAATCTAGTTACTAACAGTTAATAAAGTATATTGTGGTATGTGGTGTGGAGAATTTAAATGATAATGAGACTGTAATAAAGGAAAAAGTATTTTATGAAAAGAAACAAATATCCTTTTACATGTCAATTTATAATAAAATAATAAGATTGTAATAAAAGAAATCTACTCACCAGCATTTACTTAACAAATCTAGTTACTAACAGTTAATAAAGTATATTGTGGTATGTGGTGTGGAGAATTTAAATGATAATGAGACTGTAATAAAGGAAAAAGTATTTTATGAAAAGAAACAAATATCCTTTTACATGTCAATTTATAATAAAATAATAAGATTGTAATAAAAGAACATAAATTGTCAATTCTGTCCCACTTGATAATTCTGTCCCACTTGATCCTTGTGTTAGAATCTTCTCACCATTTTGTTCATTGTTCAAACGTAACTCACTCTTCTGCATGAATAATAACACCCCCAAAAAAAAAAAAAAAAAAAAAATTACGAGTACCTTTTCTCTTGTCTGCCCTTAAGTACATCCCAAATCTTTGGTCTTGTTCCTTTAATCCAAATACATTCCAAACCCTTCAAACAATCACAACTGTACCTTTTTTTAGATGATATTAAATTTGAGACTAAATAGACAAAAATACCTTTATATATTTTAAAGGTAAAATATAACTTTCAAAAGAAAAATTACTTTTCTAACCTTTATTTTTCACTTAACACTTCACATTTACACATTTCACTTTCATGATTCTCAAACCATCCTTTTAATTGTTGTAGAAGAAACGTCTCCACCGCGAGGTCCAAGCACATGAAAGTATCTCTTCTGTGAGGCTTCTATTCATTTTAATATGGTGGTCTATGACTTATGAGCTTTGACTCCTCTTTTAAATTGAAATCAGATGAACATGAGAGAGACAATCACATGATATGGTGTAGTACAATAAGTAGATAGAGTTTTTATCTATTTGAGGACAAATAATACACACCCTAGGATGTAGAAACAAGAGGAGCTAGGTTCAATTTTAAAAATCCTCTTGTTAGCGTATTTCGCATGATTAATCAGAAAGCAATACGTGTCCTCTTGTAGATTATAACGGGAGGATGACACACGTGCTCTGACAGATGTCGCTTCCAGGGTATTCCATAATGATGGGAGGAAACTCGTGTAGGTTCGCATGTGTTAGGTCTCTAATAAATCGGTCTCTAAAATGTTATGAAGATTCTTATTGGGTTATGGTTGGATAGTTGGACTTGATGTAGGTCTCTCCATCCTCAAAGAGCGCACATGGTGACCTAAAAGGTCGGAGACTACGACTTCATCCTACCTACGGTAGCGGGGGATAATTAGATTGACTCCAACAAAGTCATACACTCTTAGTCCAATGCTATCAATGGATGGCGTGTGCAGCTCTAACTACAAGTGTATCTTTTATATATACACTCCATGATCATAGGTAATGGCATCTAATTTCTACTCACTCTGAGAATACTCAAAGAACCCTACTCTCTAAGGAATTTATCTTCTTCTTGTAAGCTCTATACTAATTGCTCCGTTACTGACTTGATCATCAGAGTGGACACCGAATGTCACCATCCTACTCTGATAACCTTTATCTCTCTTGCAGGAGACGGGACACGTCAGCCAACCTAGTTTCAGCATCAATAAATCCCTTTTTTTCCCAACTCTGTAATCGATAGATAGATTGACAGTGAGCATAAAGGAAATTTTCAATTTCAAATGCACTGTCAACATATTACCACTTAAAATTATAACTAACTTGAAAGGCTATCGGCAAGCATTCTCCAAATGTTTTATAAAACTAAAACGAGATAGGAAAAGGCCAAAGCTAGTTCATTCAAAAAATTCAGCGAATATATCGATGGAACGAACTGAAGCGTGTAGGAGATGAGACTCACACAAGCAAGAGAGAAATCTCCAAGGAAAGACAGTGGATCAGCTCAAACGAATCTACCAAAGGAGGAGCAACCTCTTGCTGTTGGTAATATCGAAGATCCTTGTCCTTCATACAGATTCCTTCCTTCTTCAGGTTCATTCTTTCATCTCTGCAAATAACGTTGTGCTTGGACCAAAAGAAGAACGATGTGTTGTTCCTCAAAAGTAAAGGGAATATTTAAAGGGGTAAAATAGTCTATTCACTTAACCATTTTGGCCTTTCAAGTATTAAAATTTTAATCTCTTCTTTGCCTCGTCAGTTAACGAAAAATCACCAACTGAGTAGTTATTTTTGTAGTTTATTTTGATATTAGAAGGTGTCTTTGAAATTATTTGAAAGATTTGAAATATACTAGATTAAGGGCAAAGGACAGGAACTTGGACGTACTCATAAATTTTTCCTAAAAAAATAAAATAAAGACAGACAAAATGGAAGCTTTACACCATTGAAATGAGACGTTAGCCATTTCATCATGGAATTGCGTATATTTATCTTGATGGAATTTGTTACACTTGTACACCTGTAACTGGCGAGATTACAGGTATAAGGAGATTAAATGACATCTAAAACTTAAATTCAAAATATTGTTATCCACCGCTGCTAGTTAGACGGGATTGTATTTGAGTTTGATTCTGTTCGGGCTCACTGTATCGTTATAAAATCAATTTACCAAGTCGATGAACATAGTAGATTTACTTCCCAAGCTTCTAGAAACCAATACCATAAATTTGTCAAAGTCAAAGATAAATTCAATTCCTAAGGTCATGCTACAGACCATAGTATGTGAGTTAAGTGCCCATTTTAAATGCTTAGAAAACTCTATCTCCACCCTCAGAAAGAAAGGGAAAAAAAAAAGACGCAAACCGCGGAGGTCCGCAAAAGGTAACCAGATGCCTGGGGCTTAGGTCAGGGGAGCGCTCCAGAACCCCTTAAGAAAGGAGAAATTGAGAAACGCCAACAGAAAGGAGAAATTGAGAAATGCCAATAATGCGGAACCTTTTCCCTCGAGTTGTTACACCATTTTCTATTGCCTATTTGACAAAAACAGACGGAAGAAGACCGGATATTACCCACTGGATGCTCTGCATTTTATCTTGATTATGCAATACAAAATAAACCGCCCTTGTGGGGTTGGAAAGGGGGGTACAATGTTCAGAGGCTTGATGCTAGAACTAAACCAGAGTGAACATCAATCAAGCTACAACATGAAATAATCCTTCAGACATGGAGTGGGCCTCTCAAAAAACCAGAAATACCAACCAGACACTTCCATTAGAAGAGGTTGGAACTGATATATCCTGTCCATTACACTGGTATAGACACTAAGAATCACACATGGAAGGAAACAGAGGAACCTATCAGTTAACATACCAATGGGGTCACACATTCCATAGACAATTAAAATAGATACATATTACTTGAATGCGAATGAATCACCAAAACATAATATTATTAATTCCCTCAAAAAAGGGTAATCGCTGAAGCTTATTAATACACTGAACAATAACTTTGTCCACAATCCAACTCACCAGAAAAGGGAAAAGAAAGAAAAGAAAATTACCACCTATCTATCCATCTGTTTTTTGGAAATACCATAGCTATTAATCTTTTTTTATTTTATCTACAAGAAAAAAACTCCGAAGGTCAACCGACCAAAATCCCAACTTCCTGGGCCATCAATGACTACTATCAACAGCTTTCGCAATCTCTCCCGACCATCTTTTTCTTTCATGCTGATTAAAGGAAAGGAGGTGACTTGCTCACTCCCGTTATCCTACTGTTTAGCCTGCATACGTACAAAATAACATAAATATCAACAAGCAACGTATATCATGTCAACGGTAAATAGAATGGGTGAAGCTGATCACATGTGTAAATCTATATAGTGGTTTTGGTCCAAAAATAAGAGAATGCTATAAATACCCTACTTTATGTAACTTGAAAATGGATCCATAAAAATAAAAGAAAACAAATGCATACATAGAACCAGTGTATTTTTTTATAACGCTTCCTTAGCTTGAAGGGAGCAGGGTTCACTTGAAGGGTTGCATCATTTTCTCTTGAAATCTCTTCTATATCATCTAGTGGCATCAAAGGTTGCAAACAAATATCATTTTGTCCACTTATCGAGTAAGACATTTCACTTTGAGAAAGTGAAGGCCAATTTGTCTTTTTCTTAGCTTTGCCAATTCCATTCTAGTCCAATTGAAACAATAATTTTTTTAACACAATTTTGCCAATATTCATCACAGAATGTTAATTCACCTGGGAATAAAGGAAGGTTCCAAAAACTGCAATGGCAGCTCCAAGGGCGTTGACGGGTTGAACAGGAGTACGGAAGATGATGATGGAGGAGACAATGACGGAAATTCGCTTCATGGTGTTTCCAATGCTAAACGTCAATGGTGAGATCTCATCCAGAGACATGTATGAGACCTGATTGTACAAGTGATAGAACACACTTTGTGCCGCTACCCACCTGTGGTGAATTATTCAGAGCCACACAACCACAAAAAAAAAATCTTTTTTAGTAAGCTGCCGAGACAGAAAAGAAATTTCAAGGCTTTAAAATTAACAGCTAAAAACAAAACAAAAATGAGTCCAAGAGATGGAACAAAACATGCTTCATTACGAAAGAGACTAGCATTGCTTCCACAATTATTCACAATTGGTTAAAAGAAGAGGAATAGAACAAGCAGTTTACGACTTATTTGTAAACACGAGAATGAAAAAAAAAAAGAGCAAAGTGGAGAGACAATTGAGAGTAACTAAAAACTTCAGTGAATTAACTAAAGAGCGTGACAACAATTCAGGCACTCTTAAAACATTAAACATCATAACTCAATTTTGTGAGTCTAGGATTCTCCACAATACCCCAGCCAATGTCCAGAATCATTCACTAGGTAAAATTGGTATTCCCCTCTTATGAGTACTACTGCTACCACTTATATATTAGAATTTGATCACTGCTCAACTACCATATTAGATTTGAAACTGATGATTTTTGTTCAAGGATTGAAGTGGTTTAATATAAATAAAACTTATTATCAAGAAGAAGGTAAATCAACTGCTAACCATATCAAAAGCCAACAAAAATCGGAAAAAGCAGAATTACAGAAATATATTACAAACAAACAAAAAGGGTTGGTAGCTCTCGTGATTACCAAATTAACTGGGGTCCAATCTGTGCGACCGATGTTTCCCAGCCAGTTGCCCACAGTTTCGGACCCTCAACCGCAATGGCGAAGGGTATGAGAAGCAACAGAGACATGATGGACAGACAAGCATAGTAGTTCATGCCACTGACAGACTTCCCCTTCATCCCCTTCTTAGAGAATATGTTTCTGAACACGAACGCCAAATTCGATATCATAGCCCCCATAAACCCTAACAACACAAAGTGAAACAATCAAAATTTACCATAAAACTTAGATGAACAAAGAATTGGGAAATTGAAAATTCAATTTCTAATGAGGAAAAAAAGTATAATCTTCTTACCTATCATGTTGAAGTTAAGCTCGGTGACAGCAGAGAGAGCGCAACCACCAATAATTGGTATAAGCGACAGATACACCGGCAACGGAAAAGTTTCGCCCAACAGAAACCTCGAAACCAAGACGCTGAAAGCAGGTTCACCACTCTTGATGATGTGAGTGAACGATACTGCAACCTTTGACATACTCACCGTAGCAGCTACATGTCCGATTGTATGTGCCACTGCAACCTACAGAAACAAACCAGAACAATATTAGGTACAAACAAATCAATAGAATCTGAAACCCCTAAACACCAAAAAAAACATCTTTTTTTCTCCGTACCGGAAAGAGAGTTTTCCAGAATTCAAAGTCAGTTTTTGGGGCTTCAGCAATCCGCAAAACCCAGGAGACCAACATAATCAGCGATCCCGCTGCCAGAGACAGTGTAGAGGTGAGCCAGGGGAACGGATACGCGTTGAGGACCTTCTTGTTGTATATGTTGAATACAACGTTCAAAGCCCACCAAGTCGCAAAATAGATACCGATTTTCATCTTCTGAGCAGAAGCAGCCTTTGCGTTTTTGTCAGATAGCTCGACATTGGCATCTAGCGGTTGTGATTGATCAGCTGCTTTGCACTCGATAACAGGCTTGCGAGGTCTAGCGGACTCTGAAGATCCAAAAGCTTTGACGGACGAAATATACAAGGGTTTACTACCAGAAACTACCGAGTTAGACAATTTTGGCATTGACAGCGAAGGAAGCGGACAGTATTGCGGACGGAGTCCCGATGCCTTGGGCCGTAGCCGTAAGAGATCGGGAACGCCAAGGGCAGCTGTTGATTGCTTGACTGAGCAGATCATCTTGTTGATGATAATTTCAATACAAAAGACCTACAATTCCCGTGATCGTGATCGTAAGTACCTTCAGTAATCGATTGGGGAAAAAAGCGAGCCGATCCTCTAAATACAGAGGATGTGATGTCGACGATTTACTCAAACAGAACTATCAGATCAGAAAGCTTTTTCAGACGATTTTATCTCCGAACGTGCGCTGTGGTTCCCCAGATCTTTTCGACGGTAATCTCGAGAAGATGGGAAGAACAAACACAACGCCGTTCCAATGTCGATTGAGTAAAAGCGACGTCGATCTTAGATCAAGACTTTTTCAGTAGAAAGAAATGAGAAAGGGAACGAAGAACACAGTAAAGTAGTAAACAGGTGGGAGTTGTTTGGACCAAAGCGAATAAGGAAGGAATCACGAATCTCTCTCTCTCTCTCCTCTCCCTCGTATATTATACAGAGGCAGAGCGGCGAAGGAGACGTCAGACGAGCTTTCAGCAATCAGCACTGAGAGTTGGAAAATCAAGGAAAAAACGTCAGATTTATAGGCAAGGCAAAATTTTGTAATATTTTGTAATATTTTGTAATATATCAATTAAGTCCCTATTATTTTCTGTAATCACATAAATATCCTCAAGGAACTAGGGGTAAACATTTTCATCCCTCATAGTCATGCAGTCATGCTCATACAGTGATACATTAATCATCGCAAGGTTCACGACGGAATCGAATCCTCTCCTCCACGGTTCCCCGGCTCCCATCTCATCCAACAGTTGAAGGGGGTTGGAGTTTGAGCCGACTCACCCCTCTAACGGTTGGATGGGGTGGGAGCCGGCGAGCCGTGGATGAGAGGATTTGGACGTGTTCACGACTCCTGCATGGGAAAACCAATTCCTTAATGGTGCCAAAACCATGGGTCGGATGGTAAGGGTGACCGATTCGATCTGGTTCAGTCCTATGCGGATCAAGATTGTTTACAATCTATTCCGGCCCAATCCCGTGGACTTGAACCTTGATTACGAATTACTATAGGCTCTCTTTGGTATGGTTTATATTTATATTTATGAGTTACCTAATAAATTATTTATGAAAATAAATCATGAATAATATTCGATTAATACCATTAGACATAAAGAAATAATAATAGATTATCAAAATAATGATAAATATCTTCTAATCTATTTATAGATTTTATGTTATATTAATTTATTTTAAATATAAATAAATACCATAAATCATATCAAACAATTACACATGTTCTAATATATTATATAATTAATTCTATAATATTTACCAAAGAGAACCTATAATACCACCCTTTTTTTTTTTTTTTTGATAGAAGTTATCTCAACCAATTCGGTTTACCATTTGTAGTAAAACTTGGGATACAAATCCTCTCTTCCCAAAGGTTCGGGAGGAGGGGGGACGCCTTCGTTGAATGATCGATACGAATCGATTCAAACAGACACCGAGCTAACAAGCTAAACCGATAAGGAATGTCGGCTCAAATGGAGGACTCGGATTCATCAAAACCTCACGTTCATCCAACTGGAACGTCCCCCCTCCTCCCGAACCTCTGGGAGGAGAGGATGTGGATCCTCAAACTTTTATATATATATATATATATATATATATATATATATATATATATATATATATATTAGTTTGTGGTGAAACTTCTACCCAAAAAAAATATTGTGGTGAAAGTTGTAACTTGTAAATACAAACTAAAGAATAACTCGATAGAGACAATTAACAATGAACGGTCCCCACAAATTAATGTGTTTTAATGTACCAAAAAAAAAATCAGGTGGGGGATCGCTGTTTGCCTGTGTTGCCTTGCATTTACAGATGTCAATGGATAATTTGGGTTTGGTTTTTATTGGACCAACTTGATTGTGGTCCTATACATTTTAAGTCTAATTATTGTTCATTAAGAAAATTTTGGTTTTAGTTTTGTCCAGTTCAATTTTGAGTTTTCTCGGGCTAACTTAATGGATTTTTATCGATTCAATTTTAGTTTAGTTTTCAATTTTATGTATGTATATGGCAAAAGGTTTTGTATGTGACCGTGTACGTACACAGTTCTCTCTATATATTTAGTAAAAAGTTGATTTAATGGGTTTTATTCGATCCTTATCAGATGATTCTCTTCATGTGTATTTAACAAAATATTAACTTAATGAGTTCTTATCTATCCATTATCAGCTAGTTCAGTTTTGATTTCGATTTCGATTTGAACATATTGAATCGATTTGATTCCGGTTCATCTATTGGTCAAATCCAAATTCGATTTTTGACCAGGCTTTGAAGACACAGTTAATTACGAATCAGTCAGAGAAGTTAAAAGAGCGATGAACCACCACATAACACAAGTTGACTTGTTTTCAGGGTAAGTTGAGTAGGTTGGTGTCATTGTCTCATAAATAATTCAGATGCCCTAGCAAAAGCGTGTACATATTTGCTTTTTTCTCTATGGTGCTACTAATGTTACTGTGGTAAATTTTACCAAAAAAAATAATTTATTAAGTAAATATTATAAGCTCTTTTTTACCCCTGATAAATTTTGAAGAATTCAAGTCCAATGGGTAATTATGTAATTTAATATAAAAATATTCCCGTAAAAAGTACAGTCTAGTTGAAAAATTAGAATAGGACCAGTGTGTTAGGAATTAACAACGTAACAGAAGAACAATAGTAAAAAGAAGGCAAAACTTAACGTACTATTCAAAACGTATCTAAAACATCAGCTACCATCCATAAGTTTCTGACAACATCAATCGCACCCACTTAACTGACGGAGGAAACTTAAAATAGTAAAAGACATTTATACTCTTCTTATTTTAAATTGAGAAATATTAAAATTATTAGTTTGACCTTCTATTGAAAATAATACTAACCCTTCCCATTTCGTTTCTACTCTCAATCAAACGTTAATTTTGGACTCCCCCGTCTGCCTCATGTGGAACTTGATCCCTCTATTCATGGCGAGGGGGTGCTATCGTATTAACCTAATCTTTTTTGAACACTTTATTTGTCGCCAAGAGCCTTTTAGGTCTCTTTTATTTACCTGAGATAGTAACCAAGGAAACTAGTCGTATTAAGCTCATGATTCAAAAAAAATTTCAATCGTTTCAAGTAGTGAAACTAATCGTATTAAGCTCATTGTTGTCATCCCAAACCGGATTGATCTTTAGCTCGCTTGTAGATCTTGCAAAAAGGAAAAACAGACACCATAGTGATGATCGGATGTGGACACCCTTCGACCACTCCGATGCCTAAGTCAGTCTGAGGGACAAGCAGTATGGGACAGATAAGAAAGACTGTCCCTTTGAATTAAGAAGATTCGGGTAGCTAGATTGCTCTGAGCTCGAATGATAGAGAATTTTTGTGTCTTTATCTGGGTATGCTTCATTTATTTATAGGTTAGGAGTGACCTGTATGTTTGGAGCTGGACATGTGTTCTGTTGTGGCGGAATGTCCTCCTTAGAGCGTGATTTACTCTCATTGATCTGCTGATCAAGTGATCTTCTGCTGAGTCATCGGACAGTGGGATCTCCCTCTCAAGATTCTGTTGACTTCCCCTTGGCAGATATCTGGGGAGAGTCTGATATCTGTATTTATAAAAATGGACCACACTCGTACGTTACAGTACAGTTGGCATATAGTATGTGGATCTACATGATGAGGTTCGCTTGGAGAGGTGTGCCGAGACTACTGCGTTGAAGAGTTGTCGAGGCCTTCATATTGATGAGGTGTCGAGGCTTCTATCCTAGCAAGGCTCCGAGGCCCATAGGATTGCGAAACTCCAAGGCTTTCAAGAGTATGAGGTTACGAGGCTTCAATGATAGCGAGGCTTCGAGACTCTTCACTTTTCTCATTGGTGGTTCCAGTTCATCAAGATCTTCTTTTTCTTCAACCCTCTAAGGTTGGCAATGCGAGTGGTGTCCTCCTGGCTCAGGTTTTAATATACACGTGTCGAGACCATTGGGGGAGGCATATCTTGCCATATCACTCATGATTCAAATCTCTTTTCAGTAGTTTCAAGCAACAAATGTCAGAAGGATCAACGATAAGAAATATAGTCGTTTGCAGGTTTATGTCGATTGCTAATAGAGCATTAGTTGCTCTTCGTCAGAGTCCGATGGTCATTTCTGATAAAACATGTTTTTATTCGATTAGACGTCTGTTCTAATTTTTTAGACGTCTGTTCTCAATACAGTAGAAGACATAGCTCCTGGTAGCTCAATTTGTTATTATAAACGATCTGACAAACGCTCGTTTGGATGCCTATTCTACGAACAGACGATCTTCTAGAAGTTTGTTCTACCTTCATATGATTATCATAACTGAGCTCTTAGAACTCTGTTTTAAATTCTTAGACTTTTGTTCCAAAGTCTTAGAATTCTATTTCTTCAGTCTTTGGCGACCCCAAGATCTCTGATGGCGAGGTTTGCTACAAAAGAACCGCTGCACATAGGAGTCGAGGGATTTTTTACTATCTGGTTTGAATTCAAGATTGGGGGGTAGGGTAAAAGTTTTGCAAGGTAAAATGGTATTTTACCCTCACACTAAAATGGTATTTTACCCTCACACTAAGGGCAATATTATCCATAAAAAAATTGATTTGAGTTGACATCATCATCTAACGGAAGTCTCTTAACAGAGTGGGTCTCTATGTTAAACGTTGTCAATATTTGGATGGTAGTTGATGATGTCGGAACTTATGGGTGGTAGTTGATGTTTTAGATACTTTTTGGGTAGTACGTGAAATTTGCCTTAAAAAAAACAAAAAAGGAAGATAGAGCACAAGAATTTGCGTGGTTCACCTATACAAAATGTATAAGCTGCATACATAGTAGAACGATCGATCAATGTTTCTACTAGACCAATGAAGAAATTATATAACTCAATCACCTCATTACGAAATTACATTCCATATAAAAAGAAAACCTAAACCCTGAAAATACAAGATTGACCCTAGTGCAATTTCCTAAAAAAAAATTCGGGACCGTCAAAATCGTGGTATAATGAACAATAATATTAGAGATGAAAACACAAGCAAGAGAAAAAAGAGACAGCAAACAATCACATAAATACAATAATTTACTGTGATTCAACACCCAATGAAGAAAGACTATATAGATTCCCTAAGAACCTATATTCCCATAGAATTACAATTTAACCGCTATACATATAATGGTCTCAAATCTGGCCCAGATTATTGATATAAGTCTAATAATTACGCGGACCTCGCATAATATAAGACACAACCCAAACAAGTATTTCTTAGTTTAAGACAATATCAAGCTTCACCATAACACAAGAATCAAAGTTTTAAGAAGCCTGAGAGTTTGGGTCCTTTAAGATCAATCAAGGGCTGTTACGGCAATAGTTGCCGGTAGAAAGAGAAGAGATTGAAAAAGGGTGTCCTCATACTTTACAGGGGTGAGGTGAGGGGATAAAAATCTTCTCCCGCGGCAGGAGGTTCCTGCCGTTGATCCAAGGGTTGAGGATCAGTCGACCCACCTACCAATACATGAGGAGGTGGGACGACTGAAATCCCGTCCTTGACAGGCAATAGGTGGACAAGAGAGGATTTCTACACGAGGTGAGGGGTCTTTGACATAAGACCCCAAGTGATTGTGAAATGAGTAAAATGTACTCACTTCACATCTAAAGTGTTTTTTTGGTTGGTAAAAAGTGTTATTTTACTTTTGCCCTTACACGACCAATGCAGTGACAAAGTCTATCAAACCCCTTGTAAAATGAACATTTCTCTTTCTTTATTTTTTTGAAATTTACCTTACAACTTTACATTATAGAAATTAATGATTCTACGTACCTTGTCATCTTTATACAGTTGGATTAGAATCAAGTTTTCGTAAGGATTTGCCGACTTGTCCTCTTTATCAACCACTTGATATAAGATTCCTATTCCTAAGATTCCCGGATTCCTAACACTAATAAGAAAAAAGAAAAACAACCAAGCTCTTCACTGCAATCTGTTGTTAACTACTATCGATTCCCTCGAATATTCTCTCATACTTCTATCCAATTTTTCTCTCTCTCTCTCACAGTAAAATCCAAGTCTCCCTCTTTCATGGTGTATAAAAGGGACAAATATTTCAGCACACTCATTCAGAAGTTGGAAGTTGATCGGTATAGTAGGATTGTGTTTTTGCCAAATGGAAGGATGATGTGGAAATTATAATCATTGGACGTTTAAGAAATAATGTAAATTAATAATGTGACATTTTCTTGTAAATATCTTTAATTTGTTCAATTTTTAAAAATATTTTAAGTAAAGGGTTAAATGAGTATTTCATAAGTACATGATTTTTTAATAGACATATGAGATGATAATAAATACCCCCATTAAAGAAAACAAGTGTATAATATTAAGAGGGCAAAAAAGTATAGTATCAAATCATTTGACACCCTATGAAGTGTTAATAAAAAAAACTATTTTTAATATATTATTTTGTTATTTGACAAATTTAGATTGAAAAGAAACTTGATAGTTGAATAAAAAAAAAATCTTTAATCCATCCATACACAAAATTTCAGTCTCACTTGAATTGTGACACAATAGATAATATAAGTCGATAAAATATTCAACTTTGGATGAGAGACCCATATAAAAATATATAATTGACATAAATATATATTTTAGAGGAAGACTAATTTGGTGTTTGGTTAGCTAGTCATGTGAAAGTTGAGTCTCATCTCTCTCGTGTGCAATTTAAAAATTGATAGCCAACATGATAAATTTCTCTATGCTCCATTGACGAATCAATGAACGGATGAGAATGAAGATCATTGAATAAAGGGACCATATTTATCGGAAAAAAGAATATCAATAGTGGGTCCCATGACTCATTATGTGAGATGGTGTGAGTAGGGATCCCCACATAAGCATTGTAAAGTTATTTCAATTCACTTATTCTTTTATTTTTAATAATAAAAAAACTTAAAACAGATGTTTCCTCACAAAAGTAGTAGGGTGTCTCCAAAAGAATATACCATTTTGCATGTGACATGCCCTCAAATTATAAATTCAAAAAATGAATCAAAGCAAATTTAGCACACAGCATAGTGCATGCATATTTACATGCCGGGGTATGCATACTCTTGACTTGATTTTAATAATAAATAAATAAAAAAAAAGAGGAAAGAAGAAAATAAATCAATTTCTTAAATTTTGAGGGTTTAAGAAAAGAAACTATAACTACTGCACGGTCATCCCAAAGCAGCACCAATGGCAAGGCACATTTCACACAATATACAAGAAAACGAAATTCATGGAAATTTTTTTCTTAACTTACCTATCCGTTATTTAATGGGATTTTGACTATAGATATTAGAGTTACAGAGGAAGAAGAATTGGATCTCCCACCCTATCCACGGTTCTCAAAGGTGTGGGGTGATTATTACGTGTGTCGGACTCAAGGGAGAAAGGATGAAGGGGAACGGTAAGGCATTAAAGGACAACGACAGAATCAAACCCTGACCCACCTATGTGCCTAAATTCTATTTGCAGGAGAGCAACCGAGTACACTAGCAATTGTTCATGGTTATGGACTTCACCAGCTCAACTAGACAGCACCACCTTATACAGCGAATATTTGGTTCATACATAGATAGGTCACCATATTCTTGCATTATTGTCTAAGGATAATAGTTAGGAAAATGGATTTTCTTCAATACATACATTTCATGCTTTACAACAGGGATAATTAGGTAAGATTTTAAATCTAGATATCAGACACGGTATCGATCATGTCCAAAATTGCTCTGGATCGAATCGAATCAGATCAATATAGTAACTATGGTTAAAATGATGATTATGCAAATAATCCCCATTACTGATTCCTACTGGATACCAAATAAGATGATTTGGTTCTATTAATGATTAAATTTACAACTAAGTATGAGTTGGCGACTACTTCAATTGTCACCTCTTTTCAAGATCAAAGATTTTGGTCAACCAATGTACAGTCGTGATTGGTATAATATTCTGATTTTCAATCTATGATGAATATCTAGGGAAAGTACTTTATAAATACATTATTGAATTTTCCTTTTGCAGTATTAATCCTACGAAGATTTTACCCAAAAAAAATCCTACTAAGATTTGACTTTAAAGATTGACAAGGTTCCCTCTTTTAATAAATAATATTAAGTGAAGTAAATTTTATTAATTACAAGGTTTTTAGTTGTGGTCAGATATTCCAATGTGGATTTAATGATGTAGCTATTATAGTTGTTGGATAGAGAGGTGATGGTTTCAAGTTTCAACTAACAACATGTTTTATTTTAGTTCAATTAATCAAATGGAGAAAGTTCTTTTTTTGGTTGTGTCCCTTTGTATCTTGTCACATGCGGTGAAATGACCACTTTGTCTCCAGTCATTTCATCTCCTCATATAAGAGTGTGGTGGGCAAAATCGCTAGGGAACCTGGTCTTTAATCATATACTTCTTATGCAATGGCATGCATCTCTTGTATGTCTTTGCATATCTATAATACTTCAACAATTATCGTGCAATCTTCCATAGCCTTAGATTTTCAACGCTCTGTATCATCATAAATAAGCTCTAATAGAATTAAAACTTGACATGAAAACTTGAGATGAAAGGATTAAATGTCCACAAATTATGCCCCATCTAATCGGCCCGATGGTAAATTTTAATACTTAATTAACTAATTAAGCATGTAGGAAAGGTTCAATACATAATGAGTTGCTTTTAGAGGGATAGGGGAAAGGGAGGAAAAAGTGAAGCTAACCTAAGCATGTAAACTCAATGTGACAAAATAAATAAATAAATAAATAAATAAATAAATAAAAGTGCTCTAAAAAAAAGGAATATAGAATATTAATAAAAAAAATTATTATACACTCTTTTATTATTAAATAAAAAAAAAACTATTTCTAGAATAAGAGCTTGCAAATCATGCTCCATTTAGTTTTCCTTTTTGTTAATCTAAATAACAAGTATTCACTGTTCTAATTTAAAAATGGGAATTGGTTCTCTAAATGGTGAAGTGGACTCTAAATCAGCACCCTTGAATAAATTAGGTTTAGGATTGTATTAATTGCATATCCAATTTCATGACTTAATTTACTCAAATATCCTCAGTGTTGGTATGTATCTTTTTACTTTTCAATTGTCTATGTATGCCCAAGTACCTTCTTGTAATCCTTAGAATTTCATAGCACTTGTATTGCCATTTTGGCAAATTATGTTTGGATTCAAACTCGACACATAAGCTTGGGATACATATGTAGGTCTACCTCGTATCTACAAAATTTGGATCCAATCATATACCAAAATATTTGTAGCCCAATCATTTTTATATTTATTTTTTTAATTTTCGTAAAAAAGGCATCTATTAAAAACAAAAAAAAAAAACATATATTAATATAGCCTCCACAATTAAACTAAAGCAACACAAACCAGTATAAAGAAAAATCCCTACTAAAGATAGACATGGATTACATTAAAAATGGTTTTAAATTTTTTAAAAGTTCGTTTTTTCATATTGGTAGAAAAGTCGAAAAAAATTTCGGGTCTATCCCTCAATAATGGACACCATGATCTAGAGCATCTAATCCTCATAAAATTCACAAAACCCCATCCCCCAATATATCGAAGATCTTGTAATGCTTCTCTCATCTCATCTAAAGTCACGAGGACTCCCCTTTTCATGTTCTAAGGAACCGAGTCCCCAAGAGAACCCTTCCTCTAGTCCAAATTATATTTTTCATGTAGTTTTAGAGAGACTATGGCTTTCTTTGGTATGTATTATATAATTAAGAAATCTATAATTAATATAATATATAATGACATATGCAATTGTTTGGTCTGACACTTATTTATATTTAAAATATATTGATATAATCTAAAATCTACAAATAGTTTAAAAGATGTTTATCATTATTGTGATAATGTATTATTACTTTTCTGTCTAATGGTATTAAATGGTTCTTATTTATGATTCATAATTTACTTTGATAAACGATTTATTATAAATAACTCATAAACATAAATATAAACTATAAGTAAACAAGGTCATTCGGTGAGATTTAACCATCAATCATTTGACTTTTCATTTTTTTATCAAAGGTATTAGGCAATCCACCCAGCAATTAGGTGTCTTTCTTTTTATGTTTCTAGGTTGTGTTTATCTTATTTTGGCCCTTGGCTTCGCAATGTGGGCTCTTATTTCCACTATTTCCCTTTGTAACTTGCTATTTTTTCCCATGAGAATGTTTGAACTTTGCCACTATATGGTTTGCATTAAAAAAAAAATTTAAAAGAAAAAAAAATAAAACAGAAAACAAATAAACAAGGTCTCTAATAATAACATTCAATAATGCAAGACTCTTCAATAATAATTTTTTTTTAAGAGTCAACTTAATTCCATAGTGCATGATTCGTAACTTCAAAACACTAGTCTACTCCATTAAATAAATAAAAAAAAGGCTTTCGAACACAAGTTAATTAATAATTAGTATTTTTAATATAAGATATTAGAATTTTATTGCATATGAAAATATTACATAATTTTATCCGTATCTTCGACACCATTATACTGTATGAAAAAAAGATAACATACAAAAAAAATACCATTTTCTTACAATGGAAAAGTAAATCGACCTAGATCCAAAAGTTAATAAATGATAGGCTGAGAAAAGTTGGTTCACCTAGACAAAATAAAAATAAAAATTATATAACTTGTTTGTACTCGTTTTCATTGACTTTTTATATAATAAAAAAAAAAAAAAATTCTTTTCGGTTGTTATTTTATAAATAATTAAAAGATTTTACCATTGATACAAAAGATAAAAAATAAAATAAATTATGTAATTTTTTATTTTTTTAAAAAAATAAATAAATTTAAAAGAAAAATATTAAATTTATAAAAAAAAAAAAAAAAAAAAAAAAAAATATTTAAAAAAAAAAGTATAAACTTAAAAAAAAATTATATTCGACCAAAACAAAAACAAAAAAAAAAAAAAAAAAAAAAAAAAAAAAAAAAAAAAAAAAAAAAAAAAAATTTATATTTATTTTTTTTTTGAAACCCACCAACACACCCAGAATTTAATTAAAAAGATTTTTTTTAAATTGAAATAAAAAAATATAAAAAAAAAAAAAAAACAAAAAAAAACAAAACAAAACCCAATATAAACATATCAGAATTTCACCCCGAGAGAGAAAAACCAAATCTTTAGAATGGGAATGAAGCTCTTAAAGCAAACTAGAGAAACAACAAAAGTAGATGAAAGCAATTTAAGGAGTAAACTCCTGGAGTGGACCTCGATCTGTTTAATCAATTGAACCTGTCAACCATTATTAATACCATCAAAGACGACCAAAAGGCGAACGTAGGTACTCGTTTCCTACACAATTGTCATGTTGCCCTTGATTCGAATGAGCTTGCTCATGGGATCATAACTTCTTCATTGGATTGTATCTGTCTGCGTCACCCCAGATTTGCCCTCCACTTATATGTCCTTTCTTCTTAGTAATTTGTAGTTTGCAAGTAGCAAATGACCCCACCACTTTTGGAAGTAGTTATATTTTCAATAAGATGTCGATATTTTAATCTTAACATATGAGCACTATCGTTTCTTTGTATTGAACTACATAATACTTCTTAAGGCTTTAATTAAGATGGTGGATTGATCTTTGTGCAAGTGTAATGTTATTCCCTTGTGGTTTAGTGGTTATGGGTTTAAATTTAAAAATATCATTTCTTCAAAATAAGGGTAAAGCTGTGCACATTAGTTTCTCTTTAGACCCTATAGTGACAGGAGCATCATGCACGCACTGGTTAACCAAGTACGTTCATAAAAAAATAAAAAATAAAAAGAAAAAAAGACAGTTACCTCTCTTGTATTATACCTTAATGATAATTGACCCCTAAAGTTTCAGAAAAAAACAAACGATCCTAATTTTTAATGATGTTAAAGTTATATTTTGTAAGGACAACTCTACCTTCGTTGTTTTATCCAATCTTTTGCCAAATTCGTTATCTAATCCCTCTTTTAAATTCATTTTCACCTCCCAACGATGGAAGAATTCCTAAATCTGAGATTAATTTAGCCGTAAAAAGAACTTCTTCTTCCTCAGGCCTCTCTGCAACCTCAAAGTCATCGGTGATTTCTATTATTGGAGAGAGCTCACTCGGTACATTTACAGTATCTTGGTGGGAACGAAGTTCTCAAGCAATATTTGGTTGATTCCCGTGGTTCATCTTCTTCCTTTTCCGGAATTATCTCTCTACTTCTGTGTTAGAAATCTCACTCTTGTAATGGGTTTGAGAGGTCGCGCCTATTGAACGAGGAGTTGATTGAAATATACTAGGTCTGATGAGTCTTCAGCGGAAGCGTGGGAACCAGGACAAGGGTATGGATATCCCTGAGAAGGTTGTCGTTGCTATAAAGGCGTCCAAGGAAATTCCCAGGACAGCCCTTGTGTGGGCTTTGACTCACATTGTTAAGCCTGGGGATTGTATAATGCTGCTGGTCGTGGTTCCTGTTGAGTAGGTTTTTTAAATTCTGCCCTTTATTTTGAAACAAACTTGGTTTGGTGGGAGCAAAACACCAATTCCAAGCCCTTGAATTTCCCATTATTGTCGATAAGTCTGTAATTACCTAAGTGGTTCGGTTGAATGAAGCTTGAGAATCAAAAGTAGAAATGTCTAGGTGACTTGGAATATTTTGAGATTAGTGTTTCTGAGCTTTGACGAAAGTTCTCTTTCTTTTTCCCTGTGCTCGAACAGTGTTAACTTCTGATAATAAGATGATTCTGATGGATTGTGGAACATTTTATTTAATTTCAGGGAGAAAGCTATGGGGTTTTCCAAGATTTGCAGGAGATTGTGCCAGTCTCCATCGAAGGTCTCATTCTGGAACTAGCTCAGACCAAAAGTTTGATATTTTTATTTCTTTTTAGGAATTTTTCCATTGTTTCTGATTTAAGAATCAAAGTTAGTGATCTTCCAATACTACGGCTGATAAAGTATTTTTATATAGGGTAAATTACACAGACATCCCTTATACTGTAGTGAAATTATACAGAACTATCTTGTTTTTATAAAAATTACATAGAATATCCCTCTAACAATGCTATCATACAATCTCACCCACACCGTTACTTTCAACTTAACGGTAGATGGTAAAAAAAAAATTTAGACAAAAATACCCTTACTAAGTGTCTTTTAGACAATTTTTTTTTAAAAGGGTTTATTCTTTTTAGATGTTAAAAAGATTTTTTTTTACCTTCAAAACTTTTCAATTTCATTTATATATATTTTTTTGTGAATTTTTTTATTTTCTTTTTCATTTTCAAAAATGTACTTAGTAAGGGTATTTTCGTCTTAAAAAAAATTTGACCCTCTGCCGTTAAGTTAAAAGTAATGGTGTGGGTGAGATTGTATGATAGGATTGTTAGAGGGGTATTTTGTGTAGCTTTTGTAAAAACAGGTTAGTTCTATGTAGTTTCATTACAATTGAGGAGATGTCTGTGTAATTAACCCTTTTATATATTGTTTCGTTATTGTGTGACTTTGAGGTTTGCAGAGAGACGTGAGAAAGAAGATTGAAAGAGGGTTGTAGAGAGACGTGAGGAAGAAGATTGAAAGAGGGTTGCAGAGAGACGTGAGGAAGAAGAAGGGTTGCATATAAGGGTGTCAACGGGCCGGTCCGGGCCGGTTTCGGTCCGGGCTGAATCGGTGTCGGGTTTTATAAGCCCAGCCCAAAACATGTCCATTAAGAGTTCGGGCTGGGTTGGGCTGCGCTGGACACAATAACTATCGGACTGGTCCGGTGTCGGTTTGTTATCGGGTTGGGCTTATTGAGGTGATTTCGAACTGGTTCGGTCCGGACCGGGTTTATCAAGCTTATCGGGCCTATTTTATTATTTCTATCTATAAAATTAGCATCATTCATTCTATATGCATGTAATTCAATAAATTGTAACAATTAACATACTCTTTTCAACTATAGATTCATATAATCTTTCCGATCAAGAAGTGAACTATAATAGTGTAATATAATCTATCAAAATTTAAAACCATTAAAATTAAGAAACTGGGCCCGGATGGACCTTACCAGTGTTCGGGTTAGATATTATTAGTTCGGGCTAGTTCGGGCTTCTTAACGGGCTGGTCCGGTCTGGTTTTAGTTTGGGCTGAAACGGTGTCGGACTTTACAAGCCGAGACCGAAACCTGTCCATTAAGGTTCGGTCCAGTTGGGTTCGGGTTATATCGGGCTGGCTCGGTCCGTGCTACCGGGCCGGGCCCATTTTTGACACCCTTAGTTGCATATGTCTTTTCTTGAAACTTTGGGAATCAATTGTCATTAAGGTATAGTAGTATAATGGAGGTATCTGTCTTTTTTTTCTTTTATTTTGGTAAAAATACAAGGTTATTTTAGTCATTAAAAAAATGGGTCTCTCACCGTCAGTATTTAATGGAAAATACTAACGGCGTGGATTTAATTGTCTTCTAACAGTGTTTATAGAGGAAATATTTATCTTTTCCTGAAATATTGAAGGTCAACTGTCATTAAGGTATAATACAGTAACTAACTGTCTTTTTCGGATTCAAATCGTCTCATCCCTGAGATTTGGGAGGCGTGGCGGCGAACCCACTGGATGGTCGCCACGTGGGGGTCGGATGAATCCGACCCCTCCGTTCGAGCCGACACTCTCTTGTCGGCTCGGCTTGTCGGCTCGAACGGAGGGGTTGGATTCATCCGACCCCCACGTGGCGACCATCCAGTGGGGTCGCCGCCACGCCTCCCGAATTTCAGGGATGAGACGATTTGGATCCGTCTTTTTCCCTTAAAAAAAAAATCCATTTGTAAGAAAATAAAAACAACTTTAAAGCAATAAAAATGGATTTCCCAAAAATTGGGGATGGATTGATCAAAGTCTTTTAACTTAATATGTTAAGTTTTAACTCACTTGGATTTTGTTAGGTGGTAAAATAAAGCCTTGAAAAACCCAGTGCTATTACAGAGTGTAAAGTGGTGTTGAAAGACCCACGGATCATCTCGTGTTATAGTATCAACATGAGGAATGCAAGCCGGCGGGAGATCGACGAGGAATCCACAGGAAAGGAAGTTCTGAGCCACATTGAGGACCTGGAGATGGGTGAGGTTAGCAATATCTTGGGGGAGACGGCCAGAGAAAGAGTTATTCCGAAGGAAAAGGGTATGGAGACAGGAGCATTTTGAGAGGAAGGGAGGGATGGAGCCATTGAAGTGGTTGGAGCTCAGACTAAGGCCCCGTTTGATAACGCTCCAGTTCCTTACTTCTTAGCTGCGGAGCTAATCCGGAGTAGAATTGCGATTGATAAACACGGTTCAAGTTTTGATTCTCATGGAGTAAACCGCTCCAAAAATATCTCTAGGAGTTAAAAAACTGGAGCTAAAAAAACTTACTTCTCTTGTTCCGGAGCTATTACTATTACTGACTGTCATCACCACCACCACTAGCACTGCCATCATCACCACCACCCCTCCACCGCCACCATCCCCACCAACACCCACAACCACCACCACCAACACCACCACCGCTGTCGCCACCACCACCACCGCCGTCGTCGCCGCCACCACCACCACCACCCACCACTTACCAGTACTGCTGCCACCACCACCCACCACCTTCCACCATCGCCGCCACTACCACCCACCACCTTCCACCATCACCGCCACCACCACCACCGTCGTCACCACCACCCACCCACCACCTACCACCACTGCCACCACTGCCGCCACCCACTACCACCGCCGCCACCATCACCCACCAACATTGCCGCCGCCACCACCCACCAGCACCACCACCACCACCAAACAGTATTATGGAAGCATAGTCTTTTGATTTTGGAGCAGCATTATCAAACAACATTCTATTCCAAAAATCCTCACTCTGGAGAAGAAGTAGAAAATGACTCCGGACTAGAAGTAGCTCCATGGGAGCTGGAGTGTTATCAAACGTGGCCTAAGCCTTCAGATCTCCTGTAGATTAGCGAGACGATCTAGAAGAGGGCCAGAGAGTTGGAAACGAGGTAAGTAGAGCTCACAAACACGGCCATTGTAGCAGAGGATGTCATGCCAATCGCAAGGAGCCGAAGGAGTGGAGGAATCCCAGCCGTTTAGAGCACCAAGAGGGTCGTGAATATTAACCTTGAAGGACGTTAAGGCTTCAATCTCTGCTAGAACTTGTGGACTTCTTAGGATGTAGCAAGAGAAAAAAGCAGAGATAAGCTTCAGGAAGAGGAGGAGAATAGCACTAGATGTAGCCATAGCCATGGATGGATGATGACGCTTTGTTTCTGTTTGGGTTATATTTGTATATTTGGTAGAGATGCTGCGCAGTGGGGAGCGTCTGTTTCAGTTGACAGGTGGTGGGAATGGATTTGCCTGAAAACGTTTGGAGAGGAGGACAGGCCACCGCCATTTGTTGCTGGTACACCACAGTCTTCTCTCTCTCTCATTTGGTTGGGTTGGAGAGGAGGAGACGAATAAGAGCAATCGGAGGGGAAGAGGAAGAAGATGAGTGAGGATTTTCATTTGATTTTGCTTTTTTCCATGTGTTGCGGTAGGATAGTTGTTACAATTTAAATGTTTGGGCCATTGGATGAAAGGCGGGCTTGGCTTGTGACCGGTTTGTCTTGCAATAGATCTTTTCATTATAAAAAAAAAAAAAAAAAAAAAAAAAAAAACTAATATAATTAATAAATATGATCCTATAACATTTTCTATTATTGGGACAAATTACCGGGTTGAATTTTGATTTCATTAAAATCTCAGAAATAACCACAAGATATTCTATTCTGTATCATGATTGGTACCTTTTTCTTTCTTTATCATATGATCAAAACCCCTTTGCCGCCTCCTTTTTTCCACGTAGATGAAGAGCCGAAATCCATTTAAATTCTTGATATCCTCATGTTTACAATAAATATTCAAAAAAATTTATAATGGAAATTTTACTTAGACACCCCCTAACATTTGATTTACTATACAGAATTATTGTATGTCTTTTGGATTTACAGTCCCATATTAAGTTTTCAATTCAAAAGTTCGAACTAATAAATGGAGGGACCCACAAACCGCGGCACCCTGCTAACGGTCCACTGTAGCAGAGGAAGCCTCTCACTTAGATGGCTTCAACCTGTGGCCCTGGCTAACCTCTCGAAACCAACACGGGTGCACCAACGATAAGCCAAAGCACATGCACACACAAGAAGACCAAGTCTCTGAAAGAATGCGCTTAGACCAATATTGAAGCAGAGAATGCAAGTTAAAAGGCTACAGACTCAGAGCAGTCTAAAAGCTCAAAAGTATGCACAAGCTTCGCGGATGGTTGATACCTGAGGTTTTTTTTCTTTTATTAGACAAAAAATGTTTATTACAAGTCCCTCCACACGAGTGGAGCCTTCGGAACTTGACTCTCTATATATACGACCATAGGATTTCAATCTCATTAGCACAATATGAGACTACTAAATGTGGTAGTATATATGGCAATACATGACATTTTTCAAGTGACTAGTCCCTCTTTTGGGTGATTGATCCTTCTTTGGGTGACATATAGTTTTGGGTGACTATAGTCCTTATTCTGTGCAATTGGTGATACAATGTCAAGTTTCTAACTCAAAAATTCGAACTAATAAATAGAGAGAATCTCTATATATAAGACTATAAGATTCCAATCTCTTTAAGAATATATGACTATTCCCAATATAGTACCTTATAACTAACAATGTTAACTTAAAATTTAAATAAACAAAAATACCCTTCTCCTTCTTTCGGTCCCAATTGCAGAGATTGCAGATGGTAATGGCGGAATTGTAGACATCGCAGACGGCAATGGCGGACTCTGCTTTGGCTCACCGAAAGAAGGAAGAAGTACAATAATTCCGGTTACTTTCAAAATTTCCAAGCAGGAAGAAAGCTCCGTATCAACCAAAACCCAACTCTGAGCCTGTCCACAAAACCCAAATTAAAAATTATGTACCTCAAATCCAGAGTATTTAAGAAGAAAACAAAAGAAAAAACAACAAAGGTAAGAACATAGATATCGTAAGAAGAAGAGCAGGCAAGATATGGGATAAGAGGAAGGAGACCGAATCAGAGAAGAAGAAGATTGCAGAAAAAAAAAAATTTACTGAAACAAAATAGCATGAGAGAGTTCAAATGGAGAAAAAACAAAACAGAGTTACGGAAGAGGAAAAGAAAACCGAGAGAATGTGAAACAAATCTATTGCAAATATCAATGGTATTCTTGACATCTCTCATCGATTCCTACTCCGATCATTAGGCGGCAAGTTTTCCATCGACGAAGTTTCAGAAAGTGGATTCTTCATCGAAAACCCTATCTTTCTTCTCCAATTCTTTTTCACGCAAGAACTCCATATTTTCTGTTCTTACTCTTAACAAATTTCAGTGGTTTAATCCTTTGGCTGATTTCCCTTTTTTTTTTAATTTTTTTAAAAGGGAAACAGAGCCTTCTTTCGTAACGTGGTGCAGAAGACACTCAATGGGGGGAGGAACCCCGTTGAGGCCTAAAGTGGACATACTGTTTGCTCTGTTCAACGCGAACAAGAACCCTGTCCGACTTTCGAGAGGAACTACAGTTTTTTCTACCCAAACGAGGTGTACATTATACCCTTTATGGTGGAGAACACGAAACAGTAGGGGCCAGTGGGCTTAGGTCAAGATTCAAGAACGAGAAACCTGCATAAACTCTGCCGCTCAATGTTTGCAATCAACAAAGAACTTGGAAAAGTTGCAGGAATGTTTGAAATCGAAAAGAAGACGAAGGAAGGATTCCTCCTTCGATGGTTGCAGAATTCTTGAAAACGAGAAAAAATGAAGAAACAATAGTAAACAGTTCGTGGGATTTCGTTGGAGAAAAAAGCAACAATGAAGAAATGGTTTTTACCTTTTATCTTAAAAGATTATGTAATTTTACATTGACTTGACTAAGGGTGCTGTTGTTTTCAAAAAAAATTCAGAATTTCTTTGGTCAATTTTAATACCCAAAATCTCACCCGATAATTCGTGTAATTTTTGTCAAAAAAAAAGAAAAAGTTTTGTATAATAAATCAATTGTGGATGTTTCAGTAAATTTCTTAATCTTCTATTGTTTTAGGACCCATTTGATAGCATTCTCATTATCTGATTCCGGTGATTCCGATTCCCAGCCATTTGGAAACAGAATACCATTTGAATACTGGTTCGCTCTCAAAACGGTAGAAAATCACACATTTGGTGCTTGAGATTGAACCGCTCTCAAGCCGTAGAAAATCACAAATTCATGAGCTTCCTTTTTAAGCTCGCGTGGTGTTATCTCGTGAAGGAACGACACAGTTTTTCTTCCCCACTGTGGAGGAACTAAAGAGGGTTTCTGCAATCGAATCTTGAGGTACTCATTTCCTCCTCTTTTTTTCATTTTTTCTCCTCGCGGGTTTCGTCAAAATCCTTTTCTCTTCCCCATCGAAGGCGACAGGAAGACGAAAACGGAGGAGGAGAGGCTCTGCTCGCCCTTCCTCATCCTTCCTTCAGGTAATCTTCTCTCTCCCTCTTTCTTCTCCTCTGCAAACTTCTAGTTTTTCTGATTTCTGAGTTGCAGATTTACCCTTTTTCTTAATCTATCACAAGACAGTTCTATTTTGTATTAAGAGTGAGAAAACTAGGGTGCGATCTAGACGAAGAACCTGGGGTAAATTGATTCTCTAAAGCACGGATCCGGATCAAATCTTTGATGGAAGAAAAGCCATCTAGGGTATCGTGCTCTTCCTAATTTAGCAACTAGTTTGGACGATGAACTACGGGCAAGCTCGTTTAATTTTCGAGCTGGACAAACCAATTACTGTTGTGTTTTATTAGGTTTTGCTATTCGATTGCATTCATCTCATTCCAAACTTGTTCTGCACTAAACAGGTGAAGATGGAAACGATGGAGCTTCGGAAAAGCAATACCGAGACACACGATAGGATCAGCGACCTACCAGAGTGCGCTGCATTCTCTCTAGATGATATTGATCATGCCAGGGCTTTGACACTATCAGACTTTTCTCTCCAGTATGATACTTTCCATTAATGTTTCTTTGACAAGATGAAAGTATTAAACCTGGATGGACCATGCTCTATGCAACAAAATATCTTCAAATGGCATCTCTTTCTAGATAGAGTGAAGAACTGCGTAGTGTTTTCAAAACTTGTTATGCACAAAATATGTGAAGATGGAAACGATGGAGCTCCGGAAAAGCAACACCGAGACACATGATAGGATCAGCGACCTACCAGAGTGCGCTGCATTCTCTCTAGATGATATTGATCATGCCAGGGCTTTGACACTATCAGACTTTTCTCTCCAGTATGATATTTTCCATTAATGTTGCTTTGATAAGATGAAAGTATTAAACCTGGATGGACCATGCTCTATGCAACAAAATATCTTCAAATGGCATCTCTTTCTAGATAGAGTGAAGAACTGCGTAGTGTTTTCAAAACTTGTTATGCACAAAATATGTGAAGATGGAAACGATGGAGCTTCGGAAAAGCAATACCGAGACACACGATAGGATCAGCGACCTACCAGAGTGCGCTGCATTCTCTCTAGATGATATTGATCATGCCAGGGCTTTGACACTATCAGACTTTTCTCTCCAGTATGATACTTTCCATTAATGTTTCTTTGACAAGATGAAAGTATTAAACCTGGATGGACCATGGTCTATGCAACAAAATATCTTCAAATGGCATCTCTTTCTAGATAGAGTGAAGAACTGCGTAGTGTTTTCAAAACTTGTTATGCACAAAATATGTGAAGATGGAAACGATGGAGCTCCGGAAAAGCAACACCGAGACACATGATAGGATCAGCGACCTACCAGAGTGCGCTGCATTCTCTCTAGATGATATTGATCATGCCAGGGCTTTGACACTATCAGACTTTTCTCTCCAGTATGATATTTTCCATTAATGTTGCTTTGATAAGATGAAAGTATTAAACCTGGATGGATCATGCTCTATGCAACAAAATATGCAACAAAATATCTTCAAATGAGATCTCTTTCTAGATAGAATGAAGAACTGCTTAGTGTTTTCTAGCTTCCGCATCTTACAAATGAAACTAAACTTGATTTATTTTTTGATTTATTTTAATAGAAAAGGGAAACTAATTTGTAGAAGAAAGAAAATTTACAGATCTAGCTAAGCTAGTCGTAATCTAATTCGCTTCCTAATGAGTATAGGTTTCAGCTGCAAAAAGAAACTGCCATGGGAAATAGACCCTATATTCTTAACTAGAATCTTGATGAAGTGCATTAGAAAATTTTCCAAGAGCTAATGCTACACCTTTTTTCATAAATGGAGAAGATACAAATTTAATTTTTGAGATGTTAAATATTGTAGATTCAGAAAAATTGGCATTGAAAACCTTCCTACAAGTTCAACCTGTTCTCCTTTAAAACTTTTGGTTAATGTGACTCACGAGAGGTGGTACTAGGGTTGGAATTTATGTCATTAGATAGAGTTTATTATGCAATATATGGGATTAAAACAGTTTTATTTAGGTCAAATAGATTAGAAGTTGTAGTTGGTCGTAATTGCATTTGAACTGCAGTGACGGTTCTTTAATTAAGTAGTGTAAGGGTATTGTCAGAATTTTTATTTCTTTTATGGTTTATTTATAGTTTTATAATTAGTAGGCCTCTCTAAGGATCATTTGTTTTAGAAGAGGTTTTCTACTTTTATTTACTCTAATTGGTGGGTTATGGACTAGTTCAAAGACATTTGGTCTTTTTCTTTATTCAGATTGGGAATGCTAGTTTCTTTTCTCGGTAATTATCTGCTATCCTAATGACATAATAATTACAGCAATACATGGCATCACTTTCAGAACACACACATGAGGCATACAATGTAAACTATGGGGTTAGTTATCTAGTCTTCTTTCAGAATATCATTCTGTCTAATCCTTTAAATATTTTAATAAAAATTAAGGAAAATTTCACTCATCTCCCATGAGGTTTAGGGTAAAGGCAGCCATCCCCATTGTTGTTGTTAATGACACGAACCTCCCCTTATTTGGGAGGTAGGTATCATACAAACCTTATCCGTTATGACTGATCTGTTAGATGTTGACGTGTCTTTCAATATAATTTATTAATGTCAAGAATATCCTTGGATACTCAAAATAAAAAAAATAAGAAAAAATGGACCATGGTTGCCTTCCGTGCAAAAATAAGTGCAAGAATTGACTTGGAAAAGCTAAACCAATGAATTTCAGGCCTCAGATCCATAACGTTCTTGGACTTTCTAGCCGATCAGTCCCATTAGATTTGTTCCACAACTTGCACGAATCTCCTCTCCAAAAATCATCCGATTTGGACTTGAGTTGAGCAAACTGAACCTTGAGAATCCCTTTTTCTTCTCTTTCTCTTCTTTTTCCTTCTTTATTCCTTATACTTTTGTTGGTTATCATAGGTGAGGTTTTAGAGTGCATTGAAAGGTGGTAAGACAACCGTAAAGGTCGAGACGAAAACCTTCATGGGTCTCCGACGATTGGCTGGGATCTCTGGCTGTGGTTCCTCATCCGAATGGTGGTGCGGTGGTGGTTGTGGCGAACTAGCGATGGTAGTCATTGGAGTTGAGATCACTAACCATATGTTATGGTAAAATGATTGAGATCAGTTGAAATTAAGAAAGTATGATCTCGATCTTTTCCGGAATCAATGAAGTATGATCTGGATCTTCATCAGAGATGATGAATCCACTCTCTGAAGAATGAAATTCCGAGCTGTTTCTTTTGTCACCTCTCCCTCTAAAACTCAATTATGCGGATGGCACTCTCGGCCTTTTACTTGTTAATTTCGTGCTCGAGAAGCTTTATAGCTTGCTGAAGAGCATTCCTCTTTTCTTTTGTCCCCAGTCTCTTCAATGAAGTATGATCTGGATTTTGTCCCCGTTTATCCTCTTTCACTCTTTAATTTCCCTTGGGGTTTTGAAGTTTGTTGTCTTTTTCAAATTGAGGGCATTCGCATCCTTTGATTATAAAGAAATATAAATCTCTGAAACTAGGTGGACGAAAATTCAGATTCAACAATGATATGAAGTTTGGTTTTCTTAGCAGGGAAATGGATTCCTTTAACTTCTTTCGTATGAATCCTTTAAACGATTCGTTTTTCCTCCAATTTATACAGACATCGTCATCAGATTCCATGATCAGAGTTGCATCAATTAGAAGGAAGCCCCAGTTTTCCCAATTTATCCATTTCTTCTCGGGCTAAAAGTGGTATTCGGTTCATGTTACGGTTGGAAATTGTTCGTCGATCTGCGCTCTGAATGACCTACAATCACAGAGATGAGACAAAGGAGTTAGGCGCCTAAGCCCCGGGTACACTCCGATGCCTAAGTCAGATTCCCAAAGTAAACAGTCAAGAGACAGCGTAGTGCTATCTCCAGTTTAGAGAGTGGGACGTTGAGAGAGTTTGAGTGATAATAGCTTGTAACTTAGGGCTTACCTTGAGGGATGACCTCTACTTATAGATTGTGAAGAAGCATGGAGGTACCAGGACTCTGGGGAGTAGACTGCCAATAGAATTGCCACGTGTCGCTTTATGGGACACTCATGTGGTAGACTCCGAGTAGGAGTGAGAGACCTTAGCCAAGGAAGCTAGGTCGGTCAGCTCTGGGACTGACACGTGTCAACGTGTGAGAAACGTAGCCGGGTAGGACAATGACTCCGAGCGCTACTGTAGATAATAGCAACCAGACGGCGTAAGGCGTATGCGGCATGCCGGGCACATGAGAGGCCGATGGCAATGTACCGAAGGCCCATAAGCCGAGTGCGAGACACCCCGAGCGGTCGGCTCCGAAGGTGAGGCTTGACACGTGTAAGATTTTAAATGGATGGGATTTTTCCCACCTAACAGTTCTCTACTAGGAAAACATGGCGTTGGTCCATCAATATTCAAGTTGAACCTGTGGACAGAACCCAGATTCTCGCCACAATTAGGACTGAGGAGGGAGGTACTCCCCTACTGCTGCCCTTTCCCTCTTCTCTCTCCTCCGCCCTCTATTCATACTTTATACTCGTTCTCTCTCTCTTCTCCCTCTGAGGAAAAAGAGGGAGTAGAGAAAGGCAGTAGACTCTATGAAGATGAAGTTGAAGAAGATGAAATTGGAGACAATGACGTTTATATTAGTGAATGTAGATGGGATCAGGAAGAAGAAGAAGAGAAGACAAGTTTAAAAAGGACGATGGTGGTGTTTTTAATAGGAGGTAATTTTATCTTTTCCTTTAGTTATCTTAATAGTGTGGGGTGCAGTTGTCATTAACGACGACAATGGGGGGTGATTGCCATTATGGTAAACTTCAGGGCTCCTGTGCAACTCTCTTTTATTGTGCCATGTTGAAGATGATATTGCTATTCCGAGTGTTGGATTTTGTTTAGATTAGCCACTAGTGAAATTTCAGAGTCTAATTCAATAAAATAGTACCCCTTGTGTTGGTAATCATCCTCATGTTTGTCAATTCATGCTTACGGTACTCAAACCGTTACTGTGCACTCATTTGTATCCTGATTTTTTCAACTTTAGTTTCTACTTGGCAAACTTCTTTGGGCTCAAATTTGATTTGTGAAAGGGATCTTGGGGCCTATCTATCTACAAAATTTAGTCCCCAACTGAGCTCCCACATGACAGATTTGGGCAACGATATCCCTTTCCTAGGTGGGTCATAGAAGAAACTATAGCCCTTTGTCTAAAAGCCTACTAAAAACTTTTCTTACAATCCTTTCTCTGTAATTTTACATTCTATAACAAGCTTCATTTTAATATATGGAACTAGCCTCCCACTTGAACAATTATATCATGATGTGCTGAACTAGAAAAAGGGAAATTAAATAAGCTGGTAGAAAAGGGCAGTTTAATCTCCCTTAAAGAAACAATATGTTTAGGTATGAAAAGTTTAATTTTTTTTTAAAGCTTGCATCTTTGTATTATGAGACTAACATGTGATTACCTTTACAAATTCCTTGAGATAAGGTTTTCATATTACGGTTATCAATGCTCTAGTTGACCAACTTAGGGAACCGATAGAGAACAATATGGTCTTCAAAGAATTCAGATGATGTAAGTTAGGCCTCCTGTTGCTCATAAATTATGTGGTTTCTGCAATTGTTGTGCAGGAGCAGCTCAATTATCATGGTTTTGCTTCCAATTCTGGGATAGTGATGCTTAGCCATTTAATATTGGTCTTTGTCAATAAAACTGAACTAATGGCTTGTTGAAAAATAATATTTGTTGGGATAAACATGTTGCTTGTGGTTTTACTCAATATTGGTGGAACAAGTTCTAATATTGTCATCTATTTACTCCTTTCACTTTGAAGGTTCTACCACTTTTGGAGTTCGGCTTTGAAGGGTTGCGAGAAAGTTTGTCTTCTCCACTCTACAATTTAAAGCATTTAACAGTTCAAACAGATTTGATCAATTACGCACTTGCTGGATTAGTTTGCTTGTTGAGGAGTTTTCCTAACCTAGAGGCTTTTTCCATAGATTTTTATTATGATTATTTTTTTTTTTGGATTGGTAAGGAAATTAATTCTAGTTTATTCCATCTTATTTTTAATACTATTTATGCATGTTTTTTTTTTGGGGGGGTAAAATTTATACATGGTTTATAGCTAATTGAATAGTTTTTTATGTGGCTTTGTAGAAAATATGTAATGGCTTCGCAACCAATGAGACTTGCGTATTTTTGAGCTTGATGAGAGTGAATTTTGTGAGTCACAATTGCTTATCTTTCCTTGTTTAACTCATCTTGAGAAAGTTGAGATTAATGGATTTGGTGCACGAAAACGTGAAATGGGGCTAGTAAAATATTTGCTCCATAAATCGTTTCTTTTGAAGGAAATGGTTATAATGCATGAAAAATGCTACAATGATGAGTTGGAGTTCTTAAAGTTCGTGTTGTGTGTGCGGGTATGCCGTGATGTGCATGTGCCACGGCCTACTGCTGCTGTTTGCATGTGGCATGGCCTGCGGGCCTTGCTGCTGCTTGCTTGTGGTGCCACGGCCCTCGGCCAGGCTGGCTGCTGTGATGGCATGCCACCTCGGCATTGTGGGTCCCATAAACAATTTTCTCTCTCCTCTTTCTCTCTCTTGATTTCCTCTCTCTTTTAAGAAACACTGTCATAAACACTGTCATATCATCTGTAACATAGCCACATCTGTCACATCACTTGTAACATAGCCACATCGCCGGTATCACTGTCAGCTTGCATGTGGGATCCGCAGAACCTCTGTCTCATCAAACTTGGCCCAGTTAGCCCAATTTGCCAATAATTACAATACGAAGGCCAACAATTGATGGCTATCATTTGAAAGGCAGTTAACAAAAAATTCTATTGGTAGCTACAAGTATGGATGCCAATAATGGCCTGTTTTCAATTGCCTTCAGTTTTGTGAAAAATGAGAACAAAAGCTCTTGGACATGGTTTCTGAGAACACTTTCAGATGCACTTTCATATGACCTTCTTGGACATCATCTCACTTTCATGTCAGACAACAAAAGGTGATGTGTTTTTTTAGTTGATATTTTTTTGGCTTCTTGTGTAGTTAAGTATAGTTCCAATGGATAGCCTTTGACATGTTTTTTTTTCCCTTCTTGTACTATTATAGGGCTTATCTAAGGCAATTACAGAAATTTTTCCTTCTGCAAACCAAAGACTATGCTGTAGACATCTATACAACAACTTTTAGAAGAAATTTCCTAGTTTCTTATTAAGAAGACTGTTCTGGACAGCATGGAAGGCATATAATGCCATAGAGTTTAACAAAGCAATGAATGATACAAGAACAACTAAAAAGGAAGCATATGAATGGATGATGAGAAATCCGATGTCATCATGGGCTAGACACGCATTTGATCATATGATTGTTAGTGACCATGTCACTAACAACATGTCAGAGTGTTAAATAATTGGATACAACCTTGTAGAGGAAAACCTATTCTGACTTTGATTGATGAAGTCAAAATAAAGCTTATAAATAGGATGCAAGATAGGTATAAATGATTTCAATGGGAGGATAACACCTGCTTTCATGAAGAAGTTAATGTTTGCTCAAGATGCATCTAGGAATTGTCATGTCATGTCTTGTAGACCAAAGGAGTTTGAGATCAATGATGGGCACAGTAGGTATATAGTAGATATAAAGAAGAAAACATGTGAGTGCGCTACATGGGAAGTTAGTGGGCTTCCATGTAAGTATGTTATAGCTGCAATCCTGTTCATGAGGGGTAATGTGGAGGACCATGTTTTCTCATTTTTTTGAATTGAAAATTTTTTGCTTTCCTACTCTGAGTTCATTCATGTTATGTCTGGCTTAGACATTATTATGATTAATGAACATGAGCCTATAATACAACCACCTAAATATAGAAGGAGAGCTGTTAAGCCAAGCATAAAGAGGAGGAGAGCAGTAGAAGAGGATCCAGTAACTGAGTTTAGAAAGAGAAATGCTACTATCATTGTTTCTATTGCAAAAGAATTGGTTACAATGCTCGGTCCTGCAAGAAGTAAAAGGAAGGTTCTTCTCAACATGATGCTTCTCAATAACAAGGTTATTCTCAACAGAAAACACAGGTAACATCCATTCTTGGCTGATGAAGAAGCTAGTAAGTAAGTTGTTCCTTTATTAATTATGATATCCATCACCCTTTTCCTTTTCTTCAGTTCCTTTTCCTTTTCTCCAGTGGGTTTTCTTGGCTGAACTCCCTAAGATTTCACAACTTGGGTATTTGATAATTCCACTCATACTAATTTCACAATTTGCTTTCCTTGATATATATCTCCACCATTAAGATTTGATTTTCTATTGTCTACTCATTTTTTTTCCTGTTTTTTGTCTCTTCTCTTGTTTTAACCCGGGTGTAAGCACCCCATTTTTGCCACCCTATGCATAAGTGAACCAATATGGCAGGTTTCTGACCTTTAATCCAAAGGTTGGTGATTCTCTAATGAACCCCACAGTAGGGTCATAGGCTATTACCTACTTGGATGAATAGGTCGTGAAATTATCTTCGAAATGAGACCGGAATCATCAAATTCTGACGTCAAACAAGGAAGATATCGTAGTTTGAAAATGTAACGACATTTACGTAATTATCGTATCATGCATGCATTATCAATCAAACTTCAAGACATCATATCTTGGTCATCTGATATCGGAATCAGATGATTCAAAGGTCAATATTCCTTATTTTCAGTCCTCTTCAAAGTGGACGTAAAAAAAATCCCAGGTAGAAGTCACCAGTGGGTCCCATGCAAGATTACACATGGAAATGATTATTTAATTTTCAAAAATTCATAAGTTGACCATTTCATTTCCAAATGAGATGATTCAAGCTCCAATATTCCTTATTTTTAATATTCTACAAAGTGAATGTAGAAAATTTAGAATAGATGCTATCGAAAAATTTCATATGGAAGGGTGATAGAAATGGACTATGAAATGTCAACCTTAGTCCAAACCAGTTTAATCCAGCTTAGTCTAACTTAGCTCGGCCCAGCTCAGACCAATCCAGACCAAGTTATGTCAGTCCATATGCATGCATTTCTTTTATATATGTATAATGTATAATATATTATTGTATATATTATTTATATATATATTTTTATTATATTTTATATATATATATATATATATATATATATATATATATATATATATATATATATATATATATATATATATATATATTAGGAAAGAGAGAGGAAAGTGAGGCCGTGGAAAGAGAGAGAAAAGAGAGGCCATAGGAAAGAGAATGGGAGAAAGAAAAAGGAAAGATAAAGAAATAAAAGAAAAAAAAGGGGGAAAAGATTCCCCTTCACGTTTTCTAGAAAGAAAACGTGAAAGAGAGAGGGAGAAAGAAAGAAAAAAAAAAGGAAGGAAAGAAAAAGGAAAGAAAAAAAGAAAAAAGGAGAAAAAGAAAAAAAAAAGAAAAAAGGAAATGTTTTCTAAGAAAGAAAACGTGAAAAGAGAGGGAGAAAAGAAAAAAAAGGAAGGAAAAAAAGGAAGGAAAAGAAGGAAGAAGAAAAGGAAAGAAGAAAGAAAGGAAAGAGAGAAGGATTTTTCTAGAAGAAGGAAGGAGAGAAAGGAAAGAGAGAAGGGGTTTTTTAGAAGAAGAAGGAGAAAAAGGAAAGAAAGGATGAAGAAAAAAATGTGGGAATTAAGGAAGAAAAGAAAGGAAAGAAGAAAAAATGAAAAAAAAAAAAGGATTTTCTAGAAAAAAAAAAAAAAAAAAAAAAGGAAGGAAGAGAGAAGAAGGAAAGAGGAGGAGAGGATTATCTAGAAGAGGGAGAGATAGAGAACGTGTGGAATAGAGAAGGAGAAGAGAAAAAGGAAGGAAAAGAAGAAAGGAAAGAAGAAAAAGGAAGAAAAAAAGAAGAAAGGAAAGAAGGATCTTCTAGAAAAGGAGAGAAAATTATAAATAGGCAAGAGAAGAGAGAGGAGGCTCTCTTTTCCCAGACCATAGAGAGAGGAGAATGTGATTGAGGGAGAGGAAAACGTGAGTGAGAGAGAGAAAATGTGAGAGAGGGAGAAAAAAGAGAGAGAAAAGAGAAAAGAAAGAAAAGAGAGAAAGAGAAGAGAGAGAGAAGCAGAAGAGAGGAGAAGGAGGATTCACATTCAAAGGGGTTGATACAACCTCCAATCACCCTTCATCAACGATTTCGTTCGATTTGAGCCCAAGGTTAGTACTCTAAACAAATTTAGAGGTCGTTAGAATGCTCGAATGACAATTTTGCCTGAAAAAGGCTAATTTCCATGAAATCTCAATCATGAATGCTCTATTACATGCTTGTTAATATTAGGATGCCTATGTCTAACATTTTTCATGAATGATAATTTGTCTAAGCTATTAAATGATGAATTTTTGAATGATATACAATGATGTTTGATGTTTTTTGCAAATTTCATAAAATGGTTTTCTGATCTGAAAATTCCAGATTTAGGGTTCAAACTTAGGACGTACATCATATGTATTTTTTCTAAGATTTTGAAGCCAAAAAATTTATGGGAGTCTCTATGATATGTTATAAGACTACCCTAAAAATTTCGTTCCATTTGGAATTGGGAAAATATATCAAAAAATTTATCTTTGACATTGCTATTTTTCTCGAATGTAATGCAATCCTCCATCAGAAAGTCTCTAGACAAAGGACTTATTGCCATAATCAGAAAATCCACTTAACATAAACTTTTTAGACATGAATGTCTTCTAAAAAATAGCATTGGTTTCATATTTTTTCCATTTTGTTTTGAATTGATATCAATTTTTAAGTGCATAGTGCTTTGATTTTGAATCTGTCATGATGTACTGATTTGCATGATTGAAAAGAGTCATTTTTCACAAAAAAAAATATACTGTTTTAACTTGTTTTTCTTAATGAAATTTTATATCAGACAGTTATCTACATAGACATATGTCTGTATTTAATTTTCATTAAGAATAGAATTTTATTTGGAATTTATGGTGCAACTGGTCAAAAATCTGGAACAGATTTGATCAATGCACATGTTTGGTCTTAGGGAATATCTTTGACCTATTTTTGCTTTCTGCTGGGATTCAAATCCTTCATATGACATATAATATATTAAGTCATCTTTCTACAAAAAAAAGTTGAGATTGATTTGAGTTTCGAAAGACCTACTTATGGTCATTTTTGTATAATGTGACAAATCTGAATACAGTTTATAGTTTTATCCATTATCTGAAACATTGTGTTACAATTTTCACAGTTTTGAGTCATTAATCTTCCCAAATTTTTTCATAAAAATTGTAATTTTTTCAAAGAACATTGAACATTTGTTTGTTTTGATAATTTTACACTTTTCAAAAAAAGTTTCATTGATGTCTCATTCATTATAACATCAATGATTGTTTAAATGAATTATGCTATATTTGGATAAATGACTATATTTGGAGCATTCATATGCTTTGTTTGGATTGTGCATACCATGTTTGCCACATTTCATGTGTTGCTATTTTTGGTAGAATAGATAAATTTTTACCATATTTTAGCAAAATCTTAATTTTTTTAAGTCTTACTATGCTTAGAAAATAGCATATAAGATCTTTCTTTTTTTTAAAAAAATTCATGTCATATATGCATTCTATGATTGGTACTTACCATATTGATATATAGATGCATATTAGATCTTGCATATTAGATCTTGCCATGCTTAGATCTTGCCATATTAGATCTTGTCATATTAGATCTTACCATATTAGGTTCTTGCTTTATTTGCAATACATGCCATATTAGGGAGATTTTCATAATCTTATTATATGATATGATAATTACCATAAATATCATACATGTCATGTTTACAATATTCCTTTTTTGGTAATAATTTAATTTATGCTGCACCCTAGTTGAACTGCCATATCTGTACACCTAGCAAACATATTAGGTGTGGGGACGTGCATTTAGGCACCCACATTATTGGGAAGGGCATAACGAGAATAATAAAAATCTTAATAAAGAAAGAGAATACTTTGTCAAACTTTTCAAAATTAGAACTTAGGTTGAAAAGGGTAATTCAGGATGATTTTCACCTCTCAGTAAACCCTAAACCTAGAATAGGTTATAAATCCTAAACCTAGAATATGTTCTCACATTCTAACCTAGAACAGGTTATCATTTTTTGAACTACGTGGATTCTGATTCTTAGGTCAAACCCAGGATACGTAGGCCATTTGGGAGAAACCTAAATTTGGATCCACACCTTGGTCCACTTGGACTATCCATAGATCCACTAGGATATCTACCCATCAGTCCGAACTACAAGGATTCTGATTCCTAGGGCAAACCCTAGAATACGTAGACCATTTGGGAGAAATCCAAATTCGGATCCACACCTTAGTCCACTCGGACTATCCATAGATCCACTAGGATATTTACCCCCATTTCGACCCAGAATGGGTTATCAGTCTGAACTACGTGGATTCTGATTCCTAGGGAAAACCCTAGGATACATAGGCCATTTGGGAGAAACCCAAATTCGGATCCACACCTTAGTCTACTCGGACTATCCATAGATCCACTAGGATATCCACCCATATTTTAACCCAAATAGGGTTATCAGCCCGAACTACGCGGATTCTGATTTCTAGGGTAAACCCTAGGATACGTAGGTCATTTGGGAGAATCTCAAATTCGAATCCACACCTTAGTCCACTTGGACTATCCATAGATCCACTAGGATATTTATCCACATTTCAACCTAAATAGGGTTATCCACATTTCAACTCATAATGGGTTATCCACATTTCAACCCAAATAAGGTTATTCTCAGATCCACTAGGACTATCTATCAGTCCACATGGACTATCCAGATCCTAACCCATAGGATTTCTCATCCATTCAAGCATAAACTTCAACTTGAACAGAGAACTTAATCATGCACAAGCATAAATCACAATCATAAAATTTAATCACACCTGAACTACGATGGTGAACCTGATTTTCGAAATAATTCCATAATATGTAGGCAATCTGATGGATACAGATTCGGTTCAATGATATCAAACCCCTTGGTTTGGTTTGGTTTAACAGATAGAGTCTAGCATAGGAAAGGTATAGGAGACCGATTTCGATCGGGCGGTTTGGGTGCCTAACCCCTTCCCATAACCGTAACCTGACGCTTATCCAATCTCTGATGGACCAGAAATCCAATCTAAGGGTCATGAGTCAATCAAAGTTTTACCTTGGGGGGTGAGATTTCACATTTCTAAGGTCCTAGACCTTAATCTAGGTGGCGACTTCTAAGATTTCCATCTTTGTCCTCACACCGGGAATGGGGATCACCAACTACTTCATAGAAATATGTGGTTAAATTTAGCAGTTTTGCTTTGATTTCCAGCTAGCTGTAACAATCTCTGTTCCTAGAGCTAAAGATTCTTTTGTTTCTATATTTCATATGGCCTTCATTACTTTGCCTCTATTTTGAGATAAAGCATGTATGGTCTCTTTTAAAGTTTTATTTTTCTGAATTTTCATTGCTATTAATTTTTATCTTAAATGTGATTATGTAGAGAAAAAGAAAAAAAAGGAATGAAGGTACTTCTCAAGAAGAAGGTGCTATTCAAGAAGGAAGATCCACTACACAGGTAGCATCTATGCTTACATAAAAATCCCAATCAATTTTTTTGTTACTAATATTCTTCTTCAAGGTGATTATGTAGAGAAAAAGAAGAACAAGGCAAGAAGGTCCTTCTCAAGAAGAAGGTGCTACACAAGAAGGAAGATCCACTACATAGGTAGCATCTATGCTTACATAAATCCCAATCAATTTTTTTGCTACTAATATTCTTCTTCAATGTGATTATATAGAGAAAAAAAAGAACAAGGCAAGAAGGTCCTTCTCAAGAAGAAAGAGCTACTCAAGAAGGAAGATCCACTACACAGGTAGCATTTATGCTTACATAAAAATCCCAATACTATTTTTTTGCTACTAATATTATTCTTATATGTGATTATGTAGAAGAAAAGACAAGATGCACCTACTGGATCACAAATGCAAACTAGATCACAATCGTCTAAGACATCATCTATACAACCGAATAGACAGGCAATTGCAAAGGGAAGAATGGTTGAGAGGGCTGCAAAGTTCAGGGAATCTTGGGCCGAAACACATAAGAAATAGATTAGAAACAGTGAAGGTTTTTTTAACTGGGACATATGTCATAATTTGTAACTTTAAGTGAAGGTTTTTTGTGATGGTTTTTTTTTTTTTTTTTCATGCATTATATATAGTGATGATATAGTGATGGTTTTTTTTTGATGATTTTTCATGCTACTTGCAGTGATGGTATTTTTGATGGATTAGAAGAAACTTTTCATAATGTACAACATATAACAATAATTTTCAGTGATGATCTTGTATGAAGTTGGTTTTTTTTGGAGAAGATAGTTGGAAGTATGAACAATTTGGAGACCATGTTTTTCAGTCTTTCATTCTCTAGTTCATTCCTGTTTCAAGCGACCTTTTAATGCTTCTATCTTCATTGGAACTTTGTTTTTACACTTTCAAGATTCAAGAACAGTTCCATGACATAGACAAGCATCAATATACACTTTTTTTTCTCTCTTTTTATCTTTCATTTCCCACAAAAATCCCCTTTCCTTCTCACCTTAACCTTACTGTCTGATGTTCTGATATAGTCTCATGAATTTTCACTAATCTAGGCATACCGGTCGACGGTTTTTGCCTATACCGGTCGACCGGTATCTCCCAATGGTGCGACCGCTATGTCTCGGTCAGAAATTTGGTTCTGACCGGTCGACTATACCGGTCGCAACCCTGTATACAGAGGTGCGACCGGTATCTTGCGACCGGTATGCACCAGAAAAGTTGGAAAAAATTTTCTAAAGTTTTTTTTAAAAATTGTGTAAATTGAAATTTTACTTCTTGACTATTTTCCCTTGTATTATGCAAGACTAACACTACTATTATTGAGGTTCTCACGTGTTATGTCTTCTTCTCAGATCCAAATAAAAAATAGTCTGAGATGGTGGGAGGAAACGGTCGTAGGGGTCGAAAGCGTCATCAGGCCAGGATGCGCCTAGAGGAAGAACAGGTCGAGCAAGACCATGTTAGAGAGCCAAGTCTGGAAGTGGAGGAGGAACAGGTCCTAGAAGTACCAACAAATTTACCTGGGCCGCCCCACAGGGATTCTGAGACCATTGTTACAAACCTGGTCTATTAGATGCAAGCTCAACAAAAGGAATTCCTGAGCGAGGTACTGAAGATGCTCAGGCCAACAGGTTCTGTTCCCACGGGAGGTACGCCTGAGTCTGGAGAGAGAAATACTTCACAACCGATGTAGGGTAGCCCAAGACCGATGGGCCAAGCACAGAACATACCACCACCGCATCAGTTCCCGTCGCATTCTGCTTACCAGGGAGCTTATCCGTACCCACCACCATGGTACGGAGCAGACACGCAGGGACAACACGATCTGAGTAGGGCGGTGGATAGATTCCTGAAGTTGAAGCCTTCATCATTCACTGGTAGAACGGGGAAAGCATTGTGGCCAGCACAGTGGGTTACAGAGATGGAGAAGAATTTCCGTCTGATGACATGTACAGAAGAGGAAAAAGTTTTATTTGCTACTCACATGCTAGGAGAAGATGCAAATGCTTGGTGGAATTCTACACGGGCACATCTGGAGACTAAGTATACACTGGTGGGTTGGGAAGTGTTTAAAGCTGCCTTCTTCGATAAATATTTTTCGAAGAGTTTCAGGGATCAAATGGAGAAGGAGTTCCTCAACCTACTGCAATCTCAGTCGACCGTAGATGCTTATCAGCAGAGGTATGAAGAACTATTCTTCTTCGCACTGGCAAGTATGCAAGAGGAAGAGACCAAGACACGTAGGTTCACTATGGGACTACGTGGAAGCATCAGAGAGCACATATTGGGTCTGGACAAGAAGATCTACAATGAGGCTGTGCAGGTTGCTAGAGTGATAGAGTCAAGTCAGAGGGACAGCTTCTTTGCTCAGAACAGGGGAGTGAAGAGACCTGCTAGTGAGAGTTCGGGTGACGGAAATACTAGACCATTCCGTCCATACAGGGCTCAGACCGCTACAGTGCCTGCAAGGAACAATGCGGCACCACCTGTGCCACAGAATGCCGGATACAACCCGAATATAAAGTGTTTCAACTGCCAGCAAGTGGGTCATATTGCAAGGACCTGCACTCTACCTAAGAAGCAACCGCCCCAGCAAGGAAGTGTTTATGCGGTCAAGAGGCAGCTGCATCACCTGATGTGGTCACTGGTACGACTCTATCCCTTACTATTTGACTTATCTTTATCATTTGTGTGTATGCGCATATAGAACTAAGGGATGATAGAAAATTCCAGGAATTGTAAATGTAGCTAGTATACCCGCCAGAGTATTATTTGACTCTGGGGCCACGCACTTCTTTGTTTTGATTTCTTTTGGGAAGCGAATGGAGTTACCAATCAAGCATTTGAACCCAAGCTTAATAGTTCGCTCTCCACTAGGAGTCGAAGTGGCCTTGATCGAATTTTATGGACCATGTACTGTATGTATTGAGGGCCGAGACTTAGAAGCAAGCCTAGTAATACTCGAGATGACAGACTTTGATGTCATTTTGGGAATGGATTGGCTAGGCCATCATTCGGCCATCCTATTATGTGGTGAAAGGAAGCTTGTGCTTACTGACAAAGAGGGAAGGGAGTATAGTTTCGCTGGGGTCAAGTTATCTAGGAAGCGGAAGCTGATTCTCTCCGCCCTAAAAGCTAAGAGATGCTTGGAGAAAGGGGGAGTGGGGTATCTGATATCTGTAGTCGACATCACTGCCAAGGTGCCAAAGATGGAAGATCTAGAGGTGGTACGAGAGTTTCCAGATGTATTTCCAGAAGATCTCCCAAGTTTACCACCAGACAGGGCTACAGAATTTGTGATAGACCTTATGCCAGGTTCGGCGTCGGTGTCTAAAGCACCCTACCGAATGGCCCCGACCGAGTTAAAGGAGTTGAAGACCCAGTTACAAGAATTGTTGGATAAGGGCTTCATACGACCTAGCATATCGCCTTGGGGAGCACCTGTATTATCCGTCAAGAAGAAGGATGGAAGTGTAAGGCTGTGTATTGACTACCGTGAACTGAACAAGTTGACGATCAAGAATCGGTATCCTTTGCCTAGGATCGATGACTTGTTTGACCGGTTCATGGGGTGCAAAGGTTTTCTCAAAGATCGATCTCCGATCAGGGTATCACCAATTGAAGATCAAGGCCGGAGATATTCCGAAGACTGCTTTTAGAACGAGGTACGGGCATTATGAGTTTCTAGTTATGTCTTTCGGGTTGACCAATGCTCCAGCGTCGTTTATGGAACTGATGAACCGAGTGTTTCATGATATGTTGGACACTTCGGTCATCGTATTCATCGATGACATATTGATCTACTCTAAGGACATGGAGAGTCATACAGCACATTTGAAGGCAGCCCTACAACGGTTGAGACAAGAAAAGCTTTATGCTAAGTTCAAGAAGTGTGAGTTTTGGCTGAAGGAAGTGGCTTTCTTGGGCCATGTTGTATCTGAAGACGGTATCAAGGTTGATCCAAGTAAGATAGCTGCTATAGTAGGATGGGAAGCACCAAAATCTGTTGCGGAGATTCGTAGCTTCCTTGGGTTGGCTGGTTATTATAGAAGATTCGTGGAAGATTACTCCGGGATCAGTTGTTCCACTCACCGATTGACCAAGAAGGGAGAGAAATTCATATGGACGGATGAGTGTGAGAAGTGCTTTCAGACTTTGAAGTCAAGACTAGTCTCTGCACCTATCTTGACCATCCCAGAACCAAGCGTACCGTTTACTTAATACACGGATGCTTCAGGGTTGGGTATCGGGTGTGTATTGATGCAAGGAGAACAGGTGATTGCTTATACATCAAGACAGTTAAAGGAGCATGAGAAGAACTATCCTACGCATGACTTAGAGCTAGCAGCGGTTATTCATGCAATCAAGACTTGGAGACACTACTTGTACGGTGAGAAGTTTCAGATCAAGTCAGATCACAAGAGCTTAACTTATCTTTTCACTCAAGATTATGATTGTGACATCCAGGGTACCATCCGGGTAAAGCAAATGTCGTGGCTGATGCCCTAAGTAGAAAGTGGGCATCGAAACCTGAGGCAGGACCAAGTACAAATGCTGCATTATGTGTCGCAGCTTCAAGTTCAATCGAAGGTGATGAAGAGTATATTATAGAGACTGCAGAAGATCCAGTTGAGCAAGGCTTAATTCATAAGTTCACTATGATGTTCGCCGCATTGAAGATCTCACCGGATCTAGTTGATGAAGTCAAAATAGCAATCCTACAGGATCCACATCTCAAGACAGTGCAAGAAGAACTTAGAGAAGGGTACGAGCAATCCTGACTTTACCTTGGATTCAGACAAGGTACTCAGGTATCGTGGACGGTTATGTATACCCGAGAGTGAAGACTGCGATATCGAGATCGAGTTATGATCAAGCTCATTACACTCCAAATTCGGTACATCCAGGGAGTACCAAAATGTACCATGACTTGAGAAGATTATATTGGTGGAGGGGTATGAAAGCAGATATAGCTCGTTTCGTGTTCCAGTGTCTGAATTGTCAACAAGTTAAAGCGAAAAGGCAGAGACCCGTAGGTTTGCTACAGCCATTACCAGAACCTGCATGGAAGTGGGATTGCATTACCATGGATTCCGTCACTGGCCTACCTTTGACACCAAGGTCAGTGGATGCAGTTTGGGTTATAGTAGATCGACTCACCAAGACAGCTCGATTTATTGCGGTCAGACCTCAGTATACCATGGAGAAGCTGGCCAAGTTACATGTGGATAATATAGTCAGACTTCATGGCGTTCCAGAGAGTATAGTATTTGACAGAGATCCCCGTTTTACATCAAAGTTCTGGGAAGGATTACAGAAAGCTATGGGAACAAAGTTGAAGTTCAGTACAGCTTTTCACCCTCAGACGGACGGACAGTCAGAGCGAACTATTCAAATTTTAGAAGATATGCTCCGAGCTTTTGCATTTGATTTCAAGGGAGCTTGGGATGATAAGCTATCACTTATCGAGTTCGCTTACAACAATAGCTATCAGGCTACAATTCAGATGGCCCCATATGAAGCACTCTATGGGAAGAAGTGTCGTACACCTCTGTTATGGAACGAGATGGGAGAAAGAAGAATTGTAGGATCGGAGTTTGTTGAAGAAACTTGCCGAGTGATTGATCAAATCAAGGAGAGAGTAAAGACGGCTCAAGTTCGACAGAAGCACTATGCGGATAATCGACGTCGAGATCTGGAGTTTGCAGTGGGTGACAAAGTGTTCTTGAAGGTATCACCGGTGCGAGGTCTGAAACAGTTTGGTAAGAAGGGGAAGCTTTGCCCCAGGTATGTGGGACCGTATGAGATATTGACCCGACGTGGTAAGGTAGCATATCAATTGGCTCTACCACCATCTATGTCCAGCGTTCATAACGTGTTCCACGTATCATTACTGAAGAAGTATGTCAGAGATCCATCGCACATCTTGTAGGTGAGTAATCATTGATGTGGATATTCCAATGGATAGAGTGAGGTGAAAGCTCACAGACCCAGACCGATACTGTAATTGAGGAAAGAGGGGAATGCTCCCAGTAGAGAGGTGAAAACTCACAAACCCAAACCGATACTGGTAGAAGTACCTCCTCAAATTATTTGAGAGGTTACTTAAGAGGAGCAATCAGATCTCATGGGCAAAGTTTCTCCAGTTGTAAAGCATACTTCTATTCGTGTGTTGCTTGCCATGGTTGCTCTACATGATTTGGAGCTTGAGCAGCTTGATGTCAAGACTGCATTTCTGCATGGTGAGCTTGAGGAGACGATTTACATGTCTCAGCCAGAGGGATATTCCGTGGAAGGTAAAGAAGATCATGTTTGTAGATTGAAGAAATCTTTGTATGGCCTGAAGCAATCTCCAAGACAGTGGTACAAGAGGTTTGACAGTTTTATGCTTAGTCATGGGTAGTCGAGATGTACTTATGATAGTTGTGTGTACTACATGGTGTTGGGAGATGGTTCTTTTGTATATCTTTTGTTATATGTAGATGACATGCTCATTGCTGCAAAGAACATGTCACATATTCAAGTTTTAAAGAGATAACTCAGTGATGAGTTTGAGATGAAAGATCTTGGTGCAGCGAAGAAGATCTTAGGGATGGAGATTCGGAGAGATAGAAAAGTTGAAAAATTATATCTCTCACAAAAGAGTTATATTGAGAAGGTGCTTGAGCATTTTGGGATGAAAAAGGCCAAGCCTGTTGCTACTCCTTTGGCTTCCCACTTTAGGCTTTCAGTTCAAGACTCACCTCAAAGTGAAGTCGAGAAGAAGGAGATGTCTCGAATCCCGCACTCCAGTGCAGTTGGTAGCATTATGTATGCCATGGTTTGCACTCGTCCAGACATTGCACAAGCAGTCAGTGTAGTAAGCAGATACATGGCTCAGCCAGGGAAGGCACATTGGCAGGCAGTAAAGTGGATTCTTAGGTATCTCAGAGGTACTTCAGATTTGGGTTTAGTCTTTGATTGCAGTGCTTCGAGAACCTCAATTGTAGGTTTTGTAGATTCTAACTTTGCAAGTGATCTTGATAAAAGGAGATCTTTGACTGGTTATCTTTTTACGCTTTCTGGTTCAGCTATTAGTTGGAAATCAACCTTGCAGTCAACAATGGCTTTGTCTACTACGGAGGTAGAGTACATGGCAGCAGCAGAAGCTGTAAAGGAGGCCATTTGGTTGAGGAATCTCGTGAGTGAGCTTGGGCTTCAGTAAGAAGCTAGTTCAGTTGTCTTTTGTGACAATCAGAGTGCGATACATTTGACAAAAAACCAAGCATATCATGAGAGGACAAACACATATTGATGTCAGATATCATTTCATTCGTGAAACAGTTGCCGAAAGGAACATCACGGTGAAGAAGGTTAATACTGCAGACAATCCAGCGGATATGTTGACTAAACCGGTTACGGCAATCAAGTTCAAGCATTGCTTGGATTTGGGTGGCATTCGCACTTAATTAGTAGCCCATGTTGGGGAATTGGTGGCGAGAGGAGAGGTGTTCACTAGTTTCGGTTCTGAAGTGAATAATTCTTTTTCACATCTCTTGTTTCTTACACCGAGTTAGTTCACGTAAGCTTAGAGATATGTTTGAGATATTGTTCGACTTCTAGATGGTTTGAGGTTTTCAAGCCAAGGTGGAGATTGTTATTTTGTGGCTTGAAATTTGGGTCTTTTATGGTTATTATGGATCATATCATATCTTCATTTTTTTAGTTAAAAAGAAAATAGAAAAGTTGTGGGAAAATGATTCTCTATTCCCTCAATTACTTTTCTCCCATAAATATAATTGTGGGAGAGGGAATAGTTAAGGATTTTTTCTGACCTAGCCGCAAAACGTAAGAGGAAGAGAGAAAAGGAGAGCAACTAGGGTTCTTATTCAATGTTGAAGTTGGTTGCAATCTTGTGTATTCGTGTCACTCTATAAGATGCACTTTGTAATCTTCTTCTTATTGATCTAGTGAAAATCTCTTCTCGTCCGTGGATGTAGATCACATTGATCGAACCACATAAATTTCTCGTGTCTTTATTCTTTATTGTTTATTAGAATTTCATACTGCCATTACCTGCGTTTTTTCCGCTGTGTTTGTCGTAACACCATGCAATGTGATACACTTGAGGAAACTTATCACATATTACATAACTTACAAACTAAAGAAAAGCAAAAGAAAATCACATAGGAAATAAAATCACTTTGAGGAAACTAATCCTATTGTTCTCCAATGCTGAATCTGAGTGATCACTATTTTCAATGGATACCTGAAACACGGTATTATAAAATCTAGAGAAATTTTTTCTTCACTGTCGAGTGCCAAATGAGTTGTTATAGATCCAGTTAGGGTTGATTCTAACTTGGATCCCTTGCCTTGTTAACTAACAATGATTTTGGAGCAGCATCAGCTACTTTTGTGTCGAGTGACTATATTTTCGTAAAACTCATTTTATTTCAAGTAACAATTTTTACGTTACAGACAGAGGGAAAAGATGACAGACAGAAGAAATTGAGAGAAGAGGATGACAGACAGGGGAAATAGAGGGAGAAGATGACGTACATAGGAGATAGATGGAGAAGATGATGGATAGAGGGAAGAAAAATGAGGAAAAATAGCAAGAGATGGGAGCACGAACACTGACTTGATGGCGGAGCTGGGAAGCCGGAGATGGGATGCCGCCGTGGGAGCAGGCACAGTAGAAAGAGATGGGAGCTCTTCTCAATGCAGAGGGGACTCTTGTGTTAGGGGTTAGGGCTTGGGTGAGAGTGAACATGAGAGAATGAAAACAAAAGGAGGAGAGAAAATACAAGTTAGATTTGAAGGACAAATTAGTAAATTAACATAATTTTGAAATTTTTTAAATTATAATATGAGGGGTAAAACTGTATTCAACAATAGTGATTTTCATCAGTTAAGTGGACCTAGGTGATGTTTTTGCATTCTTGTGGGTGTAGATGATGTTAGCAATCCTTGATGGGGTGTAGATGAAATTTTTTTTCTTACTGAAAATAACAATGCTTTGGGCAATAACATACTTTGGCATAACAAGAATCCCCACAAACCAAAATAATATGATGCTGATAAGTAATGTTAGCAAAGCCAAATTATCAAATTATACCCACCCAAGAAAAAAATATTATCATTGGTCCAGTTATTCCATACTCCTTCAAATACCATAAGATAAAATGCAACTCAATAATGGTTAATTGTGTAAATTCAAGCAATGATGAGCTAGGTCAAGTGATCTGATCTGCAATCAATTTCTTTTATAACAGCCCCTACTCCTTTTAATACTCTATAATAAAATGCAAGTCAATAATATTGCTTAATTGTGTAAATTCAAGCAATGATGAACTAGGTCATGTGATTTGATTTGTAGTTAATTTCTTTTATAATCCCTCCTCGGGAAAAGATCCTCTGCTGCACTTCAATGGCACAAAGGCAATCTTGAGCATTTAAAGAGCATTGAGTTTTGTTTGATTGAAAGGGATATAGGATTGGCGACTCGGAAGAGTGGTTCAGCTACGTAATTCGGAGAGCAGAGGAGGGGTATTTGATACGAAGCGATGAAGTAAAATTTTTATACTTTAAATCGAAACTTTGTAATGGTAACACAGTATATTGTATAAGATATAAAATTTATTTTACTTTTCTTAACATATTAAATAATGTTACTTATAAAATATAAAATTTATTTTCCTTTTCTAATGGAAGAATTTGGATGCAAAGTGAAGTTTAAGTTAATAATTAAATATGAAATAATTTAAAATTTATTAAATAATAATATGATAACATGTACTGTAATCATTTCAAAAATTTCCATTTTAAGTATAAAAATCTCACTTCTTTTCCCTTCAATTCTTTTTACAACCACACAAAACCTTAAGAAATTTAACAAACAGGTAAAACACAACATTAAACGTGTTATGTAGGAAAGAGCCATACCTTGGAGACTATAGACTTATGTGTTAAATTCAATTTATTTAACAAAGCCTTATGTGTTAAATTCAAAATTCTTTTTTAAAAATGTTAAATTCTAAATAACGTTCAATATTTTGTATTAAATTTTTTTTTTGGGTAAAAATTTTGTATTAAACTTATGACAAAAGAAATATTCCAAGCATAAATAGAGATTGGAAAGAACCATACCTTGCAGACTCTAGAGTCTGTTTTCATCTATTTTACGTCGAAACAAACGAACCTTAATGTTGTATGTTACTGAAAAAACGGAGAATCTTACCCCTCATAATAAATCGATTTTCTAAGCCCTCAATACCCCCTCGGTCATTCTCTTCTCATCGGCTAACGGAAGTAGAGCAGAGGCGACGCAGACCTGCAACTCCGAAAGACGGTACTGCGGGGACGACTTCTCTTGAGACGGTTCCTGGTTTGGTTTTTTTCCATAATCCCTATGCATTTGATTCATGGTTTCTTTTAAGGTTTTGTTCTTCTTCTCAACTCCATTTTCATGATGGCCTCTTGTTTCTGATGATTCTACAAAGTGAGAATTCAGGTGAGGGAATGCCCTTCTCTTATTTGTGGAGCTGTGAGCGCATAGTAGGTTCCTTGGTTGACTTTTTTATAGGGATAAATTGAATTATATCAGCCGAATTTAGAGACAGTGCCGTTTTCGTTGAACTGCGATTTTGGGAAGAACATAGTAGGTTACTTGTTCGTAGATGGAGCCTGAAAGAACAACGATTTAGGAAGAATTTTTACCCATCTCTACGCTATTTATGCTGTAAATCTGGTTAACTGTTGGATCTAATACCATCCAGCTGTTGCTCATCGAGCGGCAGCTGGATGGTATCCTGTTCAGCTAAGAACAGGACTCGATCCGAATCCGATCAAAACACCTTTGCCTCTTCGTTTTTACCCCGAAGACAAAGAGCCGAAATTCATTTTAATTCTCGAAATCCTTAGTACACAATAATTATTCACAAATCATTAAATCTTTACTGTTCTAATATCTTTTTTTCATCTGTTCTAGTCGAATCTGAAGAAACAACAATAAACCAATTGCGGTTGTGCTTCATTAGTTTTTGCTATTCGATTATAGTTTTTGGTATTCATATCATTTCAAACTTGTTATGAAGTGAACAGGTGAAGATGGAAACGATGGAGCCCCATAAAAACAACAAAGTGACTTCCGATAGGATTAGCCACCTACCAGAGCCAATTCTATTCCACATTCTCTCTTTTCTATCAACCAAAGATGCTCTCAGAACAAGCTTCTTGTCTAAGAGTTGGACAAATCTATGGACTGCTATTCCTGTTCTAGACTTCGATGAGTCCAAATTTTATGGTGAGTCAGGAAGTGGGAGGGATGACAAAAAGATGTGGGAACAGAAGAAGCAATTTGCGGATTTGATTGATAGATCCTTACTACTTCATGAGGGCCAAAGTATTCGTGAGTTTAAGATAAGCTTCCACCATCTCAACGATTCTGTTCTTATGAATCGTGCTGATCCATGGGTTCGTTTTGCACTGATTAATGTCTCTGTGTTCCATCTAAACTTTTCCGGTGAGCCAGACCAAGATTATCCTAAAAACATGTATCAGTTGCCTCCTTGTACTTTTCCATCCAAATTATTGAAAGTTATGGCATTAAACTCTTGCTTGTTTGATCCATCAGTGCATAAGAGTTTCCCTTGCCTAGAGACTGTGATTTTGACACGAGTTGAATTACTTGATACGTCGGTCCAAGATTTAATTGCTAATTGTCCTCACCTGGAATCCCTACATTTAAAGCGGTGTGAGTTCCCTTCGTCTATTATTATTATTGACGTTCCACAATCACAACTCAAACACTTAAGGTTGGAGTTTAATGACGTTGAAGAGTACCAGATACACGTTCCAAGTCTTTTGCACTTTCAGTATGTGGGGGAATTTACATCTATCTCTGTAAGGAACTTATCAAAGCTGGTTAATGCAAGCTTGGAGTTTCAAGATCTTTATCTCTATTCTAGTTATGGTGATATACTCTGTGAACTTCTGAATGCTATTGATCATGCAAGTGCTTTAACACTATCAGACTTTTGTCTCCAGGTATGGTATTTTTCATTACTATTGCTTTGTCTTCCAATGTTGAATTCTTGTTCTAGAAGATGTGATGAAAGTATTAACCTCGATAGTCGATGCTCTATGCAACAAAATATCTCCGAATGGCATTACTTTCTAAATAGAGTGAAAAACTGTATAGTGCTTTCTAGCTTCCTAGCTTCCTAGCTTCCGCATCTTACCAATGAAATTAAACTTGATTTATTTTCTGATTCAAAATTTTCTTAATAGAAAAGAGAAACTAATTTGTAGAAGATAGGAAAACTTACAGATCTAAAGGGTTAGATATGAAAAACTCCAACATAACATAATCCGATACAAGTAGTCTAGTTACATTTTCTCTAATTTGCTTCCTAATGAGTATGGATTTCAGTTGCAAAAAGATGCTACTATGGGAAAGAGACACTATATTCTTTAACTAGAATCCCCTGACGAAGTGCACTAGAAAATTTTTCAAGACCCAATGCTACACCTTTTTCCATAAATGGAGAAAGTACAAATTTAATTTTGAGATGTTAAATATTGTAGATGCAGAAAAATGGGTATTGGAAACCTTCCTATAAGTTCAATCTGGCCACTCTTAAACTTTTGGTTGATTTGGCTCAGAAGGGGTACTGGGGTTGGAATTTATGTCATTAGATAGAGCGTATATTGCAACATATGGGATTATGACAGTTTTGTTTATGTCAAATAGATTAGAAGTTGTTGTCGGTCATAATTGCATTTGAACTGCAGTGGTGGTTCTTTAATTAAGTAGTGTAAGGGTATTTTCAGAATTTTTATTTCTTTTATGGTTTGTTTATAATTTTATAATTAGTAAGCCTCTCTAAGGCTGATCATTTGTTTTAAAGGAGGTTTTTTACTTTTATTTACTCTAATTGGTGTGTTATGAACTTGTTTAAAGACATTTGGTCTTTTTTCTTTATTCAGATTGGGAATGCTAGTTTCTTTTCTCGGTAAATATCTGCTATCCTAATGAAATAATAATTACAGCAATACATGGCATCACTTTCAAAACATGCACATGAGGCATACAAAGTAAACTATGGGGTTACCTATCTAGTCCTCTTTTAGAATTTCATTTTCTCTAACCCTTTCAATAGTTTAATAAAAATTATGGAAAATTAACACAGCTCCCCTGAGGTTTAGGGTAGAGGCATCCATCCCCCATTTTTGTCGTTAATGACACGAACCTCCCCTTATTTGGCTGGTAGGTATCATACAGACCTTGTCCGTTATGACAGATCTGTTAGATGTTGACGTATCTTCCAATATAATTTTTTAATGTCAAGATACCCTTGGATACTCAAAAGTAATTTTTTTTTTTAAAATGGACCATGCTTGCCCTTGCCTCCGTGCAAAACTATGTGCAAGAATTGACTTGGAGAAGCTAACCAAATGAATTTCAGGCCTCAGATCCATAACATTCTTGGACTTTCTGACCGATCAGTACCATTAGTTTTGTTCCTCAACTCAAAACGAATCTCCTCTCCAAAAATCATCCGATTTGGGTTTGAGCTGAGCAAACTGAACCTTGAGAATCCCTTTTTCTTTTCTTTCTTTTCTTTTTCCTTCTTTACTCCTTTTGTCGGTTATCATAGGCGAGGTTTTAGAGTGCATTGAAAGGTGGTAAGACAATCGAGAAGGTTGGGACAAATTCCTTCATGGGTCTCCGACGATTGGCTGGGACCTCTGGCTGTGGTTCCTCATCCAAATGGTGGTGTCGTAGTGGTTGTGGCGAACTAGGGGTGGGAGTTGTCGGAGCTGAGATCACTAACCAGACGTTATGGTCAATTGATTGAGATCCAAATGGTCAAAATTAAGAAAGTATGATCTTTGTCGGAATCAATGAAGTATGATTTGGATCTTCATCGGAGATGATGAATCCACTCTCTGAAGAATGAAATTCCGAGCTCTTTTTTCTGTCGCCTCTCCCTCTAAAACTCAGTTATGAAAATGGCACTCTCGGCCTTCTACTTATTAATTTCGTGCTCGAGAAGCTTCATAGCTTGCTGAAGAGCACTCCTCTTTTCTTTTGTCCTCAGTCTCTTCAATGAAGTATGATCTGGATTTTGTTCCCATGTAAGCTCTTTCTTTCTTTAATTTACCTTAAAAGTTTTGAAGTTTGTTGTCTTTTTCAAATTAAGGGCATTCACATTTTCTGATTGTAAAGAAATATAATTCTCTGAAACCAGGTGGGGGAAGGTTTCAGATTCAGCAATGATATGAAGTTTGGTTCTCTTAGCAAGGAAATTGGTTGCTTCAACTTCTTTCGTATGAATCCTTCAAACGATTTGTTTTTCTTCCAATTTATGCAGGCATAGTCATTAGATTTCCATGATCAGAGTTGCATCAATTAGAGTAGAGCTCCAGTTTTTCCAGTTTATCCATTTCTTCTCAGGCTGAAAGTGGTATTCAGTTGTCTGCCAAGAAACCATGGTGTTGGTCAACGAATATTCGAGTTGAACCTGTGGACAGAACCTAGATTCTTGCCACAGTTAGGATTGAGGAGGGAGGTATTCCCCTACTGCTGCCCTTTTCCTCTTCTTTCTCCTCCGCCCTATGTTCATATTTTATATTCTTTCTCCCTCTCTTCTCCCTATGAGGAAAAAGGGGGAGCGGAGCAAGGCAGTAGACTCTATGAAGATGAAGTTGAAGAAGATGAAATTGGAGACAATGACATTTATACTAGTGAATCTGAATGGGATTAGGAAGAAGAAAGAAGACAAGTTTAAAAAGGGCAAAGGTGGTGTTTTTAGTAGGAGGGTAAAATTGTTATTTTATATTTTCCTTTAGTCATCTTAATAGTGTGGGGTGCGGTTGTCATTAACGATGACAATGGGGGTGGTTACCATTATGGTAAACTTCAAGGGAAGTGCGTGGAATTTTTCTTCAAAATTATGTACAATTATGGTGGAGAGGATTGTATAATTTCTTTATAAGATCAGGCAAAATGATCTTTGTGCAACTTGCTTAGGATGGGGCTCTTGTGCAACTCACTTTTATTGTGCCATGTTGATAGATGATATTGTTATTCTGACTGTTGGATAGAGGGCACATTGTTTAGATTAGCCACGTGTGAAATTTTCGAGCCTAATTCAATAAAATACTACCCTGTGTGGTGGTAATCATCTTCATGTGTGTCGATTTATGCATACAATACTCAAACCACTACTGTGCACTTGTTCATATCCTGATCTTTTCAACTTTAGTTTCTACTTGGCAAACTCCTTTGGGCTCAAATTTGATATGTGAAAGGGATCTTTGGGGCCTATCTGTCCACAAAACTTAGTCCCCAACTGAATTGCCGCATGACAGATTTGGGCAGCAAGATCCCCTTCCTAGGTGGGTTACACAAGAAACTATAGCCCTTTGTCTAAAAGCCTACTATTAACTTTTCTTACAACCCTTTCTCTGCAATTTTACATTCTATGGCAAGCTTCATTTTAATATATGGAACTAACCTCCCACTTGAACAATTATATCATGATGCGTTGTACTAGAAAAAGGGAAATGTTTTAAGCTAGTAGAAAAAGGGTAGGTTAATCTCCCTTAAAGAACAATATGTTTAGGTATGAAAAAGTTCAATTTTTTTTAAAGCTTGTGTCTTTGTACTACGATACCAGCATGTGATTACCTCTACAAATTCTTGGAGATAAGGTTTTCATGTTAGGGTAATCAATACTCTAGTTGACCAACCTAGGGAATCAGGAAAACGATATGGTCATTAAAGAATCTAGATGATGTAAGTTAGGTCTCCTGTTGCTCATAAATTATGTAGTTTCTACAATTGTTGTCTAGGAGCCAGCTCAATATCATGGTTTTGCTGCCAATTCTGGGGATGGTGATGCTTAGCCATTTAATATTGATTTCTTGGCCTTTATCAGTAAAATCTGAACTAATGGCTTATTGAAAAAAAAAAAAAAAAATTGTTGGGATAAACATGTTGCTTGCAGTTTTACTTGATATTGGTGGAACAAGTTCTAATGTTGTCATTGACTCTCCTTTCATATTGAAGGTTCTGCCACTTTTGGATTTCGTCCCCGAAGGGTTGCGAGAAAGTTTGCCTTCTCCACTCTATAATTTAAAGCATTTAACAGTTCAAACAGATTTGAACAATTGCGCACTTGCTGGTTTAGCTTGCTTGTTGAGGAGTTCTCCTAACCTAGAGGCTTTTTCCATAGATTTTTGTTATGATATTTTTTTTGGATTGGTAAGGAAATTAACTCTAGTTTATTCCATCTTATCTTCAATACTATTTACGCATGGCTTATAGCTTATTGAATAGTTTCTTATGTGGCTTTGTAGGAAATATGTAATGGCGTCGCAACCGATGAGTACTTGCGTATTTCTGAGCTTGATGAGAGTGAATTTTGGGAGTCACATTTGCTTCTCTTTCCTTGTTTAACTCATCTCGAGAAAGTTGAGATCAGTGGATTTGGTGGACGAAAACGTGAAATGGGGCTAGTAAAATATTTGCTCCAGAAATCGTTTCTTTTGAAAGAAATGGTTATAATTCATGAAAAATGCTATAATGATGAGTTAGAGTTCTTAAAGTTAAAGTTAGAAACTGCTCAAAAGTTAATAGCTCTCCCAAGAGCTTGTCAGTATACTGAGATAAAATTTTCATAGAACATCTTGAATTATTTTTTGTGTGTAAAGACTGTTTAAATTGGGGGTATGTAATACTTCTGCAGTGATGTAATTTTGTATATTATGGCTTATGCATTATTGATAAGATTGATATTATGGCTTATACATTATTGGCACCACCCTTTTAATTTGATGTGAAAAATAATTTGAATGGGCTGCCTTTTATCAAGACACTCCACCTCATTGTACCATGTGGAATGGGAGTGTGGTAATTCTGATTATTGGATTGGTAGTTGCATTGGATTAGTCACATATTATAGAGTCTAAGTTTAATCTATTGGCATGCAAATGGTACTTCGGGCATTACTATTGACTCTTTCAGTCTTGATTTATATATCCCTATTTTGCTATCTAATAAAAATTGTGTTTTGGTTCATATTTTGCATGTGGGTAGGGGGACCTTGGGGGGTCTCATCGAATTTATCATGTAGTAAATATCTGGAATGCCTTGAGCTAAGTTTTGACTTAATTTGGTATTATATGCTTGTATTACATAGAAAAAAAATAATAGAAGAGATTGAAAATAAAAAAGAAATGGGTTAATTACACAGACACCCCCTCTACTGTAGTGAAAATACATAGAATTATCCTGCTTTTATAAAAACTACACAGAATACCCCTCTAACAATCCTATCATACAATCTCACCCACACCGTTACTTTTAACTTAACGGCAGAAGGTCAACTTTTTTTTTAGACAAAAATACCCTTACTAAGTGTCTTTTAGACAAAATTTTTTTAAAGGATTTATTCTTTTTAGATGCTAAAAAGACTTTTTTACCTTCAAAACTTTTCAATTTCATTTTTATATTTTTTTTGTGATTTTTTTTATTTTCTTTTTCATTTTCAAAAATGCACTTAGTAAGGGTATTTTTGTCTTAAAAAAAAATTGACCCTCTGCCGTTAAGTTAAAACTAACGGTGTGGGTGAGATTGTATGATAGGATTATTAGAGGGGTATTCTGTGTAACTTTTGTAAAAGTAGGGTAGTTCTATGTAGTTTCACTACAATAGAGGGGGTGTCTGTGTAATTAACCCAAAAGAAATTTAATTTCTTGAACAGACAAGTATTGCTGTAAGAACTTACGAGTTATGATCCATTCATAAAAAAGAAAATTTATTGTAGATTTAAGGTCCTCTTCTTCTCAGCTATATATTGAGTGGTTTGGATGGTATCCTGGGTTTATAGAAGTATCTTGATTTTGCTGGTTTTGTTTGTAATCGAGTTGGTTACATCATTGTTGATTAGGTAGGGTCTTTCTTTCTTTGTTAATGGAACTTATGGGGTATGCTTGAAGGCTTTCTAGATTGGTGGTTCACATAATCAAGTTATGGTTAGGTATTTATTGTCACATGGTAAATAGGTCGCAAGGGCTACTGTTTATTTGTTAAAGCTCTAGTTCAAAAGGAATTGGTCATGTTGTGAAATGGGTCATTGAAAAAATCTATGAATTTGGCACGAAAATAATAGGACATACATGGGAGGGTATGGTATTACTTGGGAGTAAATGATTTAGTTTGAGTCTGAAAGTTGTCATCCGATGTTTACCATTTGATTCTTGCTGGTGGTGGGATTAGATGTCTTGAGGTAGAAATTGTCCTAATTGAGTGACCCCAGACCAGGCTAGGATGGGGTTGGGTTGAGCCCTGGGGATCGTGGATTGGGTTTGGGATTTTAGAAATTCTTCAGTCCTGTTGTTCGTGGTTTGAACCTGGGTGAGCCCTCAGGATCGTGGATTGGGCCTCGGTTTTTTGAAATTCAGCCATGTTGTTCCACCCCGAATCCGAATCATCTCCTATGCGTACGGGCATAGGATGGCCGTCAAGTGGAAAAGCAGCCATCCAATGGTGGTATTACAAAATCATTTTTTTTTCTTTTTGATAATCTGCATTTATACTTCTTTTTCTTCTGTTTCTCGTCTCATTCTCCTCTCTCCTCCTCCTCCTCCTTCTTCCTCCTTTCTAAGTCTTTTTTTTTTTTTTCTTCTTCTGGTCTTCCGTCTTCTTCTTCCTCTTCTCTAAGTCTTTTTTTTTCTTCTTCTGGTCTTCAGTCTTCTTCTTCCTCCTCTTCTACTAATTTTTTTTTTCTTCATTTGGATTAAATTAAATGAGTAGCTGCAGTCTTATAAGACTTTTCTGCAATTTATTGCATTAAAATTTCATCGAATTCGCTCTACTTGCAACAGCCCACTGCTTTGAAATAGTCATCGATCTCCCCCTTTATCAGTTGCAGCAAAACACAATCACTGTGTGTATGATTGAATAGAAGAACCTATTTATCCTCGTTGATCTGGTTATCACTTCATCTCCCCTCTATACGTCCACGCCATAGCTAGAAACTATTTAGTTTCAGCTTCATCACTTCAAGCATGATGACGGGATACGGTATCGATAAAGGAAGTGGCTTCTGCGCCCTTACTGGCATTTACCATTCGCTTCACGAGCTCGGTGACCGTCACCAGATCCCGACTCGTCCCGATCTTGACACAGCGACGTTCATTCTCTCCCATTTCCCACACCCAGTCCACGCCGATTCACGAGTCGCACTCATTGATTCAGCCACTAACCGAAGAGTCACCTACGCTCAACTTCATCTCTCCATCCGATCCCTCGCTTCCGGTCTGTACCATCGCCTCGGTGTACGGAAGGGAGACGTGTTCTTCCTCCTCTCCCCTAACTCAATCTTGTACCCCACCGTCTGCCTTGCAGTGCTTACCATCGGAAGAAGAAGACGAAAGACCAGAAAAAGAAAGAAAAAAAAAGACTTAGAGAGGAGGAAGAAGAAGACGGAAGACCAGAAGAAGAAAAAAAAAGACTTAGAAAGGAGGAGGAGGAGGAGGAGGAGGAGGAGAGAGGAGGATGAGACGAGAAACAGAAGAAGAAGAAATATAAAGGCAGATTACCAAATAGAAAAAAAAAAGAGACGATTTTGTAATACCACCATTGGATGGCTGCCTTTCCACTTGGCGGCCATCCAATGGTTTCCGCCATCTCTCCTATGCCCGTATGCATAGGAGATGATTCGGATTCATTCCACCCCTAGTTTTTACTGACCTCTTTCACTCAGACCTTGATTGGTTGCAAGGGGAATTGATGGGAAGGGAAATAAAATTTTTAACTTTAAAAAAGAAATTCTTGTATCTATTCCATATTTGGTTATTAACTTATACTTTATTTTACAATTTTACATCCAAATCCTTTGCATTTGAAAAATAAAAATTACATCTAAAATTTATAATGTTAAGAAATTTAATTTGTCAATATAATCATGTTAGATAATGATTATAAAGATTTTATTTTTAGGTTTAAAAATTTTCACTTTTTTTTCCTGTTAATTTTTACAACCAAACTAAACTTTGGAATGCTGACGCAAAAACTCAATACTCGAATCATTTGGAATGCTGATGCAAAAACTCAATACTCAATCATGTGGAAGCCGGATCTGTACAATAAACACAAATTTCCAAATGGTAGATATTTAGGACCCATTAGGACAACCTTTTACACATGACACTATTTGATTGGGTTTAAAATTAATGGATATGATACGGATAATTTAATCATGAACCTGAATTGAAGTCCAAAATAATTTTGAGTTTCCCCTCATCATTTCTCCTTGATTCAATTTCTAATTGAGATACACTTTCCTGGGAGAGGTCACTACTAGTTTGGCTCTCTCCCCACCCGTGACATGTCAGCTTTTATCCTCTTATGTTTTCCATTGATTTCTAATCATGTTTGCCATTCTGTTCTATTTAAAATTATATTTGATGTTAACCAAACAGATCTTGTCTCACCACTTTACTTTTAGGTTGTTCGCGGTCTACCCTTTGTTCTTTTTTTAGCTCCTTTGATTTATACCATATTGTTTCTTCTTGTAAGCAAATTTAATGGTCTAATTTGTACATGCAATACAAACCACTTCTAACAGTCTTATAATTTTATCTTCTGTACAAACCAATTTTTTTTTTTTTTTTGGGTAAGAGGAAATCTTATTGTAGAATTGATCAGATTGCAATCGAGGCCTCATGATAACAAAGATCATGGAGTCATGGAGTGGAAATAGGTCAGTTTTCATCCTCGTCGATGAAATAACCCTTCTTGCTAGGAGTTATGGCAACATATTTGCTTCCCTTGGAACATAAAAAAAAAAGGAGCAACTCTCACAAAGAGAGGCCAAATATAAAATGTCATCCCGAATAGGTTGAACATCAATGTCACAAGGAAGAGAAGGGTTTGTGTTGAAGTAAATAGCCTCCTTGCAGTCCGATTCAACTCGGATTTTAAGAAAATCATCTTCTATAGCAGACTTGAGAGCAGAGCGAATGGCAAGCATTTCTTCTATTTTAGCTAAACTGAAGAGCTCTTGAGAATGGGCTCGTATTTGATTAGCTAAATGGTCCCTGAAAATCACTTCAATGCCTCTAGACCCGAATCATCAAGGAATGCGGTTCACTTTGACAAGATCAATTGGAGGGGGCTTCCATTTGATAGCCGTATGAGCATTAAAAATGTTTTGGACAAGTCGAAGATGATCAGGCGGTGTTCAAGAGAAAAGGATGTGATCAATGGACTCATTCTCCTTCCACACCTTTTACAAACAGGATAAAGAGAAAGTTGATGATGCAGCAATCCTTCACTTGTGGCCAAACCTTGTGCGCAAGCTCTTCCTAAGAAGGAACAAAATTTTGGGAGCATGACCAAATTCATTTCCAAATCTCTTTTGGAACTAATTTCCATTGCAAATTCTTGAGGGAGAGGATTGTTGTTGATCGTTATCCTCTTGAAGATTGGATATGAAGTGGTAGGCAGATCTTTGCCATTTTGATCTCCAATCCAAACTAATTTATCCTTCATTGTTATCATTCTACAATAGATTTTCGGAATTGCCTTAATCGTTTCGCTGAAATAAAGAGTGAAGCAACTCCATTCTCTCTAGTAAAAGGGTTAATGAGGTTGAAACAAAATGTAAATTACAGCTAACTGGTTTGGGGTTGAGTGGTTTGTGTCATTTAAATGAAGATATCCATTTATCATCCCAAATTCTGATTGTATCGGTACCAACCTGCCATAATAAACCTTCAAGAAGATATTTCCGTCCTTCAAGTAAGCTCTTCCATGCCCTAGATGGTTGGTAGCCCAATTTTGCTTCTAGAAAATCATTGTTGGAAATTAGATAGTTTTGATA